>VWZW01006024.1:257142-301438 GCA_013397115.1 Edolisoma coerulescens | reverse complement strand
AAAAGAAGGAAGGAAGGAAGGAAGGAAGGAAGGAAGGAAGGAAGGAAGGAAGGAAGAAAAGGAGGGAAAGAAGGAAAAGGAGGAAAAGAAGTGAGGTAGAACTGACCTTCAGCTAGAAAGTCTCACCTCAACTTCTCAGGACAGATCCTGGATGGGATGAACTAGTGATCTGGCTGACAGCCTGGGACTGGGGAGATATGGGTTAATTTCTCTCATTCTACCAGCATTTACAGTGTCCATGAGGAGATTGCTTAGCTATGTCTATAGCTTGCAAGAGGAAGGTGAGCCAGAACTCCCTGAGCTACTCTAGAGAGGGCTGTGTGCAAACATGGCCCCATTTATGCGGAGATGACAACTGGGATCCCAGAAGTGGTGCCACTGTCTCGATGCAGCACTGCATGGGGAGGAGAGCTGAGAGCTGCCCATGCTTACACAACTCTGCAGCTTCTACTTCAGCCTGACATAAGTTAGTGCTCAAATCTCTCTCTTCCTTTTTTTTTTTGTTTGTGCAATTTAAAAACTTGTTGATTAACCCCAAATAGAACAGCTATTGTATACTAAAAGACCAGGCACTTTCTGAAAGAAAAAAAAAATCCCTAAATAAAAAAGCAGGGAGTAAATTCTGCGAGGTCTGCCCCTGGCTTCTTTAGTGTTATTTTAATGTCCACGTGGGAAAATGCTGTTATCCAAGGTAATGGAAAGAGTTCATCCTTCAGTGAAGACAGATTTTCTGTAAAGACCTTAAATCTCAGTGGTACTCAGTTGTACAATTTTACTCTGATGAGGCATGGGTCCTACCAGATGACAAGTTCTACAGTAATGGTAGTCTCCCACGTTTCTTGGGAAATGTGTAGGGTATATGGAGTTTTGGTCACTTTTCATAGCTTTACTACGGCCTTCGCAGCCTAGAAAGTCAACTGCCTTGGTTTTAGTCTAATATCATGGCTATAAAATACAGATAAAATTTATTTATGGATCAATCCCTGCAACGTCATGTAATGGAAGAAAATAATTTTATTTCCATTTGACTGAGATTCTGCTGGTGTGTGCACTGATTAAAATGACTTGCACAAACAATACAAAGGCAAAGCTCAATCTATATACTATGTCTCAGTTCATATCTTAACCATAACGCAAATACAGAAACTGAATTTGAGTCAAATAAATTGTTCTGAACATTATTTAAAAAGTTCTTCTCATAATGTTCTGTAAAATGCTTTTTCTAAACACACCATTTGTCTTTTTATTGCAAAAAACCCTCTGTAAGGACTCATATCAAATAGAATTAGCTACAAAATGGTTTTATAAGATATTCTTTACTCCAAACAAACAGAACAAGTCACTGTATGACAATGTGGCCTATTCAGCCACTTCACTTCTGATGTACTAAAATCTGCCATTTCAGTTATTTTATGTTTCTTTCTTTTATTTAAAAATAAAGTAAGTATTTACTTTAACATTAAAAACACACTACTATTAACATCTTTCTTTTTTTACCTGGCTAATCTCTTTAGGTATCTGGCCTTTGAACAAGTCAATACATATTGTCAATACATCTAGTGTTTACATCCACTGGACATGTTGAGTTAGTTCATGTAATATTTACTTCTTTGCCAGCTATCTTCCTAGAACTATATTCTCTTATGAGAGCAGAACTCAGTGTAGCATCCTATTTATCCAGCCACTGAAATATTCAGCTTATCTTGACTCTAATTAATGCAGTAGCTACCTTATCTGTTTATCTTTTTTTTTTTTTTTGGTAATGCACTGCACAAAATTGTAGCTGGGTATAAAAGGAATATTGAACATGGCTTTATTTCATTCTGGCTGAAAACTGACTGAACTTTTCCTGACTGCTTGTTTTTTTTTAAAAAGACACCCACTGAACAACAACCTATAAACAGGATGTCTTAGGATGATACTTTAAACTTAAAAATAAATTTCAATTTCATCCAAATTTGTAAACAGATTTTCTTCAGCATCCTAATATGAAAACCACATAACAATATCAAATATAACTACTCACAGATTCACAGTACCAGAGTTTCACTCAGTAAATGAACTTTTTATTTAAGGAAAACCATGTTTAATTGTGTGGCTTTAATTGTGTGTAGTTTTTCTTCTGATGGAAGAGTTGCATGTGATAAAGAGAGAAATTTAATTTTAAAGAAACTGATTTCATTTTTCCAACGAAGGGCTCTTAATAAGCCCATAAACTCCATTCCACAGCATATACATTTTTGGAAGTATTAAGTGTGGTTGCCTTGAAATATTCACACTTGGATGTGTTCATTTGCATTATTACATTTAGAAGCCTTGGGGCTTTATCACTTCCTTTTCTTGAAATGGCACAGTAATAAGGAAAAGTGGTTATGCTTATCACCACCCATCAGTCAAACACCTTCTATATTAACAAAACATAATTTTTTCCACTCGATGAATGGGTGTGTGATGGTTCATACACATGTCAATATTAGTATTACTTTGCCTGGTGAAGAAATCATTTTACTTAACAGGATGTATGACTGGAAGTAAATGAGGAGAAATTCCCGTTTACACTTTAATGAGCAGGGACAATGCAGCATGTCAAAACCATGCATTCACTATAATTTAGGAGTAAAAGTCATACCATTTTATACAAACAAACCATACCACATTTTAAGTGTCTTGAACCTTACAAAAGATCAGTGTATAGCAAAGGCTGTGTACATGTTTCCTGGACTAATGTTTAATATCCTAAGTATTCTTCCAAAGGAAATCTCAACAAAGAAGAAAATAAGCAGATCACCTCATGGCTTGATACTGAAAAGATAATCTATGTATCTATGACAGCCTCTTTCATTAGCTTTTGATCCTGTCAAACAATAAATATAACCTTTAACCTTGTATATGTAATGAATAAAACTTGAACCTACACTGTCTAATCAAATGAGAAGAGCAATATATCCCACAAACAGTGAGACATGGCACATTCCATGCCCATGAATCCTGGTTTTAAATCTAAAACTATATGTAAAAGGGAAAAAACCAAAAAAGCCTTGATAAGAGAATTTCCAAACACCTAAAAGAAAAAGGGCAGAGGAATTTTCAGACTGATATTTAAATATAATTGTTCTGAGAGAACAAGTAACATCTGGATGCAAAAATACCACAGTAAGGAGCACTACTTAAAACCAGAATAAAATGGAATGGAAGGAAAGGACAAACTACATGTTCAAGACGGCTTTGCAAAAATGTAAATATTTAAGCTTGGACTAAATGCAAAAGGCACATGTTTTACTCCATTACTGACATCGTAAGCCAGACGAACACCTTTAAATTCATCTCCAAAAACCAAAAAAATTGCATTTGATATATATGTTCACTTAGGAGTTGTGATACCACAAAGTTGCATCATATTTTATACAGAAGGACTAGAAGCCAAATATTAAAATATTTCAAAAGTAGTGTAGTCAATTATCAGAACTGACACTAGAGTTTTGTATGAACTTTGAGCAAGAATACACAAAATATTTTTTAAAAGCTAGATTTAGCTCCTACATTTAACTACGAAAACTATTTTAAACCAAGAAAACAAAGCATGGTAGGTGATTTCTCTTTTAATTTCATTGCTTTCATGGGCTTTTTTACCATATAAGGAATAGTGTTAGAATTCTAAATAATTTCAGAAGATTGTTTGAGGACTATTAATTGCTAAATATCAAGGACAGAGGCTTTGTGAAACTAAGAAGGGCAAAGTTTGCAGAGAGACAGAAGGTCAGGAGCTGACAAAGGAGATTTTATCCATCAACAGTTTAGCTGGAGGTTCTGATCTGCCATCAAATCTGCAGGAACATGTCTCCATTGCAGGGTAAAATCTGACAGAAGGAAGGTGCTCCTCCTGGAAGGGATACTGTGTGGGCCTGCCCCAGAGGTTTGGCTGAGGCTTGATAGCACAACCTCGTTCAATAATGCTAAGAATAAATCACTAACTCCTGCTTTTAAGCACCAGGCTACTCAGGATTCACCTCCATGACAAGGAAAAAAGGGACTCACAGATACAGGACAATATTGAAAATGAAAACCGAATTGACAAGGCAATACCTCAGAGACATTCAAATTTTTAAGATTTTTACTGATAATGCAAAAATTGAAACAGGATGCAAGTAACACTTAACAACCTGAGTAAGGTATTCCATACTAACCGGCCACTGCATTTTAAAATATATCATTAACCTACTTTTCCTTTTAAAACCGTGGTGAAACGAAATCTATCAGTATTATTATAATGAACACGGCAAAAAATTGACAATTACAACCCTTTTATCCTGAGGTATTCCACAACACTTTAGAGGTTTCACATGTGTTTTCTCATACATCCATGGGATGAATCAGCCCAGATATTGCCAGAAAGGAAAGTTCATTTTCCTTGGCTGGTTCTGTGTAGATTTCTCAGTGGCCAAAACCCTAGCTCTTCCAGAAGAAACCACCGATAGCTTTTGGTAAGTTTTCAAATTGGCAAGAAAAGGTGCACATTGCATGGATTCTTGATGAAAAATAAATAGTCATGGACTTGATTTTACATTTCCTTTTGAGGAGAGCACTAATAAAAATACATTGAGACTTAATAAGCTATACAAGCACTAATTCCATAACGAGTCTTTACTAACTCATGAGGTAAACCTATCTATTCAGCTATCACACTACTTCCTGTAGCAATTACATACTTAAGGAGATTGCTATAAAAATTTGGATTGAACCAAACTAAATACCTAGTGAAGGACTCGTGAGACATTGTCTAATCTTGTTGCACTTCACCACATGCAGTGCTATTAATACTCACAGAAAGTGAGTTTGAGAGATTTTGAAAAGTGTAAGCACCTTAATGAAAGGTTTATCTCTCTGAACAACTCTAAACGAGCAATATTTTTATACGTCTAGGGAACAAGCCTGTGCAAAATGATCACAGGTCTTTATTTAAGTCATGTCTGCGGACGTTTTATTGTTCTTGGCACAGATCACAATGGTGTTACAGAACTGAAAAACACATTTGTGAAACATACCTACAATACTGTGAAAGGTCAAAAGTTTTACATAACCTAACGGAAGTATCAAACAATTTATTTCCTTTTGAGGCATACTGTGAATGTAATGTAAATTCTGGGTGTATTTGCCTTTTTTTTTTTTAATTTGTCTAAGAAAAAAAGGGAGAGTAAACTTAGGTGTCTCTATCTGCTACTATGAATTCAAGTCCTACTCAAATTATTTTGGAAGTCTTACAAAAGCAGGCTTCCAGGAATGGTTACAATACATCTGGAGGTATTGCAAGCACACTCCTTCCGGCAGAGATGAAACTGTGAAATATCCAGGGCAGGATGTCTCCATTGCTCCCCAGGATGTGTGCTTGCAGGGAGAGGAGGAAAGAAATCCAGATTTAAAGCAGAAACCCCAGAAACACTCATGACTGACCAGCAGCAGAAGGGAACGCAGGGGCTGCAGCACAGGACTGCACAACAGGCCTTGGGGGCCATTTTTGCCTCTCCAGCCTCACTCCTTAAGGCAGTGAGTGACAGCCTCCTGTGATTTGAGCCTCACTCAATTTGTACAAGCAACTTCCCCCTCTTGGCTGAGGAGCTGTGGTAAGGATGCAAGAAAGCTGTCACACCAGACAACGGAAACCTCACACTGGGGATGTTGCAGGACTACCCACCTTCACTGCCAAGGTAGTGCATACACTTTCTTAGTTGATAGCAACCCTGAATGATACTTCCCACAACTCAGTTTCGAGCCCGCTTTTTTGTCTTTATTTTAGCTGGCCAAAAGTAGAGCCCCTCCATATGTTTCTGCTATGCTTGGCCAGGACAGACCTTCTCTGCAGTCTGTTAACACAACCAGAGTACCAGAGCTGGGTATTGATGACAATGTGGTGCTATTAGACAAAAAAATACTAGGACCTTTTTTATTATAAAGAACTAACTGCCCAAATCTGGTTGGAAGGGGAAAAAAACCCAACAAATAAAAATATGGACCAGATACTCCAGGATCTAAAATAGAAAATACCTCTTTACTAACTATCAAATCAAAAGGAGGTGTTGACACTATATTACTATTCTAGTCACTGCAAAATAAAGTGAAATGTTAAGTTTTTATTTCCAAAGGATCAGCTTTTATAAACTAAGAGGGATAGTTAGTGAGATCAAGTGGTCTGACGCTCTCCTGTTCCATAAGTCAGAAGGTACAGAGAAGCTGCAGATTTGGAGCCAGAGAAGTCAGGGACATGGAGGCAGCACAATGTAGAGATTCAGTATAAAATACTTCTAAAACAGAAAACTCTATTTCAGACTCTTATCAGTTTAAGATAAAGAACTTATTTAACCAGACTATAAATATAAAACAAAATCTCTTTCTAAAAGGGCTGGCTGACTGTTCTTTAATAAAAATGAAGCATACCTTTGAAAGATCTCTGAAGTTGCCTGGAAGGGTCAGATCTAACTCTTCAGACTCATAGTTTGTTAAAACCCATGGAAATACAGGGTATTGGTTCAGATCATTGTACGTTCGTCCTATTGAAAAGGAAAGTTTCAAGAATTAGGAAAGAGTGTCCACTTGTCCAGCTAGAAAAAAATCTAGTGGTTACATTTGTTGCATCACATGTTCCCAGTTCCCACCACTTGACAGAATCAGGCATAAATCTTCCAGACAAAAGCAGCCATTTAGATGCACTTAACTTGAATCAGAAGTCAACACACAAACTGAAATAATATAAAAAGCTTTTAAGATCAACTAAAACACACCTTATACCAATAGATACTTTCTTTTTTATTTCCTTTAAGATATTTTTATAGCATGAATGTAGAAATTTAAAAGAATTAGACTATTACTTTTGTAGCAGCTTTATGAAGTATCATAGCTGGTAAAGATTAAATGAGACTCCAAACAGCAAGTGGCTAAATTTGAGGTTTGCAAACTAGGTCTATCCTAGATCGTCTATACTAATCCGTCATTCCCTATGGCTCTTCTTCACTGAAGAAGTGGTGAGATTCCATGACAACTGTGGAATCAAAGTGGTGAAAGTCATGTTTGCTGTAACACTATTTTGTAATCACTTTGAAAATTAAAAAACAGTTCTCTCCCCTAAAAGACAGAGCTGACTACCCCAGGCCACTCTCTTCAATCATGAAAGAAACACTGCTGTCATCCCAGCAGCCCAAATGTGCAGAAGCAATCTTCAGACACCATTTCAAAAGAACAATCTGCAACTGCAATAAACTGAAAATTATTAATTCATTAAAAAAAAAAGTCTGTTATTTCTGTGTTCTCTAGTATTTAGTAGAATCTAACATTTCAATGATAAGACAAATGAAATTTCTTAGCACAAAACCAGCCACCCTATTGATATAGTGAGAACCACACAATGTGCAACATGAGTCTTAAAGAAAAAAAAAAATGGGGTCATAAATATATGCGTGCGTGTATTTATATAATATAATTAGCAGACTGAAATAATCCAGGTTAACAATTCCCAGTCCTGCAGCAGATTTACAGCCCTGTCTCACTAACTGCTTCCTTCCAGATTCTGGACAGATTCCTGGGGTATAAAACCCGGCAAGGAAAACACAGGCTTTCTTGTTCTGAGTAGCAGTTGCAATTCTCCACAAAAATCAGTTCTGCTTTAATGAAATGTGAAACATTCACTGCTCTACAAACACCTTATTTTTTCAATAGAAGTTGATGAACAAAAAGCATGTTTTTATTTTGTACATAGTTTCACTGAATATGGGAGAAGTGTATTGTTAATCCTCATTTTTACACTTTGAACACATAGATGTTCACAAGAATACAAAAAAAAAAATTAAGGTACAAATATAACTTTGTCGAAAAAGCAATGCCAGCACTGTGTGCTACATACACAAGTAATGATGGATAGAAACAAACCCACATCTTCAATATCAACGATGAATGAATGAATGAATGAATGCAAAATGACTCTTGGGCAGAACAAGAATGTATCAAACAACTAAATCAAGAAGCATACCAGAATTTATCCTTGTAAAGGAGGAAAAGGAAAGGTATTCTCTGGTAGAATACTAATTATTTTAGACTTTTGGGAGGGGACTCTTGAAGGAAGACAACTCTGCCTCATTTTCCACAACCATCAAATCAGAATATTATTTTCTTCTTTGTCAAGGGTTTAATTACATATGACTTCTAAAGTTTCTTGAGATTATCAAATTTAGAGTGCTATAAAATATGGCCTCTATAAAACTACAGCTTCATACAAGAAATATTTTTCTCACCATCAGAATCTTTAATTTAGTTAACAGAAGAGTGTGCAAAGAGCTTCCACAACAGAAAGACATTTGTGTTTATGCAGAGAGCAGATGAAAAGAACTTTGAGATCCGGGAAGAGAATGACTAAGATGACTGAAGTCTATTACAAACCATAAGCAAGAATGAAGATTCTTCAGAATCAAAATTTGTATGGAATAGTGCTCATAGTAATAAAAATCTTCAACTGTAACCATTTTATAGAAGCATTTAAAAAGCGAGAACATAGTTTTGCAAAATTTTGAAAGGAAATGCAGGGTTACACAGAATTACTTTTAATTTCAAAATTGAGATTTTTTCATATAGGGATTTCATTTAATTTTGATACTTATTTCATTCAACTCATTCAATTCAATTTCAATATTCAGTCAACAAGATTTTGACTTTTCATTCCCATTCCATATGGGAAAATCATAAATGTGTGAATAGAGAAAGGAAAAAGCAATCTTGAGCCTCACTGGTGTATGAGTTCTCTTTTTCTGAGAGGTTACTTATAGTATAGACACATGAAGAAACTATCATGTGACATTGGCTCTATGTCAGAACACTGCAGTAACTCCTCTGTGCAGATTTTTACCCCACAAAAAGAAATAATTGGAAGCAGCTTCTCTCTCAGCTTAGGTAGGATAAGTTGCAAACAGTGAAGCCTTCATGATTATGTATTTGGTAAATATAAGCACAGTCTTGTGAAAAAAACTAAAATATTGTCTCCTACTTGAATTTTTATAAAACATGTTTTATTTATGAAGATATTAACTACTAAGAATAGCCCTTAATTTGTTTAATAAAAAAGTTAGTGATTTATTTTTCTCAATTCAACAATTTTCTCCTTAATATCAGCAAATAAAACTGTCTCGAGAAGATGAACCTAATTTAAATTGTGAAAGGAGACCAAACCTACAAGGTAAGACCACACATCTCTACTTATCTGAGTGGAGGACAGTGATCTAGGCCTTTAATGGGATTACAAATCCCTAACTCTAAACATGCATAAATATTAGTGGTTTCACTTTATTAGAAGTGCTGTCTTGATCGGTTCTGGCTACACAATTGATAATTTTCAGAGTAGAGTCAGCAGATGAATATACGTAGCCATCTCATCAATTGTCTGATGCTTCCAGCAAGAATTATTTGGTCCTTTCTTTAGCTAAATAAATATAAAACATAGACCTATATGGCTATTGGTAGTCCCTACACCTTTTCAGAAGCCTCGGATTTCCCCTCAAGTAGGCTTACAGAGATTAATATTAAAGGCTGAATATTAAATATCACAAGCCCTGTGACACTAATCTACTTGAACAATAAAAATGAGGCATAGTAAATGAGATCTCAGAAATACTGGATATGTTTCTTCATTAAAAAAAAAAACCTTTTTAATTAAACCATCCAATTTAATGTTTTTATATGGCACTTTAGTTTCAAAGGTAAAGTGAGCTAGAGACAGCTGACAAAGAAATTATAACTGCAATTCCTTGGTGAAAATGTTAATGACAGCAAAATATTGTTTAATTAGATGATTGCAGCATCTGGATTAACACTCTTTAAGAGCGATGTTCCTGTGCTTGTCTGCTTCTTCACACTTTACAGACATTTTGTCATCTCTAGGTCATTAGGAAAGAATTTTTAATGATTTTTCTAGAAGTAAGTAGTTCGAGTTACATCTAATTAGATGACAATAATAAGCCCAACACATGCAGTAGCTAAATATATACATAATTAACCAGTGAGGGCTTGTACATCACAGAGTAAAAAAGTGTAAAATGCTAAACAGGCAAAAAAAAAAAAAAACGGTGAGGGGAAAGAAGTTCATCTGAATTTATTACCTAACTGAAGATGTCATTTTTTTCCACAAACCTTTAAAAATAATCCCTTTCCACTACAAGAAATTACTCACAAAAATTATGGATGCAATTATTCTCCATTTATTTTAAAAGCAGCGGCATGTAGGATTTAAAAGGATTAAAGTTCCAATAAATACAAATGCAAGCACACATTTAATATACTGCAATTTGAAATCAAATAGCAGAAATTATTTAAAATCTGAGAAATATATTTGAAATCTAGACTTCTAGCTAAAACAGTGAGCACTGCAATGATACTAAAAAGCAACTTCTTGTTCCTACTCCTCTTGATACCTTTTACTGTAGTGCGATTACTTTTAAGTATTCTTTTCAACAATCTTTTAAATGAGACTAGTAAAAATTACTTGTTTCCTCTATCACCCAGAGGGTTCAGCTGACATGTATGCTGGTCCTGTGCAGAACGGACAACTAGTATAATCATTGCAGCTTCCAAGCCTTCAAAACAAAAGGATCTCTTGGATGAAGTAGGTAGAAGGAGGAGGGGGAAGGTGACCAGGAAGGCTTATGTCTACAGAACCAGGACAAAAACCAGGGGCATGGAGAGTATAACACTGAGACTGACTGATAAGTAGCAGAGTGCAGAGTTTACCTTTGGGAGAAAAGCCCAGAGCTGTAAACATGATGAAATATGCTCGAGCCAGAAAAGAGGGCAAGAAAGAGGTGAAGAGCTTGGAAACAGAATAGGGAGGTGAGAAAATAGCTGACTAGAGGGCCAGAGAAGCAGGTTGAAACAAGACTTCAGAGAGTTTGAAGATGGAGAGAGATTTTAACTGAAATTGCAATGAGACATCAGGGCAACGCAAGCACCAGCAATCACAAATACTTGGATAGGAAATGATCTAGAAAGAGAGATCTTCGAGAGCTGAAGGAGACAGTTATTAAGTCATGAGCACAGATCACAGCAGAAAGAGTTAAACTAAAAATGGAGCATGGCAATGCTTCAGAGGGGGTCATAGGATGATGTAAGAATCAAAGAAAACATCATAGAACAACGGATTTTTTCCAAGAGGATACTTCAAATATTAAGAACATATAGAAGAGTCAGGGGGCATGCTTCCCAGGACAGACATACCAGCAAACCAGGGAGAGATTTACGAAGAGATTTGTATATTTATTTCAGTGGTTCTGTTATACAGAAACCCACCAGTCTGAACAATTAATAGTATTAACAAACAGGCAAAGGACTTCTGGTGGGAAAGGACCTAGCTGCATGATGTCACAATGAGAGAAATAAGCTGGTGACAGAACCCTCACTTATGAACTTCTCTCTTCCAAGGCTACTGCTTCTTGTGTAATTTCAGAGAAGGATCACATGAAAACATGAGAGCTTTCTCACTCTTTTGTCGAGGGCTAGAGACTAATTAAGCATCATTGTAAGAAAAAAAAAAGAAGCTACAAAGAATGGGCAAAAGATGTACTAAACCACTTTGTTAGTGGATCTCTATTTGGATCAGAAGAAAAAACAGTGAAGAGACCTTTATTATCACCTACTTACCAGCAGATAATCCACAATTCTTAAGTGTCGAACTTCCACGTTTCTGACTAAGCCACAGCTCAGATTTGCTGAATAAGCCAGTAGGAGCTTAATGGCAACATGAATCAAAAAAAAAATGGATGGATATATTTCTCAATAGCTAAAAACAATAATACTGTTGAGAGAATAAGATGCTGCTTAAATAAACAGTTATATTCTAAAACTAGGTCATGGCTGCTACACTAAAATTACTGGCAAAGAAGTTGCAACTTATAAGGAAATATTTCTTATGGAATCTCATTACAAAAGAGTATAATTAATACTCTAATTGGAAATGGATTTCCAAGACGAAAGAAAAGGAAATACGTTTTTACTTAGGAAAGCAGGTCACAAGTATATTCAGTACTCTATTTTTGTGTACAAAATAGAAAATCCTGCATTTTCTTCTGACTCCTGAGGGTCCTGTCTGCAGTGCATATAAGATTTTGTGTCAGTTTAATACAGGTGTACTTGGACAGTTATCAAACAGTGTATACAACAGCTGTTATCAAAACCAGGGCAACAAGTTAGTAGAGGTACTTTGCTTCCAGTACTGTATTTCTGGTAGAGTTATTAATTTTGTTAGTGCTTCATCAGAAAACACCGATTTGTTGTAAGGGAAATATTTTTGAGGAACACCTTTCAAGAGGACTTGACAGAAACATTGGCACAGCTGTAAAAGCTGTGGTGTCATTCAGGCTGCCTCACAGCTCTCAACCCTGCAGTTTCCCAGATCTCAGGCCCTGGTGATACAGTGCCATGCAATGGTGGAGCCAGGGTCAGCTTGGGAATGCCAGAACTTCTAGACTTTCTAACATATATTTCTTTTATGAAGCCTTCTCCCCCGTGACCGGACTTCGAGCTCATGTGCACTCTATTGTGGGTAGGTTTCTGGCTTGCCAGGAACTTTATGAGGAGATTCTTTGCAAATATCCCCAGGTACTTCACAGGTTTTCGGAAGTGAGCTTTCTAGATGAAGTGCAGACGTCATTAAAACTACAAAATCTGGTTGATCTTCCAAAAAATAACTTGAGATCTTTTACTTCTGTCAAAAAGTTGGAAAACTTTGGCTTTTTTTCCGAACTGGAATAAAGAGCTTACTGTCATGTGTAGAATTGCCTGTTGGGTTTCAGTCAGCTTTCATTCTCCGATGTTATTTTCAGAAAAGGTTTTGTGTGTGTCATCGGCAAGGTCAGCTACCAAGGATAAATTTTGTTCCAATTTTTTTTTAATCATGTACTGCCGAAAGATTTTTATAAGATGGTAGACAATGCCATGAAATGAGAGAGGCATCCTATGCAATTAACAAATGAGATTACATGAACAAATGAGATTTGCCTGTAAGAGACTGATACCAATAAATCTGCTAGAAAGTAAATGTTTTGAGTCAGACAGAGACACTCCTAGGGATAACGACCAAACTGCTTTTCCAAATAGGACACAAATTCATGGATACACACCAAAAATAACAATTAGTCAGTAATCCTGCAAACCTTGGCCATAGCAGGTGGAACCTGGAATGCTAATATCAAGCCATCCTGTTATAAGGCAGAGGAGTGACACTAAATAACCTTAAGAGAAACCTGTCTCGTGCAACCACCCCAAGTGTTTGGCTATAAAGCCTGCCCAGCAGTACTAGTATCAAACAACAGGTCAAAAAATATTTCTCTTGAGACCTCTGAGATACTCTGAAGGAATCTCTTCAGGCTGAAGCCTGTTAACTGATAGATATTTTAGTGTGTTACTGCAATTCCTAATTTACTTCAGACATAATGCTGTCTTCCAGGTTTGGATGCTTTGGTGAGGTACCTAAAAAATAATGACCTTGGAGTTTTAAACTGACTAAAAATAAAACAATAATTTATAAAAACCTGGCTTATCTCTTGTCCATTCTCATTTAAAGAGCTTAAAGCCACTGCTAACAGAAGAAACAAATACATAAAAAGGAAATTCCAAGCGAAGGACAGTTCTGTGGATAATGTATTAGACAAGGACTGGGGGGACCTAGGCTAACTTCCCAGTTCTCCAGTAAATCCTCCAAGTTTGGGTGAAGCAGCCAGGGAGCTAACAAGGGTCTGCCTGTATTTCCTCATCACTAGAAGGGCAGCGGATGTGTGAGAGGCACGAAGCAGCTGGAGACAGGCCAGTGCCCATAAGCAGGATAGCGGCATTCTCCTGGCATTGCACCAGAGGCAATAAACGCTCAGCAGGGCTCCTTCCTCCAGCAGAGATCTGCAGGACTGCAGCTATAATGCTTGGGAACCAAGCTGGTGAGCCTGCACTGGACTTCACCATATGGACTTTCCAGCCCAGATCTCCAGCAGTTTCAGGGATTCTGTTTTTTGCTCCACTGCACAAGGTAAACATGCCCTCAGATTTCCAACAGTTCAGTGGTAACACCTTTGTATCACACTGGGATAAATTGATAACACATTTATTAACATCCATAAGACTGGATGCATGGAAGATGACTACCATCTAAACACAGAGGCCAAAGCCTGAGGGTTCAAAGCAAGTGAGTTTGACAGCTCCTGAATTCTGCCACTGCCCTACTGGGAAGAACGCAGTGACTGTCCTCAGACTGGTCACCATAACGAGTGCTACCTTTGGGTTTCACACTTACAAGTGTCTTATGTCTGGCCTGAGGATAACCTCAAGCATAAAAGTCAGGACCAAGTAAAGATCAGAGTTGTAACACTGGAGTACAAAGTGATGCCTGGTGGAATTTAATTTGGGTTTCAAATTAAAGCTCACTGAAGTGAAATATCTGTATGAGGCTCTCCACAGGCAGGTTCATAAGCAGCATGTGTGCTACAGGCAGGAATCATAACAGTAGACAACCTCCTGGAAATCTCCGTATATGGCATAGAAAACTGCTGCTTTTTACATTTAAAATTAACACTGGAGTTAACACACAGAAAAGGGAAAGGTGAAAGGAATAATATCTTCCTGAATGTTTAATTAATGACAATTGCCAGAAAAGCTCTTCTTTTGCCAATAACAAATGTATGTCCATGGCAGTTATTTCTCATTTTAAATACCTAATCTGATATTATATTCCATCTCAAAGAACTAAATGAGAAAAGATACTGTAATCTAATCATACCACAATCCAGGTGACATCTGTACTAGGCAGAATACTGTTGTTATTCTGCTGTCTAGTTGCTGTTGCTGAGAATGATGAAGTAGCGAAATTACATTTTCCCATTATTATTTCCAGACACTCTCTGGCAATGGTTTGTTGACTCTAATAAAGCTTCAGACAAAGCTGTCAGCAGAGGAAATGGCAGAAGGGGAGCAAGGAACAGCCTTCACAGCAATACATGGATCTAAAGTCTCCGTGATAGGTTGTGCATTTTCTGATAAAATTTAATGTGTGTGTGTTTCAGAATATATCACAAAGCTGCAGCTGAATTCTAGAGGGATAAATGTATACTATCAAGTCATGGTGCTTAAGACTTTGACAAACATAAACATATTAGGAAAGATTAAAGAGCCAGAAGCCTTACCTGCTATAGTATTGAGGAACATCAAGTATTCAAAGTTAGATATCTCCCGTCTCTGCCAGCGCTGAGTCATGTTGGAGGATTTATAAAGTTGTCGGGGGGTGGCCAGAGAGATTCTCCTACAAAACACATTTAAAGAATGATTTTTTTTAAGAGTCTCATTAAATGTTAAGATGTAGTGCAACATTATTAGTGTGATTAATTTCAGATTCTCTCAGAGGCTTTTGTATTTCTTTAATGAAGTCAAGAAGACACTATTACCCTTATTTGAGAAATGGCTAAAATTAAGAACTATATTTCCTTTTACCACTACTACAGCATTGCAATAAATCAGAATAATATATTTTGCATTTTATTTTATTCTGAATCTGGTTAAAAGACTGGGATTAAAAGAAACTGCAGACCTCCTGGTGCCAGGCTTGTCCAGAAAGAATAAAAGAGGAATACCATTTCTCTCTTTCAAAAGGATATTGAGGTAAGTTCATTAAGGTGAGTGAGTGATGGATTAAAGTGACATACACTTCCATCACACAGGTTGAAGATATTTATTACACAATTTGTGCACCTCCTCTGTAGTCAACCAGCCATGATTCTTTCCTATATCCTAGTAAGCTTGGAGATTTCTATTTATAGCCTGGTTTCTGAAAGAAACAAATGTTACTCAGTTATCTGTTCACATGTTCATCTGCCTGTCTCTTCATAATGACCTCTAAATTGCATTTCATTCAAATTTAGAAGAGGAGCAGAAGCTTCTATGATACTCAATTTCCACACAATTTTTGAAACTTACATGACTGGATAAGGGAGAAAGAATCAAACTACATGCCAAGGAAGAGAAAAGCAGAAAACCTCAACTCTTCTATATTCAATTTAACAACATCACAATAACCAAATACCATGCACCAAGTCTTAAATTAACTATTTTATGTACTGTCCCCAGCTGGTAAAATACAGGGTACTTGAGTCAGTCTAGACTAATGCATTAACAAAAAGAAGAAGCAGTCTCATTGTTCAAAACTCATTTCTAGAGAAAATGGTTCTTGCCTGAAAAAAAAAGACAAGGAAATTTTTAAAATGAAAAAATATTCATCTCCTCAGATACCTTTTTAAAAAGAAATTTAGATCTTAGAAATCTGTCAAAATAGAGAAATGTTTATACCTGTTAAAAACAGCAACAAGAAAGAAGACAATTCCTAACGTGTAGCCTGAATTTAGTGAATTTTAAGAATGCATGTAGTAGTATTTACATAGCTTATCAAGACTAAATAGAGATACCCAATGCTTCAGCTTTCAGCTGCACCCTGAGCACACTGTGTGTTATTTCTAGACTCTGAAAGCTCAGTATACTCTTAAAACTAAGTCCTATACACGTGTCAAACTGGGCAGTGTTTACAAAAATGTGAACCATCTACTTCTGCAGATACGTGTACATACTCCTAGAGATGCACTATACTCTTTTTCCAGAGAAAGGGTGAGTGAGTATTGGTATACAACTGGAGTGTACAGTTATTACAACTATTTGTCTAAATTGCCAGTGTGTAGGTTGTCAATGTCTGCCATACTTCAGCTTACAAAAATGACCATGCAAGTGTATTTACCCAAATAACAGTACATTACGTCTTGGCTAGCCTTGTCTTACAGTAAACTATAGGATACCAAAGTTAAATACACTTTACTAGCACACAAGAGACAACACAAAATTTTTTAAAGTTGTTTCTATTACTCTTCTTGTGAAACAATTTTTCTAAAGAAATATCTGAATGAATATACTTAATATTGCATTTTATAGAATAACAACTATTTTTACAGTAGAACTCTCAAAGACCTATGGTTTCCAGTAAATTTTGACTAATGCTACATACAAATTAATGAACACAGAAAATAACAATAGTAAAGAGATCATTAAATTTACAAAGCATTTCTGTCACAGATTTTCTGTTCCTCCTATGGCAAAGCAATATTTATGCATCAGTACAGCTTAGTAGCTGCATTTTAGACTTTATTCACAATCTCCTAGGGAGTCTCAAAAATCTATAAACTGTCAAGTGCTGGACTTTGCATTTGAATGCCTGATTTAACTCTACAGAAAATCAAAATATACTAAAAATGTCCTTATTTACTCCGTATCTAAGGTGTTTGAAAGATTCACAGTTTTTTCAGCAGAGACTGGAAGAAATTATGCACAATAAATTGGTTCCACATCTGCTTGTTTCAGCTAACACAGGAAGACCCACTGTTTTCTGTTTTGCTAAAACCACCCAACTTTGATCAAACCATTTCTTTCTTCAATATGCCACCACCAATATGAAGATGCACAAATGAATGTGCTTCCTTTGCTTCCAGAGAACCATGAAATATCTACTCAAAATGGGAACTGCAGAAGACTCTGATGTACAACAGAATGATTCAATTTTCAAGTTTTATAGATTTAAATGTGTTTAGGAAACACTTCATGCCATTTTGGTGAAGGAAGGGATGTTATATATCTCATATGTGGAATATGACACACCCCCTTTCACAGTCACTTTTAATTTAGTTAGCTACAACGCAATCTCACACAAAGAATATTTAAATATCTTCCACCTGCGTGATGTTTTGTGTTGTGTTGCTCCTATTCAGAGGAAAAAAAAAATAAAGACTTGGGAAAGCCACTGACTTCTGACAAGAAACTCATCAATATTCACTTTTAATCAAAGTTCTAAAAAGGGTTTTATACTTTGATGGCATCAAATCTTAGTTTTTCTACCTCTCTCCCTTCACAAAAATCAACCTCTGCAATCAGCTGCATTGAGATCTAGATATCCATCACCAAGCTACTGACATGGCAGAGCTGAGCTGATGTTGAATATAGTAACTGTAACAGCCAAAATACATTTTTTTCAGAAAAAATCATAATTTGAATTTCTTAGTTTTATTAACTGGAGCCATTGTTTTCTCCAATGCATTAATAGCCCACAGAATTTCAGTGGAAGGTGTCAGTACATTTAGTGGTGAAGATACTCTATCTTTTACCAATTCTTTGATCTCTATATGCTACAAAACCATCAGGCAGCTCACCGTTGGTTTCTGAGCTGTGATGTTGCCCTCAGTAAACAGCCATCAGTAAATTACACCTGAGGTGTTAGAACCATCAAAAATAGTCTGATAATACCATGGTAAAAATGTGGATATTACTCTACCTATGTAGAATCATATGGAGCTACAGAAGTTAAAAGACACAGCATTGTCTGCCCAGTTGTATCATTTGGCAAGGTCATAAGGAAACTACAATCAATGCAACATGTTTCAGGAACAGTGAAAATGCATTTATCAAAGACAGACTAATTTGATTACCAAATCAGACTGAACTCTTCAACATGTGACCAATTTTAAGGATGTAATTACTTCTTTGTAACATTAAGCACAGGCTTGAACTCTTTGTTGAATCAAAGCATCAGACAGGCTGTTGGGAAAGGCAGCAAAGAGGCAAACTGAAGACTTGCTCAGAACAGCAGGTCTGTAAAGTCTTAGGAAGTCATAATGGTTCACCTGCTTCTAATCCTTTGAGCCAGTAGATCATAAATATTTCTATTTACTTCTACTTCCTTGCACCTTTGTTAATTGAAGGATTTCACCATGAAAACAGAAATACACTTACAAGCCACGAACTGCATTAAAAGTAATTTACTTCTTTGGAATGTTTCCATCACGAATGCAAGCCTTTATGATACTGTAATTAACTCTAGGTGACATGTTTATCAGAGTAGTATCACAGAGGAAATATTACTTGCATAAATGGAACTAAAGAACTTAAGCAAAACAACCAGAAAGATCTGCTTTTGTTAAGATATTTTAAGGTACAACTTAATCTGGAAAATTGTGATGATATAAAAATAGGATAATGTTTTACTCAGTATAGCAGCTTCTTTTGGTTACTCAGCATAATTTCTCCTTCTGTTAGTTATACAAACAAGCATAATTAAAAAAATTAGCATTCCAGAGCCAGCATGTTTATAGAAAGGAAAACTATATGCTAACATCAACAAAAGATTAACTACAGAGCCAGATTTCCCCTCAGTTACTCCACTGCAATCCTACTGAAGACAATAAGGGCATGTAGACAGAGAAAAAAAGGAAAAAAAAGCATGATTATGGAATCTTTATCGTGCATAAATCATACCATGATTACACAAAAAAAAAGAAAGAAAAATAACTTCACTACCATATGCCAGATATATTCTGAAGGCTAGCAAGCCCATTTTCGATTCAAATTGAAATTTAATCAAAAAGATATGGAAATAACTGCATATTATATTGAAGCTGAAACTTTTCTAAATAATTATGTATCAACAAACTTTTTCAGACAATTATTCACTGAATAATGCACAAAGGATATGAATTTCAAAAGTAAAAAATGTCACTGTAAATATGAAATTCTGATTGAGAAATTTGCATTTTGTTTGTACTAGAACATGTGGCCATTTCTATTTCAGAAAAGAATGCTATTACTTTCCATTTAGAGACAGCATTTCCTTTAACTTTAGTATATGGAGGAACAATGCAAATATTAACAAGATGCGCCTTCCAAATAAATGCCCCAACTTCGCCTTGATCTCAATGAAAACTTGAGAAATTTGGCAGTTTGCCTAAAGACTTCAGCACATTCAGGAGATCAAGCCTTAGGTATCATGAGACTCACGAGCTCATGACAGGGAATGATGTTCATCTGGGAATGAAACAGTTCTCCAATTCTACAAATGCTTTGACACTTCAGAGTATTTCCACATTTTGCACTGGGATAAAACAAGGACAATGTGAAGTTTTAGTTTGTAGGAAATTACTTAAAGAAAGAGAAAGATACATCCCAGACACTACACTGATGATTGATTCATTGGCTTTTGGCCAAATCAAGCCAAATGGGGGTCTGAGCCCAAAGCACCATATTTTGTTTATGTCGTGCTGTTTTCCTCACTCCCTTATATTTCTTTATTTTTGTCTCATTTTGACCAGAAGTTAATCCTGAACCTAAAAACAAACAAAAAAAAAATGTCCCCCCTCCAACACAGTGAAGTACACATGAAGATCATCTCACCTATCTCTGAAATAGGAATACTTTTATAATACAGGATCTGACAATTTCCAGCCTTATTTCTGGCCGTAGGCTGATTTGATGTTGATGTTGATGAGAGAATAAAAACTGTGGTTGTCCATAGTGTGTGAAAATATCTAAAACTGAACCTTAATTGTTCTTTCAAAAATATATATATCCTCCTTAATTTCGGAAAGAGAAGAAGATTAATGCAGCATACTAATGAATGGAAGAAATTTGGAAGTTGCAAAATAGCCATTACACTGATAAGAGATTAAGTAAAATCCCCACACATTCATATAGATAAAATACTTTAAATTCAGCAAACACAAAACCTAGTCAAGTGCAGTTTCACATCCTGCATATCAATCACAGCAAGGATGAACATTTGATCATACATTTATAAGACCTGACTGGAAACCAGACTTTGAAGAGATAAAGTGTAAGATTTTTTTTTACGGGAAGGTACTTATTTCCTGTAACTGAAAAGAAAAAAATCTAACAATCTAATTTACAACACTTTTACTTCTATTTCATGTACTAACAGACCATATAGTAAGTAAAGGGTAATGTTTCTCATACTAACCTCAAGAAAAAGAAAATCTCGAGTTTCATGACAGGAATAATGTTCTAGTATAGACATTTAAAAAAATATCAACTGTATAACATAATAAACACAAAATATAAAAACTATTTTAATTAAATTACCTGGCTTGTGGCAAACCATAGCTGGTTCCTACTCCAACACGTGGTAAGCTGTACACAACTTTTTTCACTGTTGCTTGGTCAGGAAAATTAAACATAACAGAAGCTAAATGAAGAAAGGAAAATATGTACCAGTAAAACATTTGCAGAAGTCTGCTTCTTCACCTGCATATATTTTTTAAATGCTTTGGTTTTTATTTGGGGAGAGAAGCCAGTTCCACTTTTATCCTCCTGGGGATCCAAGGTACAACAGAAATTCCTGACATTCTTCACGCCTATCTATAATCAGCTGGTTAACATTTTGGCATTAACTCTCCCATTTTTCAGAAGATCTGAGCATTTTTTACTTCAGAGGAACAACACCTAAATATTAACCCATATAAACTCTTATCAGGCTGAGAAGCTGTTCAGTAGTTGGCATGACATTTGCTCCTCTTACTAGTGCCTTAAAACAGCCAGGAAATAGGAATTGTTTAATTCCCTCTCCAGCTGAAATCAAAACTTACATCAGAGCTCCTGAGGGTAAAAGACCACTCATACACCTCAACAGCCTGAAGTGTGATTCAGAGTAGCACATACAGAAAACTGAGTGGGTCCATTTATTGATCTGGTACATTTTCACTTTAATTAATTTTCTAATTAGAAAGGGAAATATCCTTTTATATGTTTCACTAAAATATTTAAAGACAATGGAGGAGAAGGGTGAGACAATAGGAAAAGCAAATTTTCTATCCAACATTTGAAGAATTCACCAATTGAAATGATCTGGTTCTGTAAATAAATCTCACTGCTGCACATAAAGCAGTGAGATTGATTTATGTGATTGATTTTAATACAACTTGCCCTGAATACACACAAGAGTAAGCATTATAGAACAGACATAAGCACTTTACCAAAGGAAGCACAGAGTTTTAATTTTAAGGTTAATAAACAAAAGACAAAATAAACATTAGCACAATTTTATGCAACAAATAAAAACTATGACCTACTTCTGTTTGCCATAAACACTTCCAAAGCTGTGTTCTGGAGAAGATAACGTCTTGAGAAAACAGCTCGAATCTCGCTGAACATCCATTTTCCATGAAGGCCTTCAGTATAAGCAAGGACCTTTAAAGAAAGTCAAGGTGACAGTTATTAGCAAGAGTTTTTCAATAAAATATTGTATAAGAACATAGGAAATTTTACCCATCAATTAAGTTAATCATGTCTCTTTAACACTTAAAAACAGTGACTTAAAATGAACTTGAATCTTTTTAAGAAATGCAAAAAAGAAGTACCTGCTGTTAGAAGAATATCGGCAATTACTGTAACCTGATACTCCTAAGATCTATTTCTCATGTGTCACATGAAATTAATTTCCTCAAAAACGCCAAAACCCCAAACTCTACAAGCAAGCACAGGGAAACAGACAAACTTGCAATTATGCTTAGTTGTATCTTCTTCCAACAGTGTGCATGACACAGTTGTCAGTTATCTATCAGATACCAGATTTACTTCTGAGGCTGCCTTGTGCAAAGTACAACCAAAATAATATAACTTGCTATTCACATCCACTTCAGGGTCATAAATTACAAGGCCTTCCATTCCATTAATAAATAGAAAAACTAGCAAAACCAGTATGTCACCTTAATAATTTTTCTAAAGTTAGGTGCATCAAATATCCCAAACCATGAACAAAATTTAACAATTTGTAATTTTGCATTTTAAAATTAATGTGAAAATATTTTAAAATAAAATAGTTAAAAATTAGCATTGCTTTTCCTGTTTTACAGTTTCTCAATTGACTTTATTAATATAAGGCTAGATATTAATATCTAAATAATCTTTTTCACTTTTCTTTCAGTGCTCTGGATGTTCAAAAAATAGACAAAAAAGACACAGTTTAATTCGATGTCATCTTTATTAACCTATATCATTTGTATCATGCACTGTAGAACAATCGTTTTCCAATCCTTTTCCTCAGCTGGCAGGCTCCCTTCAGCCCGGCACCTCTGCTCAGGCAGTCTCTGCCATGGCACTCCTAAGAGGAGTCAGTTGTTTCCATGGATGTCACCACATCCATTTGCATTTCCCGGGCTCTGCAGACTGCCTTTACCTAGGCTGCAGCTACTAAGAGAATTGCAGCCTCAGTGAAACAAAGAAATATAGTGAACACCTTCCCTAAAAGGAAATGCAAAAAGAAGGTTTCAGACTGGAGAGACTGAATTTCTCTGTTCTCCATTCGGTACACAAAAACTGTCGTACACCAGCTTGCAGCGTTTTACTCACTCGTTTGAGGTCTTTACTTTCTGTAATCATGACCTCCCCCAGCTTCTGAACAGGAAAATGTTAGGGAGACCATATGCTGCTGCTGTCAGGGATCCTTCATGCTTGAGGAAATGGAAATTGTATTTCTTCAACCTTTTCACTGATGCAGCATCAAGTTAGTAACACATCTCCATATATGAAAAAGCTAATTTAAGTTTGTGCACTTGGTGTACAACCTTTTTCTCATAACCATGATGAGTCTATTTCAGCGAGGATGGTAATAACAGCAACAAAACAAAAGTGCTTCAGCACACGGAAAAGCGTTCAGATTAGCTCTGTCCTTGAGAGAAACCAGTCAGGGGAACACAGTGATCCCCCTGTACTATTTACATGAGGATAAGTTACAGACAGAACTCAGACCAACATTGTGGCTGATGACACTGTTTCACTCACCTCAGCTTTCCATTCTAGTTAAACACAGCTTAGAGGATGGGAAGGAGCTTGATTATTTGGAGGTCACCCAGACACGTGCAAGAGACTATGTGCTCCCTCCATTCAGTCACAGGTCAGCTGTGGAATGCTACCTCATATGCTAAATTCTTGCAATGGTTAAAAATCTGCACCTTATTTTGACTTAGAACTCTGATAGATCTTGTGACACCTTTGTCTGTGAGCTCTCTAGTATTTGGGTAACTTTTCCTTGTGCTGGTAATTACAGACTGGATCCAGTTACTGCTGAGCCTTCTCTTTGATAAGCTAAACAAACCAAATTTTCCTTGGTTTTCTTTCATTGACATCAGATGCTAGGATACAGCTGGTATCATGTATGTGAAATTCAGGTGGATAAGAACAATGACTCTGAAGATTTAAGCACTCTCCTTCTTTGAATGTATTCTGCTGCTATCTGATACATAATTTTTGTAAATACACAGGTTTTTAAGATAAAGAGAGGAAATTCTGAGGAAACCACTCACATTTAGAAAGCTAAAATATGAGAAAAGTCTCTCAGAAGGAGGAGTTTGTAATGTATATAGCTGTAACTAGATCTGTAAAAGCCAGCAAATTTGCCAAAGAATTAGTTCCTTAACAAAGCATCATGCTTCAGGAAACCACTTTTTGTATCAAAAATATTTCTAGTTGTTTTTTTGTAAAGAGAAATGTTTACTACTAATTATATTGTATATATTAACATTTTAGAGGATTCACAGTAATACATTAATGATGTATTGATGTATACCACAGCTTAGTTATTATAGATCAACACCAAAAGCACATTGACACCAATCATTCACTGGTTGCCTTTTACTTCCTCCTCTTTTTAAATTAAGTATAAAGCAGTTGCAACTACACAGATGTACATTCGGCCCACTATAAAATGAATGACTTATGATAGCACTCCGGTAAAACAGTAGAATGGAATAGGAAATCAGAGGAAAGAAAGGAGTCTATAATTCAATTAATGTCCTCAATTACACTCTTCTTAACTGTCTAGTAGTCCTACAAATATCAGATTATCATGCCATTATCAAATCGTCTGAATTATTTCAGTATTTCTGTTGTAACATTTTCCTGTCCAATATATACTACCCATTTTTGCCATCCTGTGTAACATTCATCTTACACCCATTTTCATGTGATGCATTAAACCTCCCATTATTACATAGCTGCAATTTACAGCAGATATTACTGACATTGTTGCAGGATTCTTTCTTATTGTTATAACAGCCAAATCAAAGTAATTTTATTTTTCCGAATTTGAATCCTTTAAAAGGTTTATACAACCTTTTTTTTCCCTTGCAGTATAATTTTTAGCATTTCACTTTCTCATAGGACATGAATGAAGTCCTGGCTATTTTGCATTTTTTTACAGACTGTATTTATTGTATATTTCGTTATTCATACAAATATGGAAATAACTACTTCACTATGCAAATACACTGAAATCATGTTACCTAGTTATCTGAAGGCAAAATTTTCATGTCTTCCAACACTTCGTTATTTATACTTAAAGTCAGTACTCCTTATTTTGATAGTTTTATGAGTTTTTCTCCTAAAAACATTCTTGAAGACTTCCTGTCTAGGCATGTTTTAACAGTTGAAAATTCATGACTAAGCACAGAATTCTAGATATATCTCAGATAAACTGTCTGTATTAAAATAAAAAACAACCATCCAATATCTACATTTGAACTAAGCACACTTTTCAAATTTAATATCAGCCGCAGCTATTTAGATTAAAGCTCATTTCTCCTTGTAAAACCCTTTCACTCAGGAATATGTGTATGTTTTAAAGATATCTATTTGCTAGAATTCATTGCAGCAAGATGAAGCTCCCACCTAACAAGGGAATGAGAAGTCTCTAAAACTCAGGATTCTGTAATAAGGAAAAACATCTATTGGTGACACTCATTAAGTTACTAAAACAGCATGGGATGCAGATGGAAAGCTCTACAGAAGAGAAGCAGAACCATTACTAAAGTGCTTGCCTACTTGGATCAAATACGAAGGCTCCATCTTTTTAATTTTATTTTTGACATAATCAAGATTTTTTTTATTTTCAATTAAGAGTCAATACATTTTTAATCATAAACCTACTTCAGTAGTTATTCAATTATTGATAATGAATTGCTAAATAACAGCTGGAATTTTGCACTAACCAGAAGACCAGAAATACTAGTGTCCATTTTGCTAGAATCCCTGGTAAATTATCTCCCCAGAAGGAACACTTAAGTACTGAGGCTCATTTTTGCTGCTTTATACTATTTTTTGGTATGTCATAGCACCAGACATAGCACGCAAAAGGATATTCCGGCCTTTTTCTTTTGATTATTGTTTCTGGAATTGAAGTAATCACAAAATCAGGTGCCATAAAGAAATCAAGGAAAGCAGCCTGTACAATCCTGTCTATTCTCACTAACTTTACAGTAAGAACCCTAACTCCTGCAGTCTGTTGCAAAGAATTGTTACATATTTCCTTTTTTTTAAATAGCTCTTTGGGGTGATTAATTATGCCTATGTAGGTGAATTGAATCCAGTGTTTTCAGTGGAAATTCATCATTTGTCTTTTGAAACCACATTTCTGATTCAGGATATTTTAATTCCAACCTGATTCCTCCATGAAAGTTACTTGATACTTGTAACAATTTTCAAGCTTTATTTATATCTAGTGCAAAATGCATGTATACATTAATATGTAATATATTTCTTGATCTTTTTTTGGGTTTGTTTGATGAACAGTGAAATAAACATGAAAAAACTTTTTCTAATATCTAATCTGAATCTCCCCTGTCTCAGCTTAAAGACATTTCCTCTGGTCCTCTCACTCTAGGCATGGTAGAAGAGACTGGCCCCCACCTGGCTACACCCTCCTTTCAGGGAGCTGGAGAGAGCTATGAGTTCCCCCTGAGCCTCCTTTTCTCCAGGCTAAACAACCCCAGCTCCCTCAGCTGTTTCCCACAAGATAGGTTCTCTAGTCCTTTCGTAGGCCCTGTTGCCCTTTGCTGAACATGCTCCATGGAGGAGAAAACATGGAGGACTTCACAAAAACGAATCATAGTGTGTAGTTATTTCATCAGAATGCCACCTACAGAAGTGTGGTTATGCACCTGGCCTAAAATAGGCATTTAGAAAATAGTTTGGCACCACTGTATGCTTTTGGAGGTTGGAAATGCATGAAATCGATTACTGAAAATCATTCTCTCCTGTCAGCGACTTGGATTTCCCTTTTTCAAGAGTTGTCTAGCATCGCAATTTGCTGCAAAGAAAATGTGAAATTCTGAATGCAGGTCCTCATGAATTAAGAAAAATGTCTCCTATGAACATAGCAAACTTTCTTCTCCAGAACAACCTAACAACACAGAGTTCACTACAAGTACATGGCAGACTGCATGATTGCTTCATGTACTCTAAACACAGATTGAGATGACAGACATTGATGGCATGGAATCACATTCCTAGGCTTTATGAAATACCATATTGAGCAAACATTTTATAATTTCAAAATGTTTGATGAAGTCCTGAGTGTGATCAACTTTTAGATTTAGCAGGAAAAATAAGTATACACTATAACAAGGGATATGTCAAGATAGACAAGTGTAAAGAGAAGTTATATTTATTAAGAAAATTCAAAATCAGGTAAGTTCAAATAATGAACCACCTTGTATTTTGCTTTTCTAAAATAGGAAGTTGAGAATGTAAATAGACAGGAAGGACAAGCCAAAGGAATTTAATGTCCTAGCATTTCATTGACTTCTTACTGCTTTTTTATACATTTAGACCACTTTAAGAACACCTTCTTGGCCTCAATTCCCATAACCACATTAAATACTTATAAAATCTCACCAAAATACTATGTTAGCATTTTGTCTTTGCACATTTTGGTCTAGCAAAATGTTCTCACTTTCTCTTTACATTAAGGTCTCTTATCCTCTTCTTTATAACATGCTCCTGTGTAAAATGTTTCTTTATTTGTAAGCCTTAAAAGCTGTCCTCCAGGTAGCTCTTGTAATGTTATGCTCTGCAGGATGAACTGGGTATTATATGCTGTTATAATTTCTCAATTCACATCAGTTTTAAAAATCTTTTTTAGGACTTTTTTTTTTTAAATAAATATTGGCACTCCTGTTTCATTTTTCTCCTCCTCTTCAGGGATCTAAAAAATGCAGATATTATTTTTGTGGTTTTGGACTTTATTTCCTTGCCAAATATTCTCAGCTTATACTTCTACTTCCAATGTTTTTTTAAGCTTTCAAGAGGCCCCTTGTCTTGAAGCATGAGGTTCTGTTCATCCAAACCTTTTCTAAATTTGATTTCTCTGGTCAGCATACCACTTCGTTATCCATTAAAACAATGCCCACTCAGCTTAAAGCAACAGATGCTCTTATTCCCACATTCATTTGCAGTCATCTGAAAAAATTATTTTAAGTTGGTCCACTTGAAGGCAATTTTGCTCTTTTCATTGGCAAAATGGTTTTGCATGTTATGGTTTTGTGTTTCAGGCAAGGAATAGAAAGGATATTGGGATTTTTTGAGAAGTAGTTGCAGCAAAGTAATTAGAGTAAAAAACCAAACCCTACTCCAATATCTTTTGTATTCTAAATGCACCATTTCTAACACTGCATTTGTGAAACACCAGTGTATCGTTTTAAATATAAGGATAAATGCAAACAAAATTCTGAATAATAATTATTTTATCATTAATTTTGATCTCTGTGCCTTTGCACAGTTTCCTTTCTATGCAACATGCAAACAGATTGTCAATTTAGGCAACTCCTGAAATGCCAGACATTCTCGGGAAGAACAGCATCAGGAAGAGGTAGCAGATTTAGGCATTATCACCTTAGAAAAGGTAGGCAGAAGCCTTTTTTAGGCTCTACTTTCAAACATATTCAGCCATTATTGTTTTAAGCAGAGGCTCCACTCATTTAAGGATTTTAAAACCAGGAATAAAGCTGATGGTCCTGGCTGGAGCAAAAGCACATGTGGAGAAGCAGAAGGCAAATATATTCTAGTGCCACAGAAAGCCATGTTAGAGCACAGCCCCACTCAAACCACAGAGGTAGAAGAAACAAATAACGGGGCAAAAGCCAAAGAAGAAAAGCACAATTAGTTCTGGTAGCCACAGGATTGAAGCAGATTGTGTCAGTTACCTCACAAGGTTTCAAATTATTTTTTTGTTGACTTTGGCAACAATGGGATGTCAGACTCAAATCTAGTGAGAAATTTTGACAGAACTGTGTTTCCATTCGCACTCTACATCTCACGCTCAGAGATCAATCCAAACTGGGGAGTGGTGATCTCAGATTTAAACTGCTCTGAGCAATTCTGCCCCAGCAGTGAAATGCAATCAAATTATTTCAATTAGAACTGCACAAATTACAGTTTAGTAGGTATGCCAAAAAGGACATAAAATTGATATGATCTGAGCAAAACCAGACTTTTTTTAAGGAATAAAAATGGAGATTTTTTTTTTTCTCTCAACTGGTTCATTCTCCTCAGCAAAAGTAAGGCAATTGAAAGAAAGGACTTTGAATATTTACAAATTCAGGGAGAACACAGTGTTAAGAAATGCTTGTAAGTTGAAACCAAAGCAGGATACTTATTCAATAAATAGTTCTTTGACAAAAAATGCAGCTTTATTAAACCTGTACTATTGGTGGATTTCACAGAATTTGTGAGAGTTTTAGCTGAGAAAAGTTGCAGCAGAAGCAAAAACCCATAGAAATAGTTTGAAAAATAAAGAATGTATGGTATCTCTAGGCATGTGATGTGCTCTTTCCCAAGAATAAAGACATCATAAAATTCTCGGGGTGTTTTGTTTTGTTGTTTCTTTTCCCAGAACTTGCATATATTTATTCAAAAGTACAATGCAATAAAAAAATGCATAAATACTCAAATGTACCATATCACAAATTCTTAACATTCTAATAACTGAAGGCATTACAACTGGTATTAGGAAAAGTGTAAATATTGGGTTTTGTTAAACATTACCCATTTCCTACCAAATGAAGGTAGAACAATAGTTGTTTGTCCCTCTCTTTATAGATGTGAACTTCATGTCATACAGGAGATATGTGGAAGCATCTTGGATTTTAACAGTTTTGCGTCTGGTTTATTTAGTGCAGAATGCACATGATTTAAGATCTATAAAACTCAATAGAATTCAATTTTTTTTCTACTACCAGGCTTAATTTTTTTATGTTCCTAATACCTCTTCCTATATAAGATTGATCAAAAACCAGTAATACTTTGTTTTCAACTTCATATACAAAAGCTGTTTCATTAATCCCAATATTTAGGAATATAATCAGAGCACATTCTACTACTGAAATTTTAGCAATAGATTAAAAATTAATTTTTATACTCAAAAAGAAATACATTAGTTTATTAAGTAATATATATCTGCTACATCTACAACATCCTTACCATCCCCAAAATTTCTGCAACACAGTTTGTAACAGTCAAGCAAAATCCTCAAGAAATTCAAAATTCTACAGCTCAAAGAATCACAGAATCAGTCAGGTTGGAAGGGACCACCATGGTTCATCTGGTCCAACCTCCCTGTTCAAGCAAGGTCATCCCAGAGCACACGGCACAGGATTGCATCCGGGCACTCAGCTGTGCCTGGAAGTGTTGGGTACGGAGCACCAGTGACTCCTGGAAATCAGTTTGCTTGGAGTCCGAATTTAGAGTAGATTCCAGGCTACTCTGTGTTATGTCAACTTCTGAGGCCCCCAAAGTACAATTACACTGCCTGTGAATAATGGTGAACATATATCAAAGTATCTTCATCTTCATAATGTATTGCAATACCAACTGATTCTTTATTAACCCACTTAAAACGTGCTTAAGATGAGTTTCTGTTGCACTGCTGGAGAAGACAAGAAATTGTAGCACCGGGAAAAACCTAATCCACAGCTCCAATAGCACCCAAAATTCTACCATGCTTTTTAGTATTATATATGGAATGTTTTCTAATATTACTAAGTCTGTGCAAGGAAAGAACAGTAAAGTTTTTTCTGAGAATTTTAATTCAGAGTATTTGCAAACTGCCTGCCGTTGCTCAATAATAATTTAATTAGTTTGCACTTCACTATACTTATTTTGCTTTAATATTACAGGAAAATCTATGCATTCTATACTTGTTTTAAAGAACATATTTTTATTAGATACCATAATTAAGCACTGGTATATAAAAACTACAAAAATTGACATGTATCAAATGTAATCTATGCATATAAACTCCATAAATGATTGTTATATTTCTTTCAATGAATGGTGCCATATTTACACATTTCTTTGTATGTGCATTCTGTACATTCTATATCTACTTTCCCTAACCATCACCTTTTTTAATTTCAACAGTTTAAATGTCAAAATTATAGATAATTGAAATATTTGGGTGGTCTAATCCTACTCAAAAAATCCTCATGAACACTATGAAGAATATTAAGAATATCTACACAGCTGGCCACTAAAAATGGATTCTGGGGAACACATTTAATCTTCCAACATCTGCACAAAGCAGATTTGATATACAGTTCCCTCCTCTTTGGATTTCTAGCCAACTGGAATGCAAACCTGCATGTCATAAATTTGGGCATGCTCACAGGCTTTCCTGTGGTGAACTCCAGGTTCCCAGTATGAAATTACTGCAACACCTGTCAGCATGTAGAGGTACTTTGTGTGAATGTGCCTCAGTTTTCATCCACTACAAGCTGCTCCGCCACAGAAGGTATTTAAATTTTATGGACTTCTGGGTACTATGTGACTATGAAAAAAGTGTGCCAATCCCAGTCAAAAAGCATTCTCTCATACAGCCTCAATTAATTGCTTCTTAACTTTTACTTAATTAAAAAAAAAATTAAAATGGGATTCAACTCAAGCTTTAACAAGAGATTAGATATTTCCATTTTTTAAAATAGATTACAACAGCCAACTATTCAAATTCCCCTATTAATCTAGAGTATTACTTTTTTTTTTTTTTTTTTTTTTTTTTTTTTTTTTTTTTTTTTTGTGGGGAACAGGCTAATTACTTTAGAAGAAAATAAACCCTACTAACTTGTATGGACAGATTACCGCGTGTACAGTGATTGGTTCTATTTCTACTGCCATCAAGTCTGGGTTTGATGCATATCACAATCCTTTCAAAGAACATAAGCACCCTATGTAACAATCTATCTCTAATAGACTCAATTTCCCAAGATGCATCTTTTCCTTGCAAGCAAGTATCCCAAGTGCCACTGCTTGAAGTAGAAGTTGAGAATACTGAGATCATCCAGGCAGTGATCTCAGCATCTCACAAATTTGCTTCACTTTCACTGAAAGCCAAGGAATATAGAGAAAAGAAAAAAATAGGGTGCGGGGGAGGGTGAATTCAAAGCCAGGAAAATTAGTCATGTAAAAATGTGTCTTAGTTCTGGAACATGAAATGCTGTCCAATGTAAATTAATATATTGGAAAATATACAATGATCCTCAGTTTTACCATATTATTATGAAGTTGCTTCTTTTTAGTGTTTGTTGTATGTATACACATTTGTAAGAAAAAGTAAAGTCGTACAAAAGGATCATAACAGTGTAATTAAATGAAGCAAAAATTTTAATTCAACAGTTGAAAAGTTTACAGTCACCTTCTAATCCCTTAACTTTGCAAAACCAAAGCCTGAAAATTGCTATTCTAAATGTTATATTACTGGTTTTGCCTGTTATGCATGAACCAAACCATACAACAACAAAAACCAGCCAGTGGACATACAGCTATAGAAAGAATCTCGTTTTTTCAGCCAGAGGATCTACAGTGAAATATTTTCTCTTCTTTATTTACATTAGAGGGAATTAATAATGAAACAAAGCTAAAATAAGTCCCCACTCAACTTTGTAGTATAATGATGGGTTACTTTTAGAGCAGTCTTAGAGAGAAAATCCAACACATGCCATTTGACTGCTGCAAAATAATCCTTACTCAGCTTCTTCTTCTTTCCATGAACTGTAATACAAGGTCCAATAGACAGCCTCAGATGCATCTCAGGTCCAGTACATGCTTTTCAAACTTAATCAAGGGAATACAGAAATGTATATAAAAAGATGAAAGTGTCTTTGCCTTTATACATACTGAAGAAAAAAAAATAAAAAAACCTAGGGGGGAAAAGTGAGATCTTTCATAGGGGAAGGTTAAGTCTGATGCTAATGCTTATTTAAAATGGTGACAGTCTGAAGTAGTGAAGCCTTGCCAGGCTGCTTTAATTTCTCCCTGGAATAGCTCTCTTCCAACCTTCGGCAGCACATCAAAGTCTCTGGAGCTCAATTAAAATTGGATTATATTGAAATGCTCTATCTATGGAACTGTGTGCTCACTAACACTTTTCTTTCAGTAATACTCCAGATGACAGTTGCCCATCCCAATTTAAACAGTTGTCATAGAGACCATGAACTAAAGCAGCAGTACCTAACAATACAAAGGAAAGGTAAGTGGTAGGATTTCTGTGAATGAAGGGCTTGGTTTGCAGCTGCAGTCCTCACACTGCAAGCTAAATGCAGAAAACATAAAAGGCTGTAATACTCTCCTCACTCCTAAGGAGAAGGGCAAAGTAAGAAAATCAGTAAATATTTTCCTTTTCCTCCCAGTAGCTAGTACTGTTTTACATTCCAGCACGTTGTAGCTACCTAAAATGTCCAGAATTAAATGACACTCCCTAAGAAAAACAGCAGATAACCCTGGAGTCAATCTAAAGACACCAGTTCATAAATTAAAGGCATCAAATTGCATTTTACAATTGCAATAGAAACAAAAATAAGATAACATCTTTTTCTATTAAAAAATTTTATAGAAGATTCTTTAATTATACATGATGTATGAATCCTTTGTCTTTATGATAAAAATTGAAAGTGAAAATCTGATACAAATCTGTAAGAAATTCATAGTCTGAACCCATCTGATTGACATTGTGACATCCAATATGTGTAATGCTTTCAAATCATTTTATTACTGGTTTTAACTGTTTTATAATCTAACCATGTAGATTTTTGATGTACTGCACCAAAGCCTGACAATATCATTGGAAAACTCTGGCAGCTTCCAAAACTCCCAGAATAACATAAACAGCTTATGTTTCTGGCAGCACCAGACAGCAATGTATTTAACAGCATAGATTGCTGGTAATGATACTATTTTCTCACGTAGATGGCATGTTTCTGGCACTATAAACCCCTTAACCTTTCTTGTAATTGGCTTATTGAGAGTCCCAAGGTTGTTTTTTGTGCCATTGGGCTGATCACCATGGAAATGAACACTTATTGCTGTTCCACTGTAGTGCTCTATTTTTCTTCCAAGCCCTCCACAAGCATTCTTCCTGCTCTCCTGGGAAGGCAGCGTTAGGATTTTGAAGCAGCAACAAGGCAGAGTGCAAAGAGCGCAGGCCAAAGGGGAAGAAAACAAAAATGTGTCAGAAAATCTAAAAACTGCACAGATCAGAATTTGTCAAAACAAGGCCTTGGTTTAAACCAACAAGAAGGGCCCCCACAGCTTGGGCCTTGACAAATCGTGGCCTTTTTTTTTTTTTTTTTTCCCCATTTTATTTTTTTTTTTTATTTTATTTTTAGCCCAGCTGTAGAAAACACCATCTAATGAACCTGTCTGGGGCTGCTGTCCCCATCCTGTCAGGCATGTCAGGAGATGACAAGCACTGGGGACAGGCCGCCGCCAGTCACAGACAGGCCTGCCAGCTGGAGAGTTCAGCCCCAATCTAATCACGCCACCAGAAAATAACTTTCACGCTTGCAGCCTGACAGGACGGGCTCAAGGAAAAAGAAAAAGGAAAAAAAAAAAAGAAGAAAAAAAAAGGATCGAAACAATGCTTTTTGTTTCAACTACAAACCTTTTTTGGCACAGGGAAGGGTAGTGGGCGCAGGGAACACTTTTCACAGCTGCTAGCACTGCTTGCTGGTTTCCTTCAGTGGAACTGTTTCTGTCTTTCTTTTAACACAAATAAGACCAATACAGATATTAATGCCAGCAGTTACAAAAAAAAAGTGAAAATGAAACAGTATTTGTGGCAACTGGATATGTTTATGCTACATTTATTACTATGCATACACACTCTTTTCCAACATGTATATAAACATAAATCTATCTGCAACCATTGGTAGACCTATGTTTACAAAAATGTGTGAATTATGATATGTGTTTTTATTATTTCAGAACAACTGGGCTCATAGAACATTATATCTCCTCATAGCCATCACTCTACAGTTTGTATTCTCATTTGGGCAAAAATTGACAAAGTGCAAATGGGAAGACTGTTTGTCAATGGGAATGAATATTCATACCTAAGACTAAAAATTTAAACAAAAGTATTGGGGCCCTTGGCCTCAACCTACTTGGTTCTTTCCTATTTGCAAATAGACTGTGAGTAAACAAAAAGGAAAACCTTGCACATATATCTTCAAAAGAGCCATAATGAACAGGCAGTAGTGTACTGGTAGTCATCCTGTCTCTCTCATTCAAAATTTGCCAACACAGATTTCCGCTCCAGAAATTTAATAATCAAAATTGCTAACACAGATCTCTGCTCCAGAAATTTAATAATCAGTAAATCCACAGAAAGAGAGGCTGAAAATTATTATTTAAATAACTTGAAAATGTAGTTCCCCCAAAAGGCATTAAAACAAATTATTTGGTCTAAACACAAATTTACTTCAAAAACAAACATCCAGTTAAAATGAAAATGTGAAGTGTTAACTACATGTATCCTATCTACTCCTAAAGGTATATCATAGTTTCATAGTATATTTATCTTTTGGTGTACGTATCTTAGTGCATGTACATTTTAGCAAACAATTTGCATTATTTGAAAGTGAACTGGAATGGAAAATGAGTGATTCATGTAGTACTTAGTAATTAGTTTAGGAAGAAATTATGAATGAGCATAGGTCCATTTAATCCCTATAAAATAATAAAAAATGAAGATTTGTTATTTCATCCTGCCATTCATTCACTCTCTGCTGACATTATAGATGTCAGAAAGTCTGTTTAAAAGCTTGCTATCTCTATTCATCTTTGTTTCTGGCATGAAATACAGACTATAATAATCTTGTCAAGCCTACATTTAGACACTAATTCATGACCCTCTGCTACAATTTAGAGAAAATTCATACATAACTCTTTTAAGACAAACTATGACCCCAGATGGAAGGGTAATATCTAGATTCAGCTGCCAAATATATGCTGACTAAAGCCACAGCCACCCTGATGTTTCTGTATGAATAAGATGGCCAAATCAGTAAGATTCATTAACTTTTTTTTAACCTGAGGACTAATAAGACTTTTTTTTCCCATTTTGAGATACTAGGTATTCAGCTAGGCATCATCTCACTTTCCTGGAAAGAGAGAAGGCGTCATCTCTTCCACAATTTAAAGACTACAGCTAAAGCTGATAGGAAGAAAAAAGAAGTTGATGCCAGATGCAGATGCCACTGAGAATGCCAGAGAGAAGTGGTGACTCTCAGCCTTCCAGCAAAGTCTAAAACACCCCATTAGGGACTCAATCTGCAAACTCATGCAGGAGGATACATAGCAGAGTTGACCATTATTCATAATCTATCTGTAGACTTGAGAGAAAAAAGTCAAACAGAAGAGGGTTGCTGCGTACACACAAATGGAAATATCTCCTGTGACCATTCCAGATGTAAATGCACTTCTGCAAGGAACATAGATATAAATGTAAACACAATTGAACCTAAAATCCCCTATCCATCTTAAAACCTGAAAAGTGGGACAGTAAGTGCTGCCAGGAAAACTGTTAGTATTTTGATACATAAGCTACCTAGACTGCAAAAATCTTTTTGAGAACAGGAAATAAGAAACATGTTCAGGAATTATTATTTTTTTTTAGGAATTATAATTTTAGTAATTTGATAAAAAGAATGGAGAAAAATATGATTATTATTAGAGAAAGAAAGGTAAGCCATTCTGAACATGATGATAGTACACTAGCTGCACAGATCTGCCTGTCAAAGGCATAGATTGACACGAAGGGAAATGACACTGATAAGATTTCCTATCTAATATAGTTGGTATATTTTGGTATATGACTAGTTACAGATTGATGTTATATCTTTATTCACACATACAGGGACCAAAGAAACACAGTCAACTCCTGTTGATTTAAGATGTTGAAATATCATCTAATCTCTCACACCAGTTGGGCCATGAAGTGCTACAAAAAGCACATCCATATGAAATGCCAGAAATTTCTGCTAGACAGAATGAATTATTAAAATCGCAATTTTCTCTGAAAATCAGCATACCACCTTTGTTAATAACTAAAGGTACTGCATAAATTTTAAACCCTCCAACTGAAAAAAGAGATGTTCTTTAAAACAATGGAAATAAATTAACAAAACAAACCCACTGATTTGAAAGAGCATTCCTACAGATTCTTTTCTCCTAGACAGTATCTTTCTCAAAACCACCATGTACCATTTTATCATTAACTTATACACTGCTGCTTTATGGTGGTATTATTTAATTTATTTCATTCATGTTGAAGCAGAGAGTGCTGGCCTCTTGACCCCAATTTTCACTTAAAGAAACAAATTTCTTTTTCGCAAACTAACTCAATTTTTCTCCTGTCAACCTTTAGCCTCACTTTAAAATATTAACCTTTTTCCTATCATTATAAGCATCCAACATTCTTCTATCCAAATTTAATGTTAATCACCATATCTTATGATAATGTTACATTCACTTTTAGCTATCTCTGTCAAGCACACAAAAGTAATTTAAATCTATACATCCTCTTTGAATGTAGTAGTACCAGAGCATTTTTGTACATGCCAAAATCATATGATCCCCTTGAAAAAGCATTATATCCTCTGTGTATTTGAATTTTTTCCATTCTGTACTCCAAAATGTTAACTAAAAGATGTGTTTCTCCTTTGAAGGCAGGGCAGGAAGCAAAGACAAGGCTGAGGACACACTTCCAAAATGTAGAGCAATGCAAAATTACCACAATCACTTGCCTTCCTCTTCTGCCAAAAATCATTAGGAAAAATGAAGATAGAGCAGAATTACAGAGAGGAAGCCTGAACTAGAGGAAATTTTTTCCTACATTTATTTTTATGCCATCCCACCAAATTAATTGAATGAGCTGTGTCAGCATCGCTGACAGAGCAATCCATTTAATACAAATTACTAGAAATAATTTAAAAATTTAACACTACAGAAAATACATGAGAATTTTCTTATATTGTCATTCCAGAAGCAGTATCTAAGTAAGACACATTAACTATTATAAATATTGATCGTACTTCTTGATTTGTTTTCAAAAATGCTGAGTGCTTTTAACAGCTGTTACCTTTGGAAGTTTGAAGTAGAATCTGGAAGTACTTCAGAAAGTCTAAACTTGTTTTGACACACAGGTGCCCACTATCAGGAACCTACCGAGTGACCTTACTTTCTTGTCCCACGAAAGAAAATTTCCCCCATGTATAAGGAACTGCTGAGAAGATACACCTTTTTGCTTCAGGAGGAGAAACAAATACATGCATTTCTCCTGCTCGGTATTAACCAATTATCCTTAAGTGCCCATGGTATGATTTATTTAAAAGCCTGTGAAACATAAACAAAACAAGGCCACAATAATTTGTGAAATACCTTGGTGAATGAAAACGGTTACCTTCCCTTTGGCCATTTCAACCTTCCAATGCAACTGTAAAACATTGACATGAGTCTCCCGCATCATTACATCACAGCAGATTTACCAAGGAGAATAAGATAGTCAAGCTGTATTTTTAAAAAAAATCTAGTTAGAGCATTATTCTTGGAAGAGCTTTTTAAAAATCAATTGGTTGTTATTGGAACAGCTGTCACTGCCAGAAGGAAAACTTTGGGTATTTTTAATATTTATGAAAAACCATAAATTTTTCACAATGGACAATGTCAACTAGTTCTATAAAAGCCAAACACTTCAAATACTTTTTGCCATTTTATAGTGGAATGAATCAACAAAAATGACTTTTCAAACTTATTGTTAAAAGTTTACAATATGGGAAGAGTCAGTCTGATCCTGCTGAGATCGTTATTTATGAGACTGAGCAACATACTCCTAAAAACATTCCAATTTTGTAGACACATACAGAGATTAACACCAGGAAGTAACATTTTCCCATCTCAGTATAGACAAACTAGATAGATCCCAACCAGAGAGGAAAGCAACCCAAGACATATTTTACTTGAAAACATCATCCTCTGTAAAGAAGGAAAACCTGCTTATGGGCAATTACTGTCCCAGATGTGTCGGGATCTGACAATAATGTTCTTGTTTGTCCACTAGAGGGCAAGGAGTGGGAAATTAAAATATCGAACTGAAACATTATCTATCTCAACAAATACTTCAAATAAAACTCCTGATAGTATAAACAATAACATAATAGTAGCACAATTCAAGTTAGATGGAACTTGTATTCTTTAACTCTCTGAATTTTCTTCAATGATAAATGACCCTGTTCGATGAGGATGTTAGTACATTCATGCCTCCAGAACCCACTCATATCCAAGGGTTTTCATGGACATTGAACTGAAAAAGGTTTGATAAGAATTGCAGAGCTCCTTGATTTTAGGACTGTGTCTTATCCAAAACCTACTGAAATTGTTCTACATCCTTCCACTGAGTTCAGCAGCTTTGGATTAAATGGGACTCTGATTGGAGAAACGTAATTAAAAAGGGGGGGGGAACAGCACTAAACACAATGAAACAGGGAGAGAGAAAGAAAGTGAACAAATCCCTCTCTTCAAATGATTAAGCAATAAAAGAAAGAGATGGGGCACTGGATAGACTAAAGACAACAATAATATCCTGATCTTTTACCGAATTCCTGAATTCTGTAAATACACAGAAAGGTGTATTTCTGAAAAGTGTTCATGCCATACAATGAAGGCATCACTATGTCTTGTCAGGACATCCCTCTGGTTCCCTGCACAAGGGAATTCCCTGGGCAATTAATCTTCAGTTTACTATGAACACATCAGTTCAGATACTCATCCAAAACTTTCTATAAAGACAGTTCTACAGAGCCAGTGGGTTCCACCCTGCTTAGTTCAGCCCGTGTATGAACGATTTGTGCATAAAAGAATGAGATGTCTCTTATAATAATGAGTCAAGCAAACTCATCTAAGAATCTCATTGTCAAGCTGGATTCTTTCCTAGTTGCATAAAGTCCCCAGTGACTGTAAGCCACCTGAGGCGTGTGCCACATGTTGACATGGTAAAATTGAGGTGGTCAGAATTTTAAATAGACTGGCAGGTGAAACAGTAGAGAAAAAAAAAATGCAAATTTGTTTTTGTTTGCATTTTTCCTGCAATGCTAAATACATTTCTTCATGGCTTAGTTTAAACACAGAGTCATGAAAAATTCTGCTGTGGTCTTTTGCGCATTGCTAATCATTAAAATCTCTGGAGGCCAAATGTTTTCTCTCTCTACCACATTCTCCTTTATAACACACAGGCTCAATAAAGTCAAACAAACATTACACCGAGCAGTGATGGGACAAGAGAACACAATTAAATTCCCACTTTCTCCTCGATTCTTGGTTGGTTTTGCAGGAGTTTATTGCAAGACATTACATTGCTGAATACTGGAACAGAATAGGCCAAGCTGGGTGAAAAGTAGGGCCATGGACCAATTGAATTCTTTTCCTCAGGACAAGAGAGGTGGATGTTAGGAGCAGAATCTTTGCATCCTCCTATAGAGCCAAAACTTTACCACGTGCTTTGGGAAAGGCTTCACTGATATTAAGCTGTCTAGCCACTACCACTGTGGTCTAATTACAATATGTCAATACCTTTTTAAAGTTAAATTTAAAATATAAGATACAAGACCGAAATTAATATCTCCAGTCAGATATATTATGCAGTCTGAATTTGCATTAGCAACAGCTCCATTGAACATAAATAGGAAAATTCACAAGGGTTATCTGATCACTGATCATCTCTTGATAATTATTTATTGATAATGGCAGTGTTTTTAGACTTTTCTATATAGCAACTGTACTACACACTAGGACCGAGTAAAATCCACAAAAAGGAACATGATCTGACCTATCAAGCGCAGAAATGTGGTCTGCATGTAGGATGACCCAGTTTCCAAGCTACATTGTTCAAGCAGGTTATTGAAACAGATATTGTGCTAGGTCTGTGCTTGAGATCCTGCACATTACTAAAAAATCTTTGCAATGAACCAGAATAGTCCTATAGTCCTGTGAGGCTCCTCACAGCATCATTTAATTCCTGGTCAGCACAACATTCACGCTGCTGCAACAACCTTCTCATATTTTTGTGCTAATATATCAAAGCATAACTCTGAACAAAACTGCTATCTACGCTTTTTACATACATATTTATCAATGATTAATAAATTTACTACAGTAGAGTGCAGTCCCCTCCCAACCTAACCCGTTACACAAGAGGTAGCAGAAAAAATCCTTCTCCCACAGTGTCTCATTTCCAGACTCTGCCAGTGAGTAGGCCTATGCTGCTGACCTTAGCTATTCTATTCGAAACCCTGTATATGCCCTTTACCACATGGGAATAGCTCAGTTTAAGAAACACACAACTTTATGAAATCAAACCAAATTTTTATTTCCAGAAGCACCAATCAATTGAGGCATATTCCCTGCCACCCCCCTCCCCCCCCATTTTTAATTCCTTATCAAACTGGAGGTTTTCCTCTGTCTCTCTTACAGTAAAAAAGTCCGTAAAAATCTCCTTTCTTTTTTCCCAACAGATGGCTGATGAGAAATTAATTTATTTCCTTTTCTTTTGGTGTCAAAAATATGAAATAATTTTAATTAGTTAAGAAAAAAAACAAATAACAACAGTTTACTTCAATAAACAACTATTATTAAATAAACACAGAAAAGAAAATCAAGGAGGCGGAATACTTTGATCTTCGAAGGCTTAAACTCCAGAATCCATAATCTGAATATAAATAGTGATATGGTCTTAATTATTCAGGTCCCTGACATTCCTTTTTAAAATTAAAATGTACACAGAGATAATGTCATTAATAGGCAAAAATATTCTATATCTATACAATATTATAATAACTTTTGAAACTGTAGTTTATACCAAGATTTTGAAAAGCAAATGGCATATTTTAAAACCTATATTCTGCTGCTACAGAATCAGCTATGTTCTGCTACTAAAACCAGCTGCTGCATGGAGAATGTATAGAAAATAAGGATGGTAATTGAAATTATTGACTCAGTGATAACTCTCTGAGTAAGCAAAACTTGACTTCAATGGGAATTATACTTGAGTTAACACTGCAGAGTTGGACTGCACAATTGCCAAATGACTTCCTATTTCTTCATCTTGTATATTAAAACCTGTAAAACCTCAATGCCTTGACATAATTTTATGTTGTCACTAATGTCACAGGACACCCCAGCTTGCCTTTGTGCTCAGAAGAAGCCCCTCTGCTGACATCTATTATGTACAGTCTGCTTCCATTTGCAACTGTGCAATGCAAACAATGTGTAGGGAACAACCCGTTCAGTTCCACACCATCGACAGATAAAACTGCTGAGCTCGGAAGCACAATTAAAAACAGTAGCTGTGATAAAAAAAACCAACATCCCACCAGTTTACTGCTCTGATCACAGGAAGACTCCAGGAGTAATAGCCGTTGTGTGTTTATGGAAGCAGGGAGGTGACTAAAAAGTGCCCTGTCAGTTTTCAGCTCTGTCTTGCCAGCTGCATTAAAATGCAGCCCTGAGCAATTTTTTTTTTTTTTTTGTCTGGAATTTCAGGAGCAGAGAGTACAAAAGAGCTGATGAGCAATGAATGCTTCACCCTTCCTCAATTAATCTTGTCTCTCTACCTTTGCTTTTGCTTTCCCTCTACATGAAGGTAATAATGACACCCTCATCCATTATCCTTTTATCCCTGTTATTCTCGTGAAATTGCTTAATAATATGTTACAGATTCGTCTTCACTCACATAATTCTTCCTGTCATTTGCAGTATATCATCCTGCAAACATACAGCCCACTTTCACTGGCCGTTCTTTGAAGATTATTGTCAGTGACATCTTCAGGATGCGTTTGGAATCTGGAGCATCATTTCCGTTGCGATGGGGAATTACACTGACTTATCTGTCATTGCCAAAAGCACAACAAGCAATTCAGTGTTAATGCAAAGGTAACACAGGTTTTTATCATGCCGCCAGAACAAGAGCTCTTGTAAATTTATGCTAATATGGTCCTTTTATAGTTTAATAACCTCCTCCCCTACTGGAAAAAGGGGCACATGCACACGCACGAGCACACACATACACACGCTAGCACCCACACACACTGGTAGTTCAATAATCTGTGTCACAGTGTGGTAGGTAATTTGTAGCTGATCCTCTTGTAATTATTTATTTTAAATCTTTTTATGAATGCTAATCTTATATAGTACAGCGGATCTTCAGTTTTGTTAGATACATAGAAGTTATAAGAGGCAACCCAACAGTTCCTGTTTCTAACAGTGGGTATCAATCGTGACTGGTTCCCTCAACATGAATTCCCTATTTCTCAACAAAATAATAACAGATCAGTTTTTTTGGTTGTTGGGGGGTTTCTTCCCTTTCTTTTCTTTTTTGTGAGGCTATGACTGCTGATTCCATTTGCTTTCCTCATCAAGAAATCCACTACTACAAACGAGCCCTTCTCCCTGATCCAGGGTGGCATTCCAGAGGGACCCTGGCTATCCTGCCTGCATGCCAAATCTGACAACACATGACAAGCCGGTCGGCGTGCAGTAATTTGACTAATTATACCGGATTAGAGCATATTAATGCAAGCTGTTTTCTCCAGAGTTAATGACCTGCTGACTGGGTTCTGTAAGGCCCCACTAGGTCTGCAGACAGCTAAAAAACAAAACCCTGCTTTCTAAGCCCTCGTCATTTCGCATCAGCAAATGAGTATATCAAACTACTGAGCAGCAAAATTCAAGCGACATTTTGTGTGCTACAAACCAATGCAGCTTTCCCTAACTTTCCACCTCAAGGGTTTCTTTGATATAAAATTAAAATCTACTTTTTTTCTCATTTATTGCCTTCCTGCAATGTAGAGTCCAGAAATTGAGGAGAATATTTTTTAATATTTTTTTTTTCTAGACATCTCTCCAGTTTTTTATCAATGAACACAGGGGAGAGAAAAATAACTTACGGTCACTACTACTGCCATGTGATTTCATTACTGTTTTAGCATTATACACTTTTTAACAAATAATTCAGTATTATAAACAATTTTATGAAGAGATGCTCTCAAATGAAATGTGTTTTCCAGGAGCTTACAACCCTTGATATAATTACTTTGAGACTGGTTTTTTTTCATCTGCTTTTTTCTAGCTGAATAACTTTTTCAGAAATAGATTGGCTGTTGTTTTAAATTATTTTAGGTGAATGAAAAATATTTTCCAAACTCGAATTAAATTATTTTAAAATAATTTCATTTTAAACTTTGGCTTCTTTTAAATAGAGGTTGTTAAGAACACAATAATTTTGACAAATAAGAATTAATCAGGCTGAAATTGAAGCTTCCCC
>VWZW01006024.1:186057-257134 GCA_013397115.1 Edolisoma coerulescens | reverse complement strand
CCCCCCCGAATAACCTTTAGCAACATGATGAGGGCTTTGCATGTAGCTGTGTGTATACAATGTAGGTTCTCATACTCCAAAATACAGAATCATGGTTTTCATTTAATGACTTTAATGCATATATATAACTGAATTATCTTACGCAAACATTTAAATTATCCATTAAGGATTCTAAAATAAACTCACATGTGGAGCTCTTCATATGCACAAACTCATGTATTCTTATTTAGAGTTTAGAATATTTCAATACTCCACTGAATACTGAAAATATGCACATTTAGCAGAAGTCAACAGTTACTCTTTTTCTTCTTTCTCTAATGCCTTTTTTTTTTAAATTTAAACACATACATGTGTTCCTTTCCGGAATAACTGGGAATATAAAACCAAACTCCTGGTACATTTTTCTCAAAATGCATGTGAAAGTGGGCAACTGAATTGCAGCTCAGATGCACATTTTTCCAACATAAATGTATCGTTGACGCCAAACATCAGAAATACGTTTATTACAGGGAAAAAAGTTAAGAGTTTCTGTTAGCACTAGACCATCTTATCATAATAATTCTGCATGTACATTTGTATTCTGTGTCTCAGAAAGGACTAATGACATACATCTAGTACACAAGATACACAGGGAACTAAATCCTATGCTTAGGCCCACATGTGTATCTAGCGTAACTCAAATGGAATTTAAAATTAGTTTACCATAAATGAGATCAGGAATATACTCATTTAAGCCATAAGGCCTTTGAGTCAAATTAAACTTCATACAGTCCACTATCAAATTAGTTATGCTTTGCATTTGTAAGCCAGAAGAAAATTTGGCTATTTGTGACCTGTGCTTGCAGAAAGCATTCTTTCTTTTCAGTGAGTAAAAAGAGGGTCTGAAAAACATTAGTAGTGCTGTAAAAGTCCTAGAGGACTAGTTCAATCAGGAAACTGGTAATGGACTAGAGACCTTAACTCTAATTTACTGGACTACACACAATATTTGAACCAAATTCTGGTCTTGCCTTTAATTGCCTTAAGACCTCTGCTTTGCCATCACCCCAAAGAGTCTGAAAGTTATCACCCTCAGACTGGTCTTCAATAATCTATGGAAAATGAAATGTCCACTGCAACCTGAAAGGCAATTATCAAATGCTCACAGCAAAAAGGCACCACACCCTGGCATTCTTGCTGGCACTCTCAACAGAGAACTGGAGAGTGAATGGGTATGAAGGCTACTAAGCTGTCACCCTTAAGGGGGATCCTTCAGGTCATGGGTGAAGCATATCAGGAGGGCAGTGTGGGAAAGGCAGAACTGTTGCTGCTCATGCATAAATAAAGGACTTCGGTCTTCAGGGCTGTCAATCCAGCATCTTTCAATAGAACTAAATTCATTATACACAAAAAGTGTAGATAGCCATTCTAAAAGGAATGCCATTCTAAAGTGGCTTCTGACACTCCTCTGGATAACTATGTAATCAGTTTTATAATGAAGCTACTTTTACAGTAAAACTAGGTTTAGTAACTGGCTTTATACATTAGAAGTAAGAGAAAAACAAAACTAACAAAGTATTCAGTGAGTTTGTTACAAGAAAAATAACTTCATATTTCAATATAGATAGACATATATGATAGACATTATGTTTAGCACCAAGAGAGAAACAGTCAAAAAAATAATTTTTAAAATGAGACAAACATTTGTATAACACTAAATAGCAGTTAAAATACACACCAATACAGGAAATCCCAAAGTTTAGATTAGCAGCCCTTAAAGCTTTGTTATTTTTTAGAATTTATGGAATACAGACTTACTGTAAAGGAAGAAATATTTAATTCTTGACTTTATGTAAGTTATAAACCTGTTTATCTAAAATTCCAACCTTTGTAGCTGACAGAAATTTTTAGGCTTTGCTTGAACAGCCTGATTACCATTCACACCTTCAGATCTCTGTGACACTGGCATGAAATGGTGACTGGGTGATCTCCTAGAAACTTACACGGATGCTTAAATCATGCTGTTGTCTTTTCTCTTATAGCTATATAAATCCTGGTAGAGAGGGTAGAAGGTTTGTGATATTAAGGCCTTCTCTGCTAACTTCCCAAGAGCTCAAAGGTTGTACCTTCTTTACATACAAATGCCCATATGCACATCTGTAAGACATCCTACTGAAGTAATGAAATTCATTTTTTTTCTATCATTGTGTTTTCTGGAAGATAAATAGGAACTAATGACTGTAATGTTCACCAGCTACAAGCCCACTTTTCCTTCAACCTGTGAGTTCTGTCATTGCAGCTTTGAAATCTTTTCCTTTTCCCTGCAGACCACTTATGCTCCAAAGCATATAAGAAAAACTATAATAAAAGGATCTACCAGGAAGCCAAATAGGACTTTTACTCAGCAGAGATGAAGGTGTTAACTAGTTTCATTTTGAAGAATGAATAAAGCACTTTTCAGCCTGTCAAGCACAAAATATCAGACTATAAAATAAATTTCATATTAGTGTAATTATTTCATAACCACTACGATTTTTCATTTGAGTTTGTCAAAATTTTGTAAAGGGCATCTTTTCAGGCAGGATGCTGAAATTGTAAAATTAAGTACCATTCTGAAGATAACCAGGTTAGCAAAACAATAAACTGGTATGTGTTGAAGAGAAGGACATAACGGTCAGTCAGAAAGACAACATATTACAAATCAGTGATGGAAGCTTTCTTTAATATTAAAATATCTTTTGACACCCTATTTTACTCAGGCATAGCATACAGTACTTGGAATAAATGTTTCTATATTCAAATGACTGGGTCCTCCTTGAACTAAAAAAACTGAGTAATAAAGAACCAAAATCTGTGGCATTCGGAATCTCATATTATCCTGATCCTCTTGGCTATCTAGAGCTCAGAACAGCCCAAATATCTCCAAACAAGCTTTTATCGTACAATTCACATTGACTTTATTCATGATATTAATTTATGCAAAAGCCTTAGAAGTTGGGGTAACAAAGGAAAAAAAACAAAACCAAACAAAATACATGTCCACACACTATTTGTTATTATTTGAACAATCTTATTCCAAAATTAGGCAGTGGTTTTGAGGAAACAAAATCACCACAGGAGACATACACTATAAAAAAAATTGGATAGTCAAGATTTTTATTTCATCAGTCACTGTGCACATTGCAATCCAAACAGAAAGTACATTCCCATTCTGATAAAGAGGTTGACAGAACAAATTTTAAATTATTTCTTGTTACTTTCATCAGACACATCATATTAATATTTCACTGGGAGATGAGCATTTTAAAAATGCAATTATTTATGAGTGTCCAAAACCCTATAGCCAGCTATTGTTGTCTAAATGTAAGCAAAGATCTGATTGACTACAAAAGCAGACTACATTAAATGCAATCACCAGTTATTATGCACAGTTTACTGCTGAAGGTAAATTCTCCACAAATGAGATTCAAAAGACAGGTCAAAAATTTTCTTTTAATTATCTTTTAAGAGGCATTTCCTAAAATTTAAATTCAATGAGCAATAATCTATGTAGAGTTTTTGATCTAGCATAAGTATTATCTAATAATGATGATACTAAATAAAAATCACTAGAAAGCTATAGTATCTGCAAGACAACAAAAAAGGTTTACAGCACAGACTCCGTGAAACATTTAGCTGCATTTTCCACACACTGATCTAGTGAAAAGGGGTAAGCTGTAAAAATGTGCTTCTGAGAGTTTCAAACCATATTGTAAAGAAGTCACATCAAATTAATACTGAGGACCATTTAGAGCTTTTATTCTGAAAAGCTTTTGAAAAGGGATTAAACTATGAAAACTCGCATGATACTAAAGTACCTATTAATGGGTTTAGGGGGGGAGGAACAATGAAAGTGTTATTTTTAGATAAATCGTTACTTTGTATGTAGCAGCACAAAGCATTTGCTAAAGAGACACTGCAACAGTTCTCCAGCAATATCCTGCACGTCTAAACACTGATTAGCAGGAGAATTTTTCTTGTCATTAAGAACAATCTTGTATAGAAAAGAGTGTCTTATGGCTTTCTCCTTAATTTTTGACAATTTTTATAAATAATTCATTAGGAAAACGTAATCCTAGTTAAAAATTGCATAAGTAAAACAACACCATTTTTAGATTACTTGTTATTGTAGAACATGCAACAGAATGTTTGTAGTCCTCTATACACACATCTGATTATCGAAAGCCTGCTAACTACTGATATAAAAAAAACTTCACACTGTATCGTACATGTAACACGCAAAAAAAAAAAAAATGTTTTCAAAAAATAACAGGAAACAGCATGAGTAGTGAGAACAAGGAACTGGGGTAGTTGTCATCTCATCAAAAATAATGAATGCTCAAGAGATTTCTAACTTCATCTCTTCCCAGTCATTTGTCCGATAACAATAGACTACCAGGAGAGAAAAGACTAGACGCAGAACACGCTCTTCTTCCTCAGCTCTAGCTAGCACCTGTAACCCCAAACAGCTATGTACCAGCTGAAATCCACATGACGACAGCCCCAAAAGACAACTGGAAATGTTGTTCCTAGCCTGCTGTGCCTTCATTCAGCGGCGGGATGCACCACATGGTGGATGACAGCTTTGTGTCTGCCCCATCTTGCAGCCTCCCCTCCTCCCTCGACACACAGTCGTGCACACACAAAACAGTCTTATGGCTAATGATGCAAACATGAAGTGTAAAGTCTCCTTAATTTGACCCTTGTTAAACTCCTAATTGGATTGAGGCGGTCTCAGAGTGGAAAGCAACCCTGGATTATTCAAGAAAGCTTTTACAAAATGAAGACCAAATTACAAAAGGCTTCCACTCTGGCTGCAGGACACCACAAAGAACAAGCAATGAATTGCAGCTGTCACTTAAGTTAAAAATCTAATCAATTGCCTTTTTTTTAAACAGGTAACTTTTTGAACAGTTTCTTCATTGTGATACTCTTCAGAGTGTGCTTGACCCAAATTTAATAAGCTGCTATTAAAGCAGAAGAGCAGCTGTAGAGCAAACACTGTAGAATGATACCGTGCATTCAGGCTCTTAATGATTTTAAAATGACTACAACCATTGCTTCATTCAAGAGGAACAAAGCTCAGGGCTCTTTGCTCAACAATGTCTTAACACAAACTGTCTGAACAGACAGCATTCATTTGTCCTTCATGAACCCAAAAGGTCAGCTGCATTGCTGAGAACATCTCAACAGTTTAATTGTGTTTCTCCTGTAGGAAGACTGAGAGGAGAAACTTGGGGATTCCTTGTGTATGAAAACTAGCCTTTCTTTCTTTTTTTTTTCCGCTTCCTTCCAAGGAAATATACAGCTTAAGCGTGGAGACAAGGGGTGCATGATATGCAGACAGGTGTAAAACATGAAGTAATTATAGAAGCTCAAATTAGTTCCTAGGCCTGAGGCAAAAAAGAGAACAGTGCCTTGACAAAAGGGAATAGCAAATAAGGATAGCAAACAAAAAATGGCTTGAATGTGTAAATTAGCAAGAAAAATGAGACAGAAAAGCAGCTTTACTCTACTATTATTCACCACATGAGAACAGAGCAGCTGAACATGATCAAGAGGGCTTTGGAGGAGAGAGGCAGGCATCAACACCGAAACGAAGCCAAAGAGTGGCAGCTCCGCACTTTCTAGTCAGTCACTCATTATGTGGTGAAGTGCTCTTGAGAAGTGCCTCTTATACTTGACCTATCATATTACTTCTTCTGTAAACACATAATCCCTGCTTGTTAGGTGGTGTCAACACTAGCATTCATTCACTGTGGTAGTCCTTTTGTGTATAGACACTTTAGAAGTGCTGCCAAAACCAAAGAATTGACACCATAATAAAACAATTTGAATTTCAACCAGGTAAACAGATCCTAAGAGCTTCTGTGAGATGTACTGTGCAGAGCACTACATCCAGTGTCCCTTATTTGAGACAAAGCTGCTTTCTTATCACAAAACCATTTTTGTGTGTGTGTCCTTTTAGCCAGATTAACAACCACCTAACGATTATCATTAATAAAGGAACAGGTTTAATAACTGGAATTACAGCCACGGCATTTTATGTGCTTCATTCATACAGTAAAAAAACAAAAACAGAAACCCCCACCAGTTTGAATACTTTTATTATGAGTCAGCTAAGCAGAAAACCTGAAACATAACAAATTGTACTTGTGCAGAACTGACCACTTTGTAGATACGAAGCATTATTTCGCTAAAGGTCACAGAAAAATCATAAAATCAGTCAGCTTTTATGCCACAATTGCATCCCCTTTAAATTTCAGTTTTATTTCATACAGAAATTTTATACTTCAGTCTTCGTGGAGACTTATGTCTGATTATTATAATTATATATTTAGACCTTCTATTCAAAGCTTATACCTCTTGCTGTTGAAGGGAAAAAAAATCATCCTTAAGAACACTTCCTTTACACAAGAAGTATAAATAATTGATTCTGTGCTTCTGCGTTGAGGCATTCTAGGTAGACTATCAGCTTAGCATTTATGAAGGGCACTGAACAGTTTTGCAGTCTGTAGGACTAAAAAGATGAATCAATCTTTCACTGAACACTTGAAAAAATAGGAGCAAACTTTCTGATTTATCAATGTAGTATTACTGAAACACCACACTAGAACAGTAGTATTTGGCTGAAATGGCAATTTTTACAAATAAGTCCAGAAAAGGACAAAAGGAAGACTTGGATACATTAGTGCTCCACCTCTCAAAGCTGAAGACCCACAGTAGCACTGTGCGCATCAAAAGGAGTGAAAAAATACCACTACAGCCTTGATAACAACAAGGTAACATGAGGCATTACTGCAGCCATGTCTAAAAAAATAACATATTATCATGTTACACCAATATCATCATCTTCATGCCCTTGATTGCCAAGATTTTTTGCTGGGTTTTCTTGGGCTGGAGATTTAGCCCATGTTCTTATATATACGTAAATTTTGCAGCTGAATGTATTGTGTCCATGCACTGAACTGTGCATTTCTGGGAAACTTTGACACCACATGTGTTTGATTCAGTTAGCTTACTTTGCAGCTTGCCTACCCTTTGGTCCTCAACTCATCCACCTGGGAACAGGAAGAGTGAAATATTCCCTCCTATACTAGCCACTGCATCTCGTTCAAACACCTCTGATTGAATTCTCATCAGCCTCAACCAATCTGAATAAACACCAAATGGAAATCTAATTCTCACACCTTCTACCTTTGCCTTTCAACTGGTGCTTCTCCCATTCCTAACCCCTAAACAGAACTTCTTCCCTACATCACAGTCTGTTTAGAAATGCCATTTTATACTGACTTAATAAAAAAGCAGATATGCCAGCTTCCTACACGATGAAGTAGCCATCTCTATTTATTAGGATCTTTTTACCTTTTCCACTATGTCTTCCTTCTACTTATTTTCACAATTTCTTGTATTTCCCAAAATTAGACAGTAAAATGAGGCCAGAATAACATCATTTTTATTTCTCTAAGGCAACATAGAAATGTGTGTCACTCTATAAAAAAAGACCAGTAACAAACAACATAGGCCTGAGAATGCAGTCCTCACAAGTTTCATGCTTAGTTACATTCATTTAAGAACATTACAGCACCATGCAAAAGAAGCAAGTTCAGCGGTTTGTGCATAAGCAAAGGTCTTGTTCAGTCCTTCTCATTAGGACTTGATTTAAAGGTAAAGAAATACCAGCCAAGGTGTTAATATAATTATCTACACTTCTAAAGATTTGCCATGAACTTCATTACATGTGTTCCCTCAAAACTTCTGGATTCTCTGTTGTCCCCCTCTTCTCAGATATATTGTTTCCCACACTAAAAAAGCTTTCCTTTACAGTATAGACTTCACAAGCCTCTGCACAGGTTAACCTGTAGGTCAGTGATGGATGATGAAGAGACTGCTGTCACTCTCTGGGGCTCTGGAGAGCAGCTCTTGGAAAACTCCCTTATTTGCTTTCACAAAGCAATGACTTCTGCCCACAAAAGCAGCAACTACATTGAGGCTGGCTCAGTTCAAGCACAGCCAAGAGTAATTCTGGAGAATGTTGACATTTTACAGCATATTCACATCAGAGTTATCACATGGGCCAACTGTGCTTTAGTGTAATGGTAGATACTCTTTAAAGCTGGGATTTCTGCTTACTATGGTATTTATCTTTATGTGAAGAAAGCCCTAAAGTTTCTACTTTATTTCAAACTTTTTTAAGCAAAGAACTACTTCTTCCTTCCTAATTTGTCCTCTGTCCTGATTTCCCCCTTCGGAATTTTATATTGTTTTTTTAGTCCAGCCCCTTCAATAAAATGTTTTTTTTTTTTTTACTAGACATTTTAAAATTAATTTTGCCTGGAAAGTTTTCATGTCTTCCATTTCAAATTCATTCTCTTTGATCTCTTTGCCCTGATCTTCAGCTCATTCAGTCACTTTTTTTCTAGCCAAAGCACAGCATAGTTTTTGGTTGTCTTCTTGTTTGTGATTTAATTCTTCTATTCCACAGAGTAGTACAAACTTCACTGAAGTGGTATAAAAATGGAGGGTTTAATGGAATCACTAAAATTTTGACTGCATAACACATACAGTACTACAGGGTCAGTGTGAGGTTGGAGTTCAAATTCCTCATGCATTTAGCAAACTCAAACAGGCCAGCATTTGCTTTACAAGCAGTCCAGTATGTCCATGTGACTGATCAGCACATATGGAATATGGCAAACATTCTTTTCTCCGCACTTTTTCAGAATTTCTAGAAAACAGTCCAACTAGGCAGCCAGGCCCCACAAATCTGGGAGACTACCAGGGAAAGTGGAAAGTAATGGCTTACCGGGAAAAACAAAAGTCTGGTGCCAACACTGGTGAGATTAACAAGGTAAGAATTTATAGCACAAAAAGCACCTCAGCTTCTTGTTTCCAATCTTCACCAGTTATCATTGCAGGTACTAATGAGTACTACTTTACTACTATTTCCTAAATACTCATACGAAAAACTATTTTCATCTACCCATACCTGATAAGCATATCATATCCACTAGCATAAAGAAATTTCTAGAATCACAGTGACTTAAATAGTCATTCCTGTCACAAAATTCATGTGAAGTAACATAAAAATGGAAATAAAATGAATGCAGCTTACAGAAGAAAGCAAAATAGTACAGGGAGTGAAATACAGTACAGCTGCAATTCCCAGCTTTTGGAAGGCCACACTCTTCTGTGAAACAAACTCTTCCAGAGGCCAACTAAGACAGGAGTTCCTGCACCAAAAGTTTGGTCAGCGCAAAAGAATGACTGACATGTAAGCTTCACTGACCCAACTACATCTGATGTAATTAGTGTCATCGTTTTAGCTAGTGCTTAATTTGTACCATTAGTCTTAAATGTTTTATTAAATGTTTAAAATTATATAGAACAGATGTACCCTGACTAAACATGAGTAGATTACTTCGTGGCCAACACTACACTTGACAACTGCAATATCTGAATAGAACAAACCCATAATTCCAGTTAAATAGTCTTTAAATTTGTTACAATCTTTCTCCAAGGAAAACAACTGCTCATTTTTAGGCATTGTTTTTCTGATATATCAGTCATTGTACTTTGTCACAGTCCTTTAACAAAGAATTTACAAAAAGCTTAAAAAACCTTACAAAACATGCAAAATCCTTTTCATCTGTGACATGTATCCTAAGTATTTCAATTTTAAGTATGTGCTGACAATTTAGCAGGCCTCTTGTAATATCTGGCATGATAACCAGATATTATGTGCTTCATCACAAAAGTCAAAACCTATCACAATTGTATCATCAGTGAAGCCAAAACCAGGTCAGATTTCATATCAGTATAAATCATCGTGTAAAAATTGTCCTCAGAACTTTTGTATATGGAGGAAGTTCAGAACAAAGCATGAAGACCAAAACCAAATTCTGTTTATTTAAAACAAGTGGAGCATAACTGCTGCTTTATGATACAATTGTTCTCAGCAAACCAGCCAGTTTTCAAATTCCATACACATATTATATACAGGTGTAGTCACACTCATCATATACAAACAGCACTTCTACCTTCTGCTAGTTATTATCTTGGGTATATAACACTGCAACCCACAAAAATTTAGGAAAAAAAAATGAAACCATCATCAGACCTTCTGACACTTTTATCTTCATGGTTATCAAGATTAAAATTAGGTGGAAATTCTATTTTGTTTCCTTTCCCAGTGATTCAAAATCCTACTGATTTTGGAAAATGCTATCAATACGGTAAATGTCACTACTGGGACAGGTTAGGGCACAGGTAAACTTAAGGTCTGCGAGTGCCACATCCTCTTGCCTAACATCATAGCTAAAGAATGTTATCTTACACTACTCACTCCTCAGAACTAGAGATATCTTCTCACTCCCAATGCTGCTTATGTCGTCTTGAGACATCTCAGGTTGTTTTCACTAAAACAGACTAAAACAATAATTCATTCTCAGTAACACTATTTTTCTACTCATGCAGCCAGTAGGAAGGATGTGAACTGTATTTTCTAGTCAATTGTTTTCCAACCTTATAAAACGTTTTTTATTATATGTGTACCAAAATAAGTATTTATCCCTTTTCCCATTCCTACAAGCAGTATTGTAACTTTTAATGTCTCCCTTTTTTTTAAAAAGAAAGAAAGAAAATTTTGTTGAAGTACTGAAAAAAATAAAATGCAAAAGTCTTTCAAATCTGGATACAAAGTTAGGGGTGAGGATGGAAGAAACTGATATAACTGAAGACAGACATAATTGAAGACTATTATTACTCAACACTGATGCCAAGATACTTGTAAAAACATCCGGCCTCGTTGAATAGCTGTGAATCTGGTAGATGAAGTGACAAACCCTGAAGCTTCTGTGCACACTATTACTGTGTGATTTCAGAGGCACGTTAGCATCTTGGAAAAAAGATTTTTAGAATCATCCTGGCAAAAATATATATGAGTACTTCTTGTATAGTAGGTGAGTCCCACTAATGTCAGCGGATTTACTTGCCTGAGAGACTGGTAAGTCAAGACAAATTAGGGTGAGAATGATAGATCTAAGGTTAAATAAAGGTTGACACCAATGCTTCAGTAATGAATTTTTGTTGTTGTTGCTTTATGAAACCTGAAAAGCTACAGGGTATTTTCTTCCCAACTTTTAAATTCATCTTTCCACAAATATCACCACCTATCAAAACTCAAATTGCATAATAAAATCTGCTTTTCCAAAAGGTATGAAGGGAACCTAACCTTAACTTATGGGGTTCACAGAAACTCTGAGCCATTTAACAGCAGTACATCTAAGTGGGTTACTGCAAGTCTAGAAAGAGTAAATGACTAAACAAGAGCCATACAAAAGTCAATATCCCTAAAGTTAGAGATCCCATTTATAATTTCAATCTGACTCTATATTTTTAAACAGATGTACCCAGCCAATATCTTTGTAATTAGTCTGTGGTACACTGAATAGCAAATTTTCTCTGATGGACTCAATACCACATGCTCCCATACATGTCCAAAGTGGAGGGCACAATATAACCATTTTACAGAACTCTCAGGAATCACACAGGAGCAGAATAAATCACTCTGTGAACAAGCTGTGTACCAGGCTTCATTAGTTATAATTACCCCCAAAATATGCTCAGCAGAATGCACACGTGTCATCTGGGAGTGACACACAATAGAGTGGGCAACTTATAAACTCCTCCAAGCACAGAAAGAGTCCATAAAACAACTGGCTTGTGCATTTGGATTCATGTGATAACACCTCCTATTGCATAAGCCACCAGATGACACAGATGGGGCAAATCCAAACAAGGAACATTTCTTTTGTATAGGCATTGGGCTTCATTTGATGCCTATTCAACCAACAAGCTGAGAAAGCTGAGTATGAAACACTGGATCTTTGTCTTTTTTTTATTTCCCAGATTGTGCTACACTTGCTCAAAATAATAAAATGTATAGTTTTAAATACTTTGAACATAATGACTTACAGAAAAAAACCACAGTGCAACAAAACAAAACATGATTTTAAATTTAACATACTTATGCACAGGCAAAAACAAACACTCGTCCCCAAACTTCAACATGAAACATTTCCAATATAATATTAACCACCATCTCCCTTTCACACATCATATTACCAAAAGAGGTAAGTACTGACTGAAGGTCTTTGAGAACACCCATATCAGCAATCAGATCTATTATCTTCTGGAGAAAATACTATTAATTATGTTCATGGAGCAGATTACCTTTCCTTTAATGACTACTACAGAATCAACCACATTGCAATTACTGCAACATTGATCTCAACTTTCTCTGTAAACTTGTACACTGTTTTCTTCCTCCCATACTTTTGGCAAATCATAATAAATATTTTTTGTCTGGGACATTCCAATCTTGTACTAAATGCACATTTTCTCCTCCTATTCTTGCTATTTACTTCTTTCCATCCATATAGCATAGTGTCCCTGGTCATCTCATTAAAAGTCTTTCCTCATGTTTTCTGTAGTTTTCTATTATTGCCCACTGGTATGGAGATGTGTTCTTGAAAAATATTGGTGTAAGTACTTGTTTACTGTAACAAAAATAAGCTCTAGCTCAAAGGGAAACTGATATTCATATACAGTTCACTGTACAGACTGATTTAATGGCAAATATAATGTTCTAGTTAAACATGCTCATATATGTCAGTACTTTAATATAAACATGGAAATATATATTGTTTGGATGTTACATCTGTAGGATAGTGCTTGTGTACACATACTGACATGAATGCCCCTATGTCTATTTACTTTTGTATTCAAGTGTATAAACACACAGAAACAGACTCACAGAAAAATACAGATAGATGTATGTTCACACACTCAAGAAGTACCCTACACCTTTAGGTGGCATATTCAGTGCTTGTACCGTGTTACGCTGCTGATGTGCTGTTAAAGAACTATGTAATATCTCTGCATCTGTTAGCTACTTCCAAGAAAACCCACAAAGTAACTCCAAACCTCTGACTGTAGAATATATTTAAATTAGCAACATTAACCACGTGCCACTGAAGTCTGTGAAACCACTCTTACCCACAAAACAGATACCCAGTTATTTTGACAGAGTGGAATCTAGTGGAAGTTCATAGACTTAGAGTGGTAACATGAACTGCCACAGAGAGAGCTGAGTATATCCACAATACCTAAGATCAATTAAGGTCTATTACAAATAGCATCCATTAACCTGTGATCTGTCAGATCTGTGCATCAGTAACACTGTGTGGATGTAAGCAAGGACAGAATTTGCCCCGCTTGGCCCCATTTCTGTGTAGTGCAACCAAGAGGTCAGCTTCAGCATTCATGCATTCAATGCCAGCAAACTCCATAGAGTGCTCACAGGCACAGTGGCAGCAATTTCCTATTTTTAAAAGATCAGAGAAGCAAAAACGATTTGTAAATGCGAGTGCTATGGTATTATTTGAAGTCACTGCCTTCTTTTCGTCTCTTTTTTTTTTTTCTTTTTAAAGAAACAGATATTGAAACTATCCCAGCTAATAATTTCATTCTGACACTTGAGTTTAAAAGGTTAAGTTACTATCTGAAGAAAGGTAATCTGACTGCCTTTCATAGCAGCCTGCAAGCTCTGCAATCTGCATAGAGAGGGGCATTTGTCATCATTAGCTGAGCAGTGACAGCTGGCACCTAGGGTGTCCCAGATTTAAGAAGTGGCAAAGGCACTCTTTTGCCTTAAGTTGCCATCAAGTATAGCATGTTTCAGAAGGAGCAGTATTTTCTTCTTGTTACAGAGCATGAAATAACAGCAGTGAATGCATCTGTATTTTTTTCAGCATGGAGAACTGGATGATATACAATTAGCAGTTGCCTTTAGACAACAAGACACCAGGTTTATTCTATGAGCAAATATCCAATTCACGTCACTTGAAAATAGCTACAATTGGCTTAAAATTAGGGCAGTATATTTTCCTTCAGAGATATTTCAGACTGATGGATTTGTAGATTTTATTTATGGACATGACAAATCGTGAATAAAACACAGTTTTTAACTGGAAGTATAGTACTGTCACTCCAAGCTAGGAGTGCCTAATTGCTTAAAACAGACAGGTTATTAGATATAGGGAAAAAATAGTCCTACACTGGCACACAATCTAATGCAGTACATTAATGCTCTGAAAGAGTACCTGATGAAGCACTATTTTAATAGCAGCTTTAGAAACTTAAAGTATATTCTTATAGTGTATTTAATTGCTAGATTTGATGCAATATTTTTTTTCAAAACAGTCCCATGGAATTTTGCAAATGTATTTATATTTAAGTGTGTATTTAATAAATGGAATGTGTAGAAATCTATGAAGAAAGTTGTTTTCATACCACCATCAATAATTCAATCTATGAAAGACTGAATAAATGGTTTAGAAACATTAAGAGACCCTGACTTGGTTGTTTTTACAAAAAAAAAATACAAAACTAAAAATTAATATACCTTGACATGAAAAAAACAAACAAAAAACCAGCAAACAACCAGCCAACACAAACCAAACAGAATTTAGAAAAGCAAACACAAAAAAACCCTCGTTTCTCCACAGTCTCTCAAGTTTGGAAACATAATCCATAATGCTAGATTTTGCATTATTATGTAAAATAGTTTTTCACAAATAAAACTAATTTTTGCGTTAATGTAAAATCTATGCAAATACATGCAGTCATTTATCAGGGAAGCTGACAAGCATTCCATATTGGAGAGGGAAAATGAAACTGCCTCAAGAATAGAGGCAATTAATTATTTCTGTATTTTCTCTTCCTCTGTCTTGAGGCACAGAAGTTATCCATCCAGTTAAAACAGCAAATGAAATAAAGAGGTTTTTTTTTTTATTTAAACACATATGGCTTTTGCCTGCAATACTGATCACCACAAGGTCTACAGATGCCCGTGGCTAAATTGTACACTGGCAGATGCACACAAGGGAAAACTGTGTTAATGCAGCGTGGTGAACAAAACAAATGAAGAACTGAATTTTGGGGGGTGGGGATAGAGGGTGAGGGAGAGAGGACTTTTTTTACCATGTTGAGATACAGTTTGCCTACAAAGGGTGGATTAGGTTAGCCATAGATTTAGCCTAAAAAGTTTCTTCTCGTCCCCTACGTCAAAAATCTGAATAGTACATATAGAAGAAAACACACATGTAGATCCATGCAGTTTTCTAATGCACAGATTATAAATAATGGGCTTGCCAAGATAAATGGTTATATTATTTCATCTTTACAATTAAGGACTAATAATACATAATGAATGTACTCACAGAATATAACGAGAAAACTGTTGTCCAACATACTTGCTGTCATTTTTTACCTGTTTAAAGAAGGAATGTCTTGAAGCGTAGGGGAAAATGGCAACCATCATGGCACAACCTAGCATACGCCATACACTCATCTGTGCTTCAGAGTGCTAGTAAGAAGTCTGCACTTATTAATTGTTTCTTTTGATAAGGTTATTTAAAAAAAAAAATGAAGTGAAAATTGAAGCCAGTTTATTCCTGGAAATAATTTGCAGAAGAAAACAAGAAATAGAAATGTTAAAATATTTACTGAAAATAAGACAGAACCATGTTGATCACAGTAAGTTCTCTCTTAGTAGGCCTGTACACACTGCATAACCCCATTAAAATCAGTATTGACCTTAAAAAAAAGTAAAACCCCCCAGTTTTCGTCCTGAAAGTTTCCTTTATTTTTATATAATCATTATTTTGTATCAACTAAAACAGTAGATAAAGAAGATTCATAAATGTGAAGTCATAAAGATATCTCCTTTTCCTCATCTAAAACTAAGGAGTCTTAAGAGACACCATTGCTACCACCCTAACAGATACACTGTAGTTTTTTATCTTCTTTTCAATGGCACTAATGTATTATAAATGATAACATGTCCAAAAGGCAAAATCAATTTCAACTATCAAGAAAAATTGATAGTAACATTCCTTTCAGATAAACAGATATTTCCACAAGCTAATACTTCTCTTTCAACAATGTGATTGGATATTTATGAAATTACAAGACTACATGCTATTTCTATAGCCTTTCTCATTTCAGGGACACCAGCACTATGCCACAAAGGATCCACTTCTTTATATTCTGTCCTAGAGCTGGCCTAAAAACTGGTAGGGAAAAGTGGGAAGGACAGTAGGTGATGTAGGTTAAATTTTTGAAATCAAGTAAGGGGACAACTGGAGTGATTTGCTGCTCTTAATAAGAGACTCAGATTTCCCCTAGATAAAATATTGTGTTCTACAATGACAATGTTCCACCAGTTAAAAAAAAAAAAAAAAGTTCAGAGTGGTGGTGGGAAAATATTTTAAAGGCCAAAAAATCTAAGTATCTTGTTTTTCCTGAACAGATTTCACCTCTTCTTCCTTAAATAATAGGTTGGTTAACATGTTTATATTACAGTTATAGTTAGGATACTTTTAGGAACAATAAGTGTTCTTAGCAAGTAGGTTGCTTGTATTTAATACTGCTAAAAGACTCTGTAGCTTTAGGGAGTTTAGAAATAGTCCTGAATATGTGAAAGTAGATGAAAAAATATAGTTTTAATGGGGATTCTGAAAGCATAATCTTTCATTTGTTTCTCTGAATAACCTCACCCTCCTCATAAGGGTTTAAGAGTGGATGCGGGGGAAGCATTTTCTTGAGAGGATGTTGTTAAAATATGGACAAAACAGCAATGCCCTTTCTCAAGAAGCTATTTTAACACTATGGCTAAAGCACAATGAAATAATAGGGAAGTGCTGCTTGACAGAAGTGTAGATATTTGAGCCAAAAATGTATTTCCTCACCAATGAATGCATTTGATATGTTACATATTTTAGAGGCTCACTGTATTTCATCCTCTTCAAATGTTAACCTCCAAGTGTTACCCTGTTTTGGCCCTGATTCTGCCCATGATGTCACGGGAGCTTTTAGGCTCACAGTGAAGTGCATGGGCAGTTATTTGCAGGATCAGGGCCTTCATAAGGTTCAATGAAACATATTAATCACTTACGACCAACTCACTCAACTCCTCCCTTCACTGTTATTTGGAAAGAAAATATCGGAGAGCTACATACTACACTAAAAATACAAGTCTGAATTGAAATATGTTAGGTATGTCCTTTCATAGCTAAATCAAGATGAAATTAGTTACACAGGTAATTTACCATACTCATGTAATTGTAAAGAGAAAGGACAAAGTTTCATTTTGAATTGGAGGGACATAAGATGCCCAAAGTATTGGCAGCATGAAAATTAGCAGTAAACACATAATATGACCAAATGTATACCAAAAAATGGTGCTTACTTATAACTTCATATAGGCCAGTGTTCAAAGGTGTTAAGCAATGTCTTCTTCTAATTTCAGTATCTTCAGCAGCTACCAACGAGATGATGTAGTTTAGTTTGCTAGTCAATATGAAACCAGGTTACAGAAAAACACCACTCACAAAAATAAGTATGTTCAAGACATACCACCCTTCCAATCTGACTGGGATAATAAGATGTTGGGTTACTCCTAAGATACAGCATATTGTGTGATGCCATAATTTATACAATGATGCATTTCAAATGCTCCCCCACTTCAATTTCAACTTATATTTTCTAACACTCTAGTCCTCTCTCGTATTCCAGGGCTAAAGTTACCTAGGGGAAGGATTAGTTTAGACATGAATTCTTCAGAAGCTGCTCATCCAACACTTACAGCTTTATTTTCAAGGGCAACATTCAATATTTTCAGTCATTTAATCATATACAGCAATAGAGAGTAATGAGAGTTCTGCAGTGTTGGATGACCCACTACAGATGTAGTAGATTAAAAGGCGCTAATCCCCACTGATTCCACACTCCTCTAGCAGTTCAGCAAAAAAAAAAAAGAACATTCTCCAAGCTAGAGATCTTTAAAAAAAAAAAGGAAACCCCGATGCTGGACTGCTTAAATGAAATGTTGTACTATAAGGAATGTCTGGATTTGGAGAAGCTGATGGATAAGTGAACCAAATGAATAATTCAATGCTTTTTTTTCCTAATTACATGTTTCTGCAGTTCTAGCCAAAATCACAGCTCTGCAAGCTCCATGTTTACTTTTGAGACATAACATTTTAGAGAAAACAAATCAATTACTGTTTGTTCCCCTAACAGATTGCAGATTAGAGGAATTTAAAGCATTAACAGTTCATCCATAAGACCTAAGATGACCAAGCCCAACAGTAATGCAAACTCTCTTCATGTTTTTCTTTAACTTTTAATAGGAAGCAAATACACACACTAATTGTGTGCTGTAAAAGGAACTACGTAATAATTTCTGAAAAAAATAAAAAACATTTGCAGAAAACTTTTCACAACAGAGGAAAAATTTCTGTGTACCAAAATATGCAGAACTTGATACTCACAAATCTTAGCAATGAAGTGTATAAATCTATAAAAATTGCAATTTTGCGAACATTATAGCAACTTACATTTAAACTTTTCAGTTGTTCCTAAACTTGAAAGTGGAGGCAAAAAGTAAACTACAAAATAAGAATACAGAAAATTGAAGGTACCATCAACTTCTATCACAAAAAAAAAAGATGCTGCCTATTTTATATAATGTGACACATACAGCAAACCCAGCACAAATATCTGTCTTTAGTTTTCCTACTTGAAAAAAAAAAGTGAATTTATTGTTGCTGGCAGGATGATATAGATGAAATAACCAGGAAGAATTGAGGGGGGAAGGGGAGAAAGAGGAGCCAAGAAATCAGATACATTCAATGAGCCTTCAAACTCACTTCACCAGTAGGGATAAATAATTTAATCAACTCAGCTTCATTTTTTTTCTTCCTACCTCCCTAGTGCAATTGGCAGATATTAAAAAATAAAACGTTAAAATTCATGAGCAGTTGTGTGTGGAAGAACTATCACCATATAATAAGAAATATAAAGTGATATCCATGCAAGCCCTTTGTGTAGATATGCATCGGCATGTGCATTTTAACTCACACTTTTCACCATATGAAAAAGAAATTATTGGTTAAATTTATATGTATGGCAACTTTTTTTTTTTTTTTTTCGAATTGCAATTTGGGGACGTGGGCGAGTACAAAGATTTTCAACACCATTTTGCTTTTTGGCTAACATGAGCACTACATGACAAGGCAATGTAGTTTGAAAGATTTGAAATAACAAGCAAGAGTTCAACAAATACTGTTATAGTACCCCCTAATTAGGGGAAATATCTGGAAAACAGCAATTTGGTAAAAGTCACCAATATCATATGGTACCATTATCATGACAAATGATTAATCATCATTTTAATGAGGTGACTTTAATGCCGATTTTCCAAAACAACTTAATACTCAAGAAACCCAGTAGAAATAAAATTCACCGCTGAAAAGGTGTTCCTTTTCTAGTTTACAAAGGACACATTAATAACGACAGAGAAAAATTAACTGCAGTAAATGGTCAGAAGTTTTGAAAAATATCTATATTTTTATATCATATATAGCCATATAGATAATAATTTTTGACATCTAAACCAAACCGACTTCTTGTCATGCTAAGCGATTGGGTCACTTCAACAGCCACATTTCAGTGGTGTCCGTGATGCCTAAATCCACAAATTTTTAAACTATTAAATGTTTGGTGTGTGAAATGAAATGATGGAGTGAAATTAATAGAGACCTTCAGTGTTAAACATCACCCAGCCAAGGCTAAATCTAATATTCCTCATAGCCACCGAGATACAATAAATATGTATAACCTGCATTACTTGATATCATAGCCTAATCTAAGCATTACGCATTGAAAACTCCGATTTAGTATATAAGACGTAATTTTTGTTTAAATTAATTTTGCCACATTAGGAATGTTACGACTTCTGACTTAAGCTTAAAGGTACGACCTTTCCACTTTTGCCTTTAGCAACTGGAATTGCCAAGATAAAACCCATGGGGCAAAAATAAGCAAAACCTGGCCCGGAACATCCTCATCGCTAACGTGCAGCTCTGAGGCTGCTGCAACGCTGGGAAGATGAGGGGTGCCCCCACCGCAGGAAAGGGCTGTTCCCTCGGCGGGAAAGGGAGGAAGGGACAACCTTTTGTCCGCCCGCTGTAACTTTCGGTTTTATCCGGCGCTGGTCTGTGACCCTGCGAGAAAGGGGCTCTTTGACATTTCCATCCCAAAGAAGCCGCCCCCGACACGGCAGCGCCGGCGGTTTCGAGCCGCACGGCTCCGGGACCAGCGGCCGCCGCCCGGGGCGGGAACCGGGGCCGGTATTGGGGCCGCCGTGGCCCTTCCCCCGCACCAGTCGGTCCCCGGGACCCGCCCGCCGGAGTTGGGCCCAACTTGACCGCTTTTCCTTCCTGCGCACAGCCCAGCCGTGCCCTACTGCGGCCAACGCTGCCCCGCGTCTGAGGGCACGGCGCGACCGCCATCGCCCGCGGTCCCGAGGGGTGGGCTGGGCCGTGCCGGGCCCCATCCTGGGCCAGCGGGGCGGGATGTGCCGGGCCGGAGAGGTGCCTCCCCCTCCCCGCCCGCCGCCAGGGCCGGTGGCGGTGCCGCCGAGCCGGCTCTGGTTGCGCTGGCCCTCGCGGAAGGGGAAAGAGGGAAGAGGGCCGACCTCCGTCCCCGCCGCGGCCCCGCCGCCGAGAAGGTTCCCCGCGCAGCCGGGGGTGGCCGCCGGTAGCAGCGGCGGAGAGGCGCCCGCCTGTCCCCTCGGAGCCAGCCCGAACCCCTAGAAGTGCCTGCTCCGGGAAAGCTGGGGCAGCCGGCTCCCGGAGGCCGCAGCGCCGCGGCCGCGCACACCACCGCCCCGCGGGGGAGGAGAGAGAGAGGGAGGGAGGAAGGGAGGCGGCAGCCCCGGGCCCGGGGGTCGGACGGCGGCAGCGGCCGGCGGCTGCGCTCCTCGGCGGCGGCTCGGGAGGCACCAGGACCGGGCGCTCTGTGCCGCTGCCGCCGCCGGACTCGCCGCGGCCGGGGGGAGGCACGCTTGTCCCGCCCGGCCCCTGGCCGGGAAACTAACCGGAGGAGGGAGAACACCCATGAAGAAACTGCCTCCTCTCCGTCCCAAACAGCCAGAAAGCCGTCGCCCTTCTCCCGGCGGCCAAGGGCTGCGGCCGAGAAGAGGTAAGCGGCTTCGGGACGACCTGTCACCTGCAGTTTTTCAGCTACAGCCCCGGCCCTGCTCAACTCATGAGCAGGAAAGGATTTCGGTCGGGTTCCTCCTCGAGAGCGGCACGGGAACACCCATATAACCGCTAGACTGAGGGAGCCAAGCGCACAGTCACAAATTCTCCGCTATGTGCAATAAAGTTGGTCGCGATCATAAGCTGAATAAATGTCGTGAGATATTCTCTGTGATATGACTTCTCCTCAGCAACGGATATGCCCGTGACAGTACTTTAGGAAAAGGTAATCGGTCATTAGTCTAAAGATTCCAAGCGATCAAAAGCCTTGCTGGTTTTTTTTTTTTTCTTAAATATATATATGTATGTCTATAAAATTTAGGGCTCTCTTAAAGTGAAGCTCAGTAAATGCTGTGAAGCAGAAGAGCTTACCACTCCAGCTTATTTGCAAATAAAGGTCCCGATTACCAACACTTAAAAGTACCGAAGGCGAAATTTGCTAATTACACATCACACAGGCGAAACCCCAAACTGTCAGACAAGCAAGCCAGCATGTTTGCAGTCGCTAGCGTGCCTCCCGTGTGCACATTTACTAAGCGCAGCTTGCTAGCACAGCTCGGTATACGATAAATCCTCCAGGTTTGAAATTAGTAGGTACTTATAGTGCATCTCGAAAAGCAGCCGAACGAACATCCACTCCTCACAACATACCGGAGCGCAATAGAGAATATACAAACGAGGCTAGCAATTGGCAAAGGAGGTTTACCGTCTGTATCTTCTACTTGATTTTTGGAAGGAACGTGAAAAAGACCTGACGGATATGTTTAGAGATTGATTCTCCCTTCATAAGGTACAAATAGAAAAAGCAAGGCAGAGACAATGCCGAAATGCGTTAAACCTCGAAATCGATTAGAGCCCGTCAGAAGATCCTTTAAAACAATACAAATAGTGGACTTCTGAGCAATATTTTATTCCAAAGAACACTAAATTTGCCGTGAATCTGCTGCCTTGTTCACTGGCCGGTTCACGAGAGAAAAAAAACCCCAAACCTACTTCTTGCTTGCGGTTACAGACAACTATCAGGAGGAAAAGGACGTGATGTGACGCCAAGTGGGAGTAATGAATTTACGCCTGTGCTCCTGCCGGAGCGAGCCCGGTCTGTAGCTCCCCAGTTGACGGATGCCCATTAATACACCTGCATTCACGTGCCGGCCATGAGGAGGCACGCCGGGATTCAGTACGGAGCGGCACAGTTTTGCCAAGTCCTCTCGAAACGTCAATACCCTTCAAGTTACACCCAAAGGAGAGCGATTTCTCTTGATTTCCGCGTGTACAGAGGACCGGGGCGGTTTTTCAGCCAGTAACCTTCTACCTTTCTATATGTGCCTGCGTGTGCGCGTGTGTGTGCGTGTGGCTGTGTATACATATCTATCTCCTAGAGAGGGATTAATTAGCCGGGTTTGAGCTGAAAGAGGCTGCAGTGACGAGCCCAGTGGCGATTGGCCGCCCGCCTGCCTGGCCCTGCCTTTATAATTTCCACACGAGTGCATCTGGGCTCTTATACAAACCAACAGCCAGCTTCTTCTGACATACACACACGGCACTTTTTTCCACCATCTGATTAACCGCCCTGCACACACACGGTGATTACTACGGGAAAGCATAAATAAATACGAAGAGGTTTTATTATTTTGACTACTGGAACCCTCGCTGTGTCTCAGTGCAACTTTTGTTTTTTCTTGCTGCTGGGAAAGGTGCTGCTCTCGATGCTTTCCTCTCACTCACGGACCCTTTAAAAANACACTTCAAGACGGCTGATCTAAAAAAGCAGGAAGAGAGCATCTGAGGAGCAGCAGCCCCGGCGCATTTTGAAAAACATTTGTTACATTTCAGAGTGCGGCAGCCTGTTTCTCCTCTGAAGTTGGCTCCAGCCTTAGCAGCCGCATTGGATCCCACAGCCTATTGCGAGACTCCGGTGTACAATCCGGATCTCTGCCCCAACATGATCGCGGCCCAGGCCAAGCTGGTGTATCATTTGAATAAATACTACAATGAGAAATGCCAAGCCAGGAAAGCTGCCATCGCCAAAACGATCCGAGAAGTCTGCAAAGTGGTGTCGGACGTGCTGAAGGAGGTGGAGGTGCAGGAGCCTCGCTTCATCAGTTCCTTGAACGAGATGGACAATCGCTACGAGGGGCTGGAAGTCATCTCCCCCACGGAGTTTGAAGTCGTGCTGTATCTGAACCAAATGGGGGTTTTCAACTTCGTGGACGACGGCTCCTTGCCGGGCTGCGCTGTGTTAAAGTTAAGCGACGGGCGCAAGAGGAGCATGTCCCTCTGGGTGGAGTTCATCACGGCGTCTGGCTACCTCTCCGCTCGCAAAATCCGGTCCAGATTCCAGACTCTGGTGGCTCAAGCCGTGGATAAGTGCAGTTACAGAGACGTGGTAAAGATGGTGGCGGACACCAGCGAAGTGAAGCTGAGGATCAGGGATCGGTACGTCGTGCAGATCACTCCAGCGTTCAAGTGCACGGGGATCTGGCCGCGGAGTGCTGCACACTGGCCGCTTCCCCACATCCCCTGGCCGGGACCCAACCGGGTGGCGGAGGTCAAGGCGGAAGGCTTCAACCTCTTGTCCAAGGAGTGCCACTCTCTGGCCGGCAAGCAGAGCTCGGCCGAGAGCGATGCCTGGGTGCTGCAGTTCGCGGAAGCTGAGAACAGACTGCAGATGGGCGGCTGCAGGAAGAAATGCCTCTCCATCCTCAAAACCTTACGGGACCGTCACCTGGAGCTGCCGGGCCAGCCCCTGAATAATTATCACATGAAGACTCTGGTTTCCTACGAATGCGAAAAGCATCCCCGCGAATCGGACTGGGACGAGTCGTGCCTGGGGGACCGGCTCAACGGGATTTTACTGCAGCTCATCTCGTGCCTCCAGTGCAGGAGGTGCCCGCACTACTTCTTGCCCAACTTAGACCTCTTTCAGGGCAAGCCTCACTCGGCCCTGGAAAACGCGGCCAAACAAACGTGGCGACTGGCTAGGGAAATACTTACCAACCCGAAAAGTTTGGAGAAACTTTAGAGGGTAACTATAAAACCGGCCTGACCGATAAATCTGCTAATTTCCCGATGAAGTTTAAGATGCCTGTTTGAAAAGTCGTATATTTCCACTTGACAATGCAAATAATATTCTCTTTTTAAAAGGAATATAGCTTAGGCTCTTCACAAAGAAAAGCAAATGAGAACAGCAAGCATCGTCCCTCTTCGTCACAGTTTTGCAGTTCCCCGTGGGGAAAAAAAAAAAAAAGGAAAAAAAAAAAAAGAAAGAAAAAAGGAAAGTGTGCTACCTGGAAAGGGAAATTTGCCGTAATTTGATTGTGACCATTCTGCCTAAAAACGGTACCAACGGATTATAACAAAACCCGGTATTTTTATGTAAACCCTCTGTGAGTAAAAGCTATTTGGATATGCCACCTGAACAAACCCTAATGTACCTTTTAATTTGTATCAAATATTGTGATCTCACATTGTCTTTGAAATTGTGGATGTTGGTGTTTTGTGATTTGGTGAACAGAAGTTAAATTGCCATTTTGGATACTTCAAGGACATTTTCTGCTAAAAAGAAGATACCATTTAAAAAGGTAGATTTTATCACGGTACTTTTGTTAATTGTCTTTTGAAGTGTCTGAACTTAACAAGTTTACATTTTTCGTTTCATATATATTGCTTGTTCTATTTCTAACATTCCATAAATATACTTGAAATGTTATTTAAATATATTCAAAAGAAATTTGGATTCTGCTTATATAATAACGCTTGAATATTGGAATTATATATTTGAAAATGCACTTGAAATACACTGGATAATTACTTTTTGTGATTTAGATTTTAATTTCTGTTGCTGATTTATTTAATTACAAGCTAATAAATGAAGTAAAATGCATATGGGTAAGCGTTTCAATATCGGATCAAGTTTTCCACTTGAAAAACCGGAGGCAGCTATGTTTTGTGGATTTTGCCTTTCTGTGGATAGTTGCTTAAATCCTGTAAAGCAGAAAACTTAAGGGCAGACTCCTGACTATGCACTTTGAATAGTTTTGTAGAATATGGAAATATTGGTGGTACAAACATATTGAAAGCTAGCTCCAAATGACCATCAGCAACTGTCAGACACCGACGTACTTATTAATACAGTTACACTTTCTCAGCCGTCAGGACAGAAATCTGGTTTTGAAGGGTTTATTATACGGTGCTGTTGTGTTTCTGCTCGCTTTTGAACAAAGCTGAGGAAACACAACGTATCTGTGAAGCAATGTTTCGAGTAAGCAATGATCCTGATGAAACTAGCAATTTGGTGCAGGTACTAATAAAGAAGAAAATAAAAATTATAGGTGAAAGCCAGCACCAATAAAGTAAACAACACTATTACTTCTGACCTACAAATCCGTTAGGAATGTGGTAAGATTGCCAGTTGCACCCCCAGAAATCAAGCCCCTGAGCTCCCAGGGCATTCAGAGGGAATAACATGTGCGTGCTTACAAAACTGCACGCAATGCAAAGCCGCCTGTCTGTACCGCACTGCCTGGCCCCTCTCGGGATGCATTTCTTTAAAATGGCTTTTAAATCAAAACGCAAATTAACAACGCGGATTTTGATTAGGATCCTAACAGTCAACAAGTGCTGAAAGAGGCCGATCGCCTGTTTGACACCCACTAACAACTATTTCCAGCGGGTGCGCTTTAGCGAAACTGTTATACCCAGAGATTCTGGCAGAAACTTTTTACCCCAGCACTGCGAAGAAAGTTCCGAGTTTGACAAATTATTTGCCAAAGAGAAATCACTTCATTGCAAATATATTCAGACGAGGAGTTTTCTTGGAAATTATTTATAATATACCTGCATGAAAAAACCCTAAACCCCAAGGTCTTTGTAAAAGTACCTGCCCTATTTCCTCTCTTCCAACATTTTCCAGAGCAATAGCAAAGAAATAAAGCAAGAGCGATAGGAATAAAAATAGATGCAGAGGAGAGAAGCGCCCTGTTAGACACGTCCCTTCCGTCTGCCCCCTCCTCCCCCGAGTGGCATCCCCCGCGCCGTTCCCGCGGGGAGAAAGCCACGCAAAGGTTCCCGCTCAAGTCACGCACCCCTGCTCTGTTGCGGCTGGGCTGGAGGTTTTCGCGGGGGGGAGGGGGAAGGGGGGCGGCGCTGGGGAATTGGTAGTAGTAAATGACTTCAGAAAAAACCGTAGCTTTCCCAGGAACCAAGTCTTCGGTACATGTCTATTCCCCGCTCCCCCCTTTTCTCTTTCCCCCCAGAAAATAAGCAGTAACTTTCATTTTAGCAGTTAAAGTGTTTACAAAATGCGCCGTATTTTCTTACAAGCAAACTAACGGTTTTGAAATAACGGGATTTTCCGATAACCTCGGAAGGCGTAAAACCCTCCGCTGTGTCTCGGGAAGGCTGCGGGCTAGGACTGCTGCTCCCTCCAGGGATTTCAGAGCAATTGGCTTAACTACTAAATCTGACCACGTTCATACAAAGGCACCGCGCGAAAGGCTGCCGGAAAACGCGCACGCTGCCGTAATAGAGGATTTAACATCATTAATACATTGCACTTTTTTTTTTTTTTTTTTTTTTTTTAAATGCAGCGAAAGGCGGCAGACGGGAGCGGAGTTTGGAATGAGGGGGCGGCCCCGGCACACGTGTTCCTGGACTAGGGACTGGGACCGCGCCCGCCCGCCCGCGGCACTCACCTTGGGGTCGATCTTCTTGAAGGCCGAGTCATCCTCATCCACCTCGAAGTAGATCTCTGTGGTGGTGATGGAGAGTGTCCCTTTGGCCACCACCACAGGGGCGATGAGCTGTGCCGGTGTGCTGAGGACCACGGGGCCTGCAAGGCAAGGGCAGCGGCGTCAGGTTGGAGGCTCCGGGCCGGCCCATCCCCGGTGGCCCTTCCCTCCGCCGAGCCAGCGCCCGGCGAGCCCCCTCGTAAACCCAGTTTGTAAACGCCGTGTTCATTCCCCTCCTGCCCGCGGCCAGCGCTTTGAACTCCGCGGCCGGGGCAGAAGACAGTTTGTGAGCTCCGGGGTTGCGAGATAAATCACAGCAGCGAAATTCAGAGGGGTTAGAGTGAAAAACAGCTGCCTCTTAGAAGAAGGTCCCCTCTCTTTTCATGCCCTTTTGCTCCTCGTTAACACTATCACTGTTTATGTGCGATAGCGGCGGCTCGTTCCACACCGCTTCGATCTGGCAGCCCAGGGTCCCCGCGGCGGCTGGGCCGGGCCGGGGGCGCAGGGCAGGGCAGCCCGCAGCCCCTGCCCGCCACACCGACCCTGCGAGGCCTGGGGGCATTAAATCTGCATCCAGACCTCAACTCGGAAAAGTAACGCGAAATATCGGGGGGGGTTGTTTAGCTGTTTTGTTTTGTTTTGTTTTTTTCCACCTACTTCAATACCCCACGCACAAAAAAGCTAACATCTTTAAACATATTTACGGCAAGACCATATTTGTTTCAACTCGCTGCCGCTTATCCTTTTAAAATTACTGTAACAATACTTCGCTCAAATATATTTCTTAACGAGATGCTTTCACGGGCATTGAAAAGATGGGATGGGGAAAACCTATTGTAAAAGGCAGCCTTCTCCACACAAATAGTTAGATTTTAATTTAGGGGAAAAAAACCCAAAACAACCCTTCTTTAATCCAAAAGACAAGAGGATCGCTTTTTCACCATCTTATCTTCAATATCAATGCAATCTGCTGTTAAAGCTGACTCTGGCCGTGTTTAGGAAGCTCACTTGCTTCGACGAAAATATTATATATAAAATATTCTTCTAGATTTAACCACGAAAGCCTGTGGGATAATTCGTGCACACATACATAAGCACGTAGAGCCACATGCATGTATAAACACGCATCTGACATATAAATAATAAAACTTCAGTATTGAGAAGTTTGGTACAATGCCTGACTGATGCACCTTTTCGACACTGGTAAACTGGCCATCTCAGGAGGTACTAAACAGGGTTTGGTTCTTTCACGCAGCTAAAAAATCTCTCTTGCAGTAAGGGGACCCCTGCTCAGGGGGCAGAGAGGCGTGAGCCTCCCGCTGCCTTTTCCGGCGCTCGCCCCTCCAGCAGCGCCGTGCGGGCGCTGGCGCGGCCGAGCCGAGCCCGGGGCTGCGGCTCGCACCGGGGCCAACGCCACGGATGCGCCCTCACCTCCTCCCCCAGCACTGCCCGCACACTTCACTACCAGCTCTTGCAAGCAGCACTTCGAATTACTCACTTAGCCCAAATTACTCCTGTATCGACGCATCTAACTGTCATGTTGTTAATGCTTTACTTTACTGTAACACCCAATTTGAGCCCTTATTGCACAACATTTTGTCATTTACGTTGCAAAATAAATAAAGAGGGAGGCAGAGATTACTGTTCGTACAGGGGGAACCTAAAACGCACAGTTTCAGTGACAGCTTTCAGCAGCCCAGCGTGGCGGACGGGATAATATTGATACAAACTCTATTTTCTTTCATTTTATTGTTTTCCATCTCCTAATAAACCGAGGTAGCCTCTTGACCCCAGTCAGCTGATCGGAATCACATGCGCCGGGCTTGCCTTGCTGCTCTCCCAGTCTCGCCTCCATCTTCTCTCCCTCCCTTGGCTGTGGGAAAGGAGCCGATCCGAGCCGGGAAAGCCCGGCTGCAGGCTCCAAAGGGCAGGGTGATCGATCCGAAACGCCGCTTTAAAGCCTCATCAATCTTCATCTAGGTTGCTCAAGTAATTACGCCCGATTCTCTTGTACGATTACAAGTGGATTTGGGTTTCTATTCCCCAGGCCCCCTTTCTTTGTGTTTACAGAAGGGGGGTCTGGGCAGCCAGCGGTTCCCTGCCCTGCAGAAGCACTTGCCCTCTCAAGCAGAGCGCCCTACCCCTCCTCTCGCCCTTCTCGGGCAGACTTGGCCCGGCGCAGGGTGATGGGCTCCTGGGCCTCTGTGCGGGGAGAAAACCGCCTTCGGAAGGCGCGTCCTGGAAACGACCCGATATTCTATCACTTTAAGGAGGCGTTTGTGGGCTTTGCTGAATCCCAGAAGGAAGAACATCAATTTAATCCAATTACCTCTCTTCCCTGGTGTTGTGTGGCTAAAACAAAAATAAAGCCACCGCTATTTAATGGCCAAAAGGCCAAACCCTATAATCTGCCGTTCAGGCGAAGATAATGCCGCACCCCGGTTAGCGGGTTGTGCCAGTGATGTGCCCTCACGGACTGGAGCAGGGGGCAGAGCTGCAAAAGCAGGGGTGAATATGGAGGGAAAGGGAACAGTCGCCTCTTAGCCCGTTACTGAAGGCCGGGGAAATCGGGGATTTCTGTCTTTTTACTCCACCCGAGAAAAGGCTCCGAGCTCCCTCCCAGACTGGTACCTTGGCATCTGCCCTGCGTTCTACTCAAATGTCACCCTAGATTTGTTGCAAGGTAAACATGTCAGAGGTAAAACAATGCGACAAGGAATAAGCATTACCGTACTTTCCAGATGAGAAAAGGTTTGCTTGTGGTTTTTTGTTTCGGAAAAAAAAAATAAATAAAAAAAGAGCAGAAAGCAAAATAAGTAGCAGCCACATTATGGGATTTCGGTAAAGGGGGTGTTCAAACTAGATTTAAAAAAATCTTTACAGATTTTTTTCTCTCCTTAAAGCACAAAATGAAAAAAAATCGGTATTAGCAGTGTTTCATTTCTACACTTGTCCTTTGGAAATCTCCAATTACAACTTGCAATTCCATAGCATGTTTAAGGAGCACTGAGTCTTTTTGTTGTAGCCTTCAGGGAGCAAGCCAGCCACTGAGAGAATACGAAATTAATCCACTACAGCTATAGAGAGAGAGGATTATGTTCTAATCCCCTTTGGGATAGTCTCTGGATTTTACGGATCCGATATTAAAATGTTTACATAGAGCATAATCAAAACAGCGCAGATTTTCCATATGGTACCGAGCTATCTGGAAGCTCTGGGTCTCCTTACCAAACCCAACTGATAATCTAATGAAACAAAAGCCGAGCACACCTGAGCCAAGAGCCGCGGGACGGGCTCATTCGCATTCGGGAAGGATAACGAGCTTCGGCTCCAGCCTCCGCCCGGCCCCTCGGCGGTGGCGAGCTGCGCTTTTCCAGGGGATGTAAATATTCATTTCCAGCGCGGCTGCGGCCCCGGAGAAGCACCGGGCCGGGGCTGTGCTGCCCGGGGGAGAGGCACCCGGAGCAGTGGCACCCGGGGATGCAGTCGGGCGCTCCCCGCGCAGCGCAGCAGCCGCCTGCGGCACCGAGGGCTCTTCCCTTCCCGCTCTGGGGGAAAACCAACCTGTGGCTGCCCCGCTTCGCCCAACAAGCTGGCGTTTGTGGAGGGGACCCGTGTCTAGGGTGCTTGTCAGCTCTTGGGACTCTAAGCAAAAGCATCTCTCTTTAAGGATTGTTTCGTTGCCTCTTCCACATCTCTCCGAAGGGATCGGGGCGCCCGCAAGAGAAAGGCAGCGACCTACCAGAGAAGTTCTGGCCTTAAAACGAGACCAGAAATCACTTCAGACCCACAGGTCTAGCAATCTGTTCAAATGGTGAATATTCCCCTTTGCCTGATCCCTGTGGTCTGCACATGTGATTTACATTTCTAAAATAAACGCTACCACACATTTACCTTTTAAAATAATATTTTCTTTCCAAAAGTAAATGATTGTGAAATTAGAAGGTCCCAGTGAATAAAAGCAGAATGTAATTTCCCTGCTCCCCTGCGTAATTTTTGTTAAACAGAGACTTCAGTCCCTGTATTTCGTTCTTGTAACTTAGCTCTTGTGTTTTTCAAGTTCAAGTAAAGCAAGTCAAGCCAAGGAAAAAGTTCTATTAGGTTTAAAAGTTTTCTATATGCTAATGAAATATCAGTAAAATCACACCTCTCAAGGAAAGCTACTAAAGAGTGGTATTTTGAACCAAACATTTTCATTTTCATAAGCTGTCATTTTTAGGTCTAAGAGCTAAGCATGTGTTACATTCATGAGCCTGAAAATTACACTGGAGGTATATCTGTTAAGAAGATTGGGCACAATTACTCCTAAGGAGAATAAGGTATATGCTTTTATATGCTGAATTATAAAAAAAATAAATTTACCTGCTGCAGGCCTAAAAGTCTAACTTTTAAAATAAAGTTTTGCTGATTACCCTAGACAAAAAAGTATTAGCTGGGACAAGTACTTTGAAAACATGTCCAATCGGTTCAAGCGATTTAATTTTACAATCTACTGGTAATTACTCTGAAAAAAAGTGGTGGATGTTGGCATATTTAATTTTTAACTGATGCTGGCTTAAAAGAAAAAACATACCAATCTTTTTTTGTATACAGATATTCAACACAGATTAACTGAAGCCAGCCCTTTTACTACGTAAAACAGTTTGCATAAATTACATTTTGTAATTTGATATGATACTTAAACAACAATTTCATATAATAATAACTAAAATTCACTCACAAGGTACGTGAAATAAGACAACTGAAATTTCCTCAGCACTTTAACTGCAAAGCCAAGTGTACCTGACACTGAGTTGTCCTTGAAGCGTGTACAAATCCTTACACTTAAAAAAAACCAACTTAGATGTAACACGTGCACAAGCACACAAAAACTTCAGTTTCTTGTAAGTCACATAGCATGGAAGCAGAAAGAGGTATAGGTACCAGAATCCTTTGGGAAAAGCTCTGTAGTCTGAAAAATATTTCAACCAATTAACATCTAATATAATACATGCAGTGCCAAGTAAACAGCAGGTAAACGAGGTAAGATTCCTAAACAATTCACAGAATTTGGTTTATTTTTGTTCCCATTGCCATCATAAATCTGATTCAAACTACCCTTTAAAAAGATTTCTGCAGTAAATATATTGAACTTACATGAGGATGGCTGCCCCCAATTTGTTCTCGGCTATAGCAAATACTTGAAGGCAGTAACTTCACTCAAGCCAAGGCCTTTATAAGAATGTGCATATACAGCTCCCTTTACACATCACTTTCAACAGTTTCGTTAAAGATAGTTTGCACAACTTTTTTAATGCAGAAAACAGAATCTAAGTCCAAACAAGACTATAATCTTGGCTTTCTCTTCCACCACCGAATAATATCCCAAATTCATTTCCCCTGTTTTCAGAGATATCCAAGCTTGTTTTGTTGGCTTTTTACTCCTGAGCAATCATGTTTCATATTTTGAGAGAGGGATTGATTTTTTTTTGTTTGTTTGTTTGTTTAAATGTCATAGCCAGTGTGGATAGGCCCTGATATTCAAGATTTTCCCCACTTTTCCCCCCTTTTCCTCCACAAAGCATGCAGCACTACTACTACTAACATCAAAGATCGACTTAAATGGTCTTTTTCAACAACAATGACTAAACAATTACAGCAACTCAATTCTCTTAAGTCGTTGCCAAAACAGCAAGCCAATGTGTTTGATTAAAAAGAAAATGTAAATAAAACCAATCTTAAATATTATAACAATGAATAAAATAGTAAGAAAGAATTACATAGTTTTGATAAGATTGTGAAAATAGTTAAAGATAGTGTTGCTTAAGAAGAAAAAAGTAATTTTATCTCAATCATATACATACTCACCTATATATTTGAATTGAGTGCCATATGCACTTTCACAGGTAAATTATTATTATTTTAATTCCATACCTTCCTGGTTTCATTAAAAGAAAAATATAAAATAGTACTTCTTCCTGAGGGAAAACATTCCTCCCAATATTCCTAGGAATAACTATTTCGTTATGTTGTTCAAAATGTGATAGAAAGCAACCACTTAATAGAACAGTTAGAGAACATGCAAAGAAAAATTCAACACAAAACCAAAGTCAGTCTTACTGAACCACTGAAGGTCCCATGGAACAATTAGCTGTGTGTCTAACAGCACAAAGTAACTCAGAAAAGCAACGTTTTCCCCCTTTTGCATGTACAGTCAGATTTACTCTGTGGCAAACACGAGAACTTTTGAACTATGCTGAAGCTCCGAATGGCTTACACGGCTTTAGCATTTTTCCAGGACATGTCCAAGCGCCAACCTGCCGGATGATCAGGTATTAATAATAGTCAAGACGCCCCTTAATGATTTACACCTGGCCAGAAATGTAAATATTTGGGATAGGGACCTCACTACTGCAATGCACACATTTGCCACTTCAAAATTAGATTCATACAGTGTGCTCTGCCTGAAGCTATACCTTGGAAGGACTGAGTAAATTAAGATGGTTTAGAAACTTAAGAACTTGATTGTTAAGCAGTGCATCCAGATGTGAGTATTCTCCACTGATGCAGTAGGACCTGCACTAGCTCCCTCCTCATTCTCAGGTAAAACTTAAGATACTTTTTCAACCTAAAAAACATTAAGTGATGGTGAATACGCCCGCACAAGTAACATTTTTTCTCTCTGAGAGAGTCAATATAGCTAGCTATTTAATCAAAAAGTAACAGAAAAAAATACACCTAAGAAAAGCATATTTAATGTTTAAAGAAGAAAGGAGAAAGCAGAGAGAGAAGCCTGCTATTATGGTATACCACTGAAACAGTAACTTGAGCTAACGAGTCAGGAACACAAGGGATCAAATCCCAGATGCCAGTCTGAGCAAACCAGACTTGACAGGTATCTTATACGGTCCAGTTTGTGTACCTTGTCATGCCCATAGGGCTCAATTGATTAGAAATTTAAGGAAATAAGCCCTTCAGCTTTCATTTCTTCCAGTCTCCATTCTGGAAAAGGTCTTCAGATAAACGCTAAGTCTTGTATTTCTTGAGACCACAGTGAACAGAAATATTATGTTCAGATAGCTTGTGATATTTTAAAGTTCACTTATATGGATAGTAACTCCTATATGTGTGTGGGAACAAAGACATTTGTTGTTCAGCATACAACTTGACAGGTATGTTTGGAAACATCACCTGAGATGCAACAGTTGTAACTTCAAAATTTTCTGAAAATGAGTATCTCTAAACAACACCAGAACCAATATAGAAAATGTTCTCTAGCGCAACTGTGTCTACTAGTTGACTGCATGTTTTGCATTCCCACAGGTAGGGTAATTCAGAAGACTCTTCCACAAAGATCCTCTGGTACCTACTGAAAGGAGAAGTGATGTGGCAGGCTCTGTCATGCAGGCTTTTTTTCTTGAACAACCTGATTCCATTGTTGGAATTTTATTGCTTCTCAAGTCTTTTCTCCTGTTTAAAAGTTTGTTCAAGATGGCTTCCAGGTTCAGAAGCTACAAAGATAGAGACTGACAGAGGATGCTTACATAAACCTTGTTTCTTTAGAAAGCCAAGCTAAAAGCATGGGATGAGGCTGCCTCTGGTACAATTTCTGGTTAATTAAACCAAGACTAACCAAAATGTCTTCTTGATTGATCTTTTAATTTGCTTCTATAAGCAAATCAGAGGAAAAAAAGAAAGGCAAAAAAAGAGTCCTGTCCAAAGGTCAATGAAAGTGCTTAGTTTAAACATGGATACTGTCAATACATATCTGGATACATTCCTTCAACTGATCTATGGTGGGTCAGTCCCAATATGTTCCTATGACGAAAGATTCAAAATGGTGGAGTTTCCTTATGCTTAGGGCTGTCTTTCTGCAGTCTCTTATATATCAGGTAGCTCATCAGCTTGACCTTTGATGAGTTAACCAGGTCCATCCAGGGTGTGGCACCTCAGGAAAAGGAGAAGCTACAGACCTGTGAAGTCATAGGCTCCACTGTAGTCTAATTCTGCAGCCTTAGAAATTTCAAATAAAAAACGTTTTGCAAGTTATGGAAAAAAACTTAAATAGACTGGTATCAGTGGACAGTAACAACACATGAAGCACTCTCAGAGCCACTCATAAATACAAACCAACAGAGTTTTAACTGATTTAATTTTAAAGTGTGGAAAGCAGGAAATCTGGCTGCCATTTTAAAAGCTGAAGGTGCTCAGACTTAGAGTGGGTGTACTAAAGTACAAAGAAAAGAGTTCTTCAAAGCTGTGCTTAGCAGCACTATCATATGTGACTGACAACCACCTTATAAAATATTAAGCTATTTTAGATAGTAATATGGAAAAAATGATTAGAATAAACACTGAGCTGTCTAAAAATAGTATGTTATAGAGACTGTGGGCCTTTTTCAGTGTGAAAGCCAGCTACATATCAAAAGCATAATTGTTTTCAGTTTATGCCTGTATCTATACTCTAAATTAAACTCATACAAATATGTTTTTCTTCTTTATACTTAGACTTGAGGATCAAAATCAGAATACATAAAAAACAGAAACTATGGAAATCTGGCTGAATTAAGTTTCCATGTTTGGAAGTAAAAGGCTTATGTGGTTATGTATCTATCATAGAATGGGAAACAGAATCATTCTTCTTCCACATTCCTGTCACTTTCCCAGACAAGCAACTGCCCCAATGAAATTCCTATCTTGAATGCTAATTTGCAAGAATAATGAAGTTTGAAAGGAAAAAAACTACTCAGTAGTGCATGCTGAATTCAGTGTAGAGTTCCCATTGGGAAGCTTGAAAAACTAGGAGAAATATTAAGCCTTTTTTGTATTTTCTATCGAAACTTTGATATTTGTTACTTAACTGACTTGTGTGTGCACATACACATACATATTTTATTTAAAAAAAAAAAAAAGCATAAAGTATGGTAAAACTTAAAGTACCTTAGCCACCTCCAGACAGAGAGAAAAAGACAGTGAGAGAGAGTGTAAGAGAGAGAAGAGATAAAACAGGAAGGAAGCAAGCATGCAGCCAAGCAAGCTAATAATGACTACCTCTGGCTCTGGAAGTATCAGAGGTGCAAGCTGTTAGAAGCTTAGAGAATAATCAGGAAACATCACTGTGTACTTGCTACAGTCCTTGCTGGGTTTCCCTTATGGTTGCTGCTTTCTGCTCTCTGGGCCACCCCAGACCATCAGAGCCACTGGTGTGTGGATGGCAACCGCTGCAGGAAAGGAGGGGACGTGGTGGACGACAGGGCTCTCCCAGTTCCATGGGAAAGGACACACCAGGACAGGAGAAAAAGGGTTGGAGAGGGAAGATGAGATCACTCTTGGAACCACTGTCATGCTTTGTTCTCCAGGAGGGAGAAGGATGAAGATGATTCTTTTCCTCTACTCTTAAACCTCTTGAGTAGGCTGTGGTCACTGCTGGAGACAATAGCAATGCTATTTGGTCCTTTCTTTCAATCTACTACTCTAACAGCAGATAATGCAACAAAATTTTCTCTGGATGGCCTCAAACAAATTATTTTTATATGCCTGAAAAATCTAATAATTTGAAAATCTGCCTTCTCAGTAGAGGTTCAAGTTTGTTTTTTTAATTAAGAAAATCTACTGTTTGTCTAACTCCATTAACAAAAACAATAGAAATAATACTACATATATTATTATCATTTTGAGAATGGCAACAGAAGAAAACTCAAGAAAATATTCTCCTCCATTACTCCTTAGGGTAAGAAAAAGTTTCAAATAGCTCTGCTTACTGGAGACTGTCTACACTCTTGTAAAGAAAATTCCATGTCACACTTTGGCCATAAGAAATGTTACCATAACTCAAAATGTATGTGTATACATATGAAATGCATATTATAAAGATGAGTCAAAAATATTTAAGTTTTTCATAAAAAATATTTATTTTGCAAGTTTTTTTTGTAGCTTTAGATGCAGTACCTTGGTGTGTTAGTGTTTTTATTGCTGCATCTGGTCCTATGCGAGACTTCAAAATAATTTCAGAAATGTAAATGAGCTCTTTGTTAAAACCAAGAATAGAAAATTTCCCTATGGGCTAAATTATTTTTTTTTTTTGAATTTTTTTTTTCACTGCTATACAATTTTAAGTGTAACTCTATGTAATAGAATTTTTGGTGCTATTCCAATTTCCTCTTTCCAGCATCAAATATTTTTTCATTTGGAAATTGGTCAAAATTATGATAATTTCTGTTACTTTGTCTGAAATGAGACAAAAGGCTTATATTGCACTGGCCACAAAACAGATGTTGATAATGTTTGGCTACCTCCAGTTTTGTCTGGACTTCAAACAGATGACCTGGAAGTGAAAGGTCTTATATCTCATTAATAATAATACAAGCTGTCAAATCCCCATGACCTGGTGTGTTCCTTAGCACAGGGCAGTAAGTCAATACACTCAGCACACTCCCAAGAAGTCTGGAGAGAAGGCTTTTCACATTTAGTCCTCAAGCCAGTGTGGACTCGCTGCCCGTGCTGGCTCAGATGGAATATCAGCTCTTGTTTATCAGTAATAGCGCTGCTTTCTAGAAATATTTTTACTCTGAATTTCAAAGTTGCTAAAAGTTATGGCAGTGCTGGGAGGCTGCATCTATCTCAAAATTCCTGGCACATTTGCACTGGGGGGAGGTTCCTTCCACCTTGAGGCAGATGTCCAAGAAGAAGGGAAGATTCTGTAGTGAAGGTTAGGATACAGCAAGACTAAAATGCATTAAAGGCAAGTTAGCGGCTTTCCTTGTGTTTATTTGGATGAGTTGCTCAATCTGCTCATATAATTGAGTGAATAACATGTATTTATTCTTGCAAGAGTGTTGTGAGGCAGTAATTCACCGTGCCTGATGAGGAAGTCAGCTTCTGAGTTGATTGAGCCCACGCAAGTAACCAGATGCCTGCCAAAGCCCTTTGTCTTCCTAAAATAACTCAAAGCATCATATCCTCCTATTTTTATTTCCTTTCTTTCTTTCTAGAAAATACTCTTTTAGAGAGTAGCAAAGGATTCCATCAAGGATTCCTTGCTTGGCTGAGGCATATTTGTTGCTGTCATCAGCTGTATGAAAAAATAGATGAAATGTGCTCCAGTTAAGAACATGTATCTTTCAAAAATGTCATTAAGGCTAAATTCTGCTCTCAAAGGCACACAAACAAGTCTCAGAAAGTGAAATGCATCTTCACAACAAAGAGAAGAGAATGTCTTCCTAAAATATAAAATTCATAAAACCTGAGTAGATCAACATTTATTTTACTTTTTTAATGACCTATTTTAATGCAAGATCAGTGCTCTAAAAAAAACCCCAACCCAAACAACAAACTTTGTTAGAAGAAAACTACGTATCTACTAGAGTATTTCCCTGTGAAAATGCAAGCTTACAATATTAGAACACACCCACATATTTTTCATTTTGAAAAAAATCACCTATTAAGCAGGAGACAAACTGTTAGCAAATTTACATTCTCAGGATCTTAAGAAAAGGTAAGTATTTAAGATCCCTACTGCAGCATTAGGAAATATAAATGGAAAAGAAAAGGACAAGAGTTAGTAATATCAAGTCACTACAGTGGATTTGATTGTATTACCCAGAGATTCACAATATATTAGGACACTGTTAAAATTGACTGGGCTATCTCAGTCATTAGTTCTAACAGAGATGTGACTTGCCTCTTGAAGTGAACAGTCTGGGAAGAAAAGGAGCTAAAACTGAAACAGAAACATGTAAAATATTTTAATACATAAATGCTAAAACAAGAACTTTTGCTAACTCATACTGTAAGACAGTTTCAATACTGCTTTTGTTAAAAATTGTGATGCAAACTTAGAAGTCATAATTCTAAGACCATAATAACATGGAATCAGATTTTCATATTTTATTAAAATATTACTTAATATAATGAAATCTGACCAACTTCAGTTGCAACATATGGAATACTAAGATTATATAAGAAAAATATTCAGACTGTAATTATTTAAAAATTCTCCATCCCATATGCAATTTATCAAAGTAAACTTTACATTGATTTGTGCCACATGGTTGATGAAAAACTATAAAGAGTCTCTGGAACAAAAGGTATGTACAGATAACTTCATATGAACAATCTCAATCTGTTTTAAACTTTCCTTTTTTTTTTTCAGTTTTAAGTTCACAAATCAAAATATTGTATTATTTATATCACCTTAGTTAAAAATTTTCTAAAACCCAAGGTCTCGTCTGTTTAAAATGTGCCTTAGTTTCATGGAATAAACAATGCTAAATTGTTTTAGTTAAATGTGGACAATCTTAAATCAATTGAAACCTGGTTTACAAAGATTTAGTTTAATTCCTATCTCTTACTGAGACAATCCAAATCATTGTAAATCAGGTTTGAATTGATTTAAGCTTTAAAGTTAAATTGGAGGCATATCTGAATAGAGAAATTCCTATGTGTCATTTCGCTGTGAGCAGTAACTAGATATAAATGATGCTGTGCTATACCATAACTTGATAGATCTCAAAGATTTCCAGATCATGTATACTGAATGTACATAATTCTTTGGAATTAGACAAGAACAGACAGTGTGGCTTTATTTGGACCTGCTCTTCAGAGCCGTCAGAGATTGTTCAAACCTTCTTAGGCATAAACCCACCTTCTCTGCCTACTGCTTTTCTTGATTTCAGTTATTGGACTCAAGTTTCAGAGCCACATTCGATATATTGAAAACTGGGAAAAACAGTGACATCATTGTATGCAAAATCAGCAGCTAAAGAGAGGGTTTTGTGGGATTCAGGGTTTTTTTAACAATGCAAAATTTACAGAAGACATGTACGATCCTGTGTGTGACCATTAACTCTCAACATCATTTCAGCTCCAAAGACGAGTGAGAGTTGAGTAGCAAAGGCTGCAGTTAATCTAATAGTAAAACTGAGATAGTGGAATGTGGGCTCTTTTTGAGAAGCTCACAGGTTTTGGTGCCATATGGCACCATTATCACATCACCTCACCACACTTGGAAGCAGTTTACTTGCTCTGTTAGCATTGATAGGGAACACAAGGGCATCCTGTCAATATTTCAGAAGTTAATTTTTTTCACTTTCTATTATTTCTGCTTTTGCAATACTGACAATATCTCCCAGTTTTATGAACGGTAAAAGCAAAGGATTAGAATGACTGTGCCGTCTCCTGAAGGACCAGGGGATGTAATCCAGCATTAATCTTGAGTAAAAGGATAAATTGCACATTAATTCTTAAGGACACATTGAAATACTAGTTTTTTTGCAGAGGGATGTAGCTATAGGAATTGTATTGCATCAGTGTGTTTGAACAAAATGTCAGTGTTGAGGCATAGAGAAGAACTTTGTATCTGACTGAGATTTTCCAGACTGCGTAAAAATTTTCCATGTCCACTTTGCAGTTTTAATCAGTATTTCAATGCAAATGCATATTTCAGCCTCTAAACAGCCTTTTAAACTACTGCATGCAGTTGGAAGCACTGTTCTTAGATACAAGAACTTAGCCAAAGCAGTACTGAGTTTTCCTTCTAAAAGAAAAAGGGTCATTGATCAAATTATCCCACTCATGGTCCTGCTTGATGCACTACTTTATTGACTTTAGACAACAGTGTCTCAGCAGCAGTTAGCTGCAGATTGAGAAAGCAAGCAGAGTGACATATTAACTGTGATAATCATATACGGCTGCTTGCTCCCAAATAAAAGCTTCTATTTCCCCCTCTCTGCTCTAGTTCTAGAGTATGAGACTAACTTCCATGTAGGCTGTTGTTGGGGGTTTTTTTGCCTTTTCATTTTGTTGGTGGGGTATTTTCTGTTTGTTTATTTTGCTTTGGTTTTATTTTTAGTTTTTTAATCATCTATTTATGATCTTATCTTTGCTACAGATTTTCACTATGGTATCAGAAGAAAGTGCAGGAGCAAAGATAGCTATTTTAGAAATCCAGCTATGCAGAAAAAATCATGACATCACAAAACTTTCCCTTAGTGGAGCAGTTTAATAAACATACTCCTAAGTAAATTAATCTAAAATATTTCATACTGCGTTTCTTACTTCTCAGTTTTATCTGATCTGAGAGGAGAGTGCATTTTCAACTTTCAACATGCCCTTTTTTCTGGACTACTTCCCAGGAAAGGTAGTATCACCTCTAAGACAGAGCTGTAACAGAACCTGCTAGAAGACAGATGAAACTGAGATCTCACTGCATTCCTTCACCCAGGAAAGGACCAGAAGGGCTTTCTCGTGCATATTTACGGAGGGTTCGTTCCCAGCTCATATGCTAACTACCAAAGTTCATAGCCTGGTTACAGCTTCATTCCTTCTCAGTCCTTGATTCAAACAGGCAACTTTTTCTCTCGCTGTGACAGATGGGTTGAGATACTGCAGATCCCCCCTAACTCAATCACTGAGAGAACTGGGTGCCAGCAGGAGGGCAGCTGTCTCTGCACAAGCTGCGTGGCACTTGGGATCAGGCACAAGCACACTCTGACTCACAAAATCCTGACTTGTGGCATTAGTCTGCATTTACATTTTAACACAAAAAAAGAAAAAAAAAGAAAGAAAAAAAAAGAGGTTTCACATTGGTATTTAAGACTTCAACAAGTCACCTGCACTAATAGAAGTACTTGAGGTATTGCTATTTCTCACATTTCTGCTCAAAGACTGTGCAATGGGCAAATGCTTTGTAATCAGTGCCCATACTTCAAGGAAGTAGAGAGGAAGTAATAAAATCTGGAATAGAAATAATCTGTTCATACTACAATTGTATGCTTAGCTGCCAATATTAAGACACTAACCACAAAGGTTAAGAACTAACAAGTTTAAAAGAGCCTTCTGACTCATATCTTAGTTATAATGAAAAGTATAATTACCTGCAAGGTTATCAATCTCTTTCTCTTGGAGCAGGCTAACAGCATCATCATCTCCTTCCAGCATAAGCTCTGTTTCTGCATTCTGATTTACCACAGCTTGACTTCGGAAAGCTTTCTTTGACTTCACTACATCCTCTTCAGTGCCTAAAAAAAAAGTTACAAATGTTGTGAATTTACCTGAATAATATTTTAAATATAAAACAATGACAGTCAAGTAGCAAAAACATTACAGTATAAATCATCTTTATAGAAAAAAAGAAGGGACATTTTCTAAAACTTTACCAAGGTTTACAAAATATGCAGTCCTATTCTGTTTTCTGTCCTGTCCCGAATAAAATACAAACTTTTCCACAAAGACTCTCCTGTTTCTAATAATTGCTATTTACTTTGTGTTCAATGTTGATCCATTAGTTTTCCACCTGCAACAAATTCAGCAGGAGTTTCTTTTGGGTTCCTGGTGCCCTGACTCTGACCGACCTGAGAGCACAAGCCACTTACTCTAAATAAAGAAGCTGCTTTGAGGAATCCAAAATCTCTCAGGATTTTTGTCTTTTGAGATAGGAGGGACAGGATAGTGAAGTAGGAGTTGGTTTATCTCAATACACAGTACCAACAAGGTAGGCTATGCAGAGACTTGGAAAAGACTGAAAAAAAGACAAGCATGGTGAGGGAACTTTGGTGCACATCTGTGTGTGTGTTTTCAAGCAACACGATAAAAATGGTGGTATATGGATATGTGCCAATTACCCAAAGGTTTTCATGGATAATACTCATTCTTCTTGACTACAGTTGGCTTTTTCTATTCAGCCTGATGGTTCCTTACGGCAGGAGATATAACTTATTGCATTTTGGGAATATTTTACTGGAACTTGCCAGATTTTATTCTTATGATGCAAAAAATAAATCCTAGTCTGGACAAATGACAGAATCATAATTAGGTTTTATATCATAAATACTTTTCATGTTACTATTGTGACCTCCTCATAGTATTTCTTTATTAGCTGGGAAGAGGTCATAAGTTTTATTTTCAGTACTGTGGACTCACAGTAGCCTCAGGCAAGAAAGATTTCTATTTTTTTTCTTAAACAGAAAACCCCGCATCTTCACCTTGGACCATACAAGATCTGGACATCTCCACTTCTGTCAATCAAGAAATAAACCCCCTAAACTATCCCTCTTTTTTTGTAGGATAATTTGGAAATTTGCTTCCTACTAAGCTACAGAATGAGTGTGAAAATAGGCAAAACCATGCACATGTGGATTTTGTTTGTCTTCCACAATGCCTGAACTTAAACAGGATGAAAACTATTATGGCAGATGCAAAATGTTGAGGTAAAGTCCAGTAAGACTCATGGTCCCCTATTAATACAGGACAACTAAGAGGAATATAATAAGCAGGCAGGTTAGTGAAGATAGACACATGGAATGGAACCGATGTGTCAGGCAGTTTTGTTATTACAAGCGATTGGGAAGACGTTATGATTTTACCTCCTACTCTTATAATTAGTTAGTCTTTTAATCAGTTTGTGCACGGGAGAGTCACCATATAAATAAAAATGCTGGAGGCATGTCTTTCTGTGGGTGTGTTTACTCTGTTTGAAGATCACTGTTAACATGCTGCTTCATCACAGCCTGAGATAACTCACGTTTTACAGGGCTTAACATTAACCTTTTGTGTACTATTGCTATAATCTCAATTGCTATTCCTGAAACTACATTCTGAAACTCTGAAAAGGTAAAGAGAAACAAGTAAGCAAAACTCCATTTTTTTCACCAAGCTCAAAATTAAGGACAGCATATTTAGTCTTGTTTGTTGTTGTCTCCATTAGGACCATACTGATAGTGATTAAGACAATGCTGCTGTATTTTAATATGCTGTGCTTTTCTTGTTCCGTTATTAGGCTGTGATCATTACCTCACTCACATAGGTTATTACTTAATTCAACTAACTGTAATTATTTTCCCAATTTAAAACCAGATCGACTAACTAATGGTTGGGAAAGTTTTCAGTGTTAGTACAAGCTTTTTGATTTTTTTTTCATTTGTTTGTTTGGCTTGTATTTTTTTTTTCTTCCTTATTTACAAAAAGAAGCAAGTAAAGAAGCAGAGTAACTCTGCTGTAACAGAGTTTCAGTTTCATTATACCAGAATTTTTCTGCATATTAAATCAGTAGGTCAGGATCTTGATACACTTGTGTTTACAGCAAGGGAGTTTAGCATCATTTGACACAAGTAATCACTCCTGTTGTGAAGCATGTGACACTAGAGGAGACCAGGCCTGAAGTGAATTAACATGGTGGAGGAAGAAAGGATCAAAATACCATTCTCTTCCTTTTTTGGTAGCTCTAATGAGTTTTGTGTAAGTTTCTGAGCTTTGTAAAATGTGATAATCATCAAATTAACTAATTGAAAAGTACTAATCTGAAGTAAGAGTCAATCATTTCTGTAGTAACTGATTAATGACAATTCTGTAAAATTATACACGAAAATATAAATTTAAAATTACTAGGAAGAAGGTCCCAAGCTCCAAATTATTACTAACATTTAAACTACATCCAAAGAACTTGAAATTTAGGGTATTTTAAATCCCTTGTGATGAGTGTACCAGGTTACGGAAATATTGCCAGACACAGGTATAAGAAACAGGATAGAGTAGAAGGCATTAAATTAGTTTGGTAAATTTGGAGCTTAGCAACAGGACAAATACATAGAAAATCCATTCTGGTTTATAATATTAAAAATGCATTTATTTATATGAAATGTAATAAATAGTCCTTCTTTGTCTTGATGAAGAAAACCCTCTGGTTTGGCTGTTGTTAAAATTTATCACTCTGTTGAGTGCACCTTAGTTTTGCTGTACTGTACCAAACATTTATCTAAATGAATGTGTATGGGACCTGGAGTTGCCCTTCAATCACTATATCCTTTATGAATTAGAGTTCCATTTATCAAAATTACAGCAAGAAGAGTAAGGTCTCACAGGGCTGTCTCATTACAAGGCTTGTAAACACTGTCCTTACAAAGAAATGGTTTAACACCTAACAAATCAAAAACTGATTGGGAATAGAATTTATTTGAGATCATCTATCTTCGGAAGACGTGCTGTACTGAGTGCACTTCGTGGCCTTTCTACCCATTCATCAAGAAATTAACAAGCTAATACCACAGACCACCAGATCTCCTTGGATCCTGAAATGTGAAATATGTTCAAAACAGATCTGTCACAGATGTTCTATTTTTATATTTCAAGATGACTTCAAAAGGTTTTTAAAACAAGAGAAACTCTCCAAATAAGAGTAAGAAGAAAAACAACTTATCTCTTTAAAACCAGACAACAAACTGAATAAAAAATTATATGACATAAAACTATGTCTATTATTGTTAACAATGATATAAAAAGGAGGAATGAATAAATGAATTTTTGATATTTCAGTGTGTTGGAAAAAATCAAAACTCTTTTTTTTTTTCAAAGCTTCAGCAAAATTACTATGAAATTAAATCTATGGCCAGACATTTCATTTCCAAATTTTTAGCACAAAGGGAGCCTGTGTTTTAAAGACACAAAATGAAATTATATTAAGTCGAATTAGAATATGTTTCAAAGCCATTAAAACAAGAAAAAATAAAACAAAACTAGATGTCATTTCAAGAAAGCAATGTTGTGACACTGGAGGGCACAGAACTAGAATTGGCAGATGCTATCAGTTCTTGTCCTTATCAAGTTCCTTCTTAAGGGATATTTTAAGGGATAGACTTAAGGGATAGACTGGGATTTGGAAAGGAGCCTTGAAGCAAGCAGCTAAGTATTTCTTAAAACTATATTTTGCAAAGATTTTAAAGGAAATAAGTCACTCAGACTGCACTGAAGTCCAGCTGAAGTTGGTGACTTGCTTTCTTGAAACTAAAAGGCTCTCTCTTAAACATATTTCAAGAGCATGTATGTACAGGACCAGATAAGCTGTTAAAAAATCCCTCTTTCATTACACCTGTTTTAATCTTGATTATTTTTGTAAATGTGCATGTTACAAGCTGTCTTTCTACAGTAACTTCAGGATAACTGAAAAGAGCTCACCTTTAAAAGAAATTAAAGAAACCAACCACCATTCCTGTACCAAACCTCAATATCCATGGGAAGGTGTGTATTTTATATGTTTGAAAGATTGTATGACCTGCCCAGTAAACTTGTTCAGTATTGCCAAGAATGTAATAATCTCTTTTCTAGTAGCATTACTTTTCTTTAAACAGAAACTATTAAGCAGTCAAAAGTAAACTCCAAAAGAACCACAGAAACCATTACCACAACCCCTCAAAACCTAATAATTTCCCTAATAAGAGCGGGAGAATCTCATGTTTATTTGCGGCTACAGCCACTAGAAGTATTTAATATAGGCAATACTTCATGAAACAGGGGTGGGTGGAGTGGGTGTTTTTATTATGTTATCTGAATTTTTGAGTCTCTATTTTTAACTAAACCAATGAATTCCCTATTGGGTTCTGTAGGTCATAACCGGTTCTAGGGATGCAATCCACATTTCAAGGACACTGTCAGGGTCCAGATCCACCAAAACTGTCCCTAAATAAAATTTTGAAATTAGCAGTACAAACACACTGTATTATTGATTAAATTTATGTTTATGTACTTATTTCATTAGACATTAAACTAATTATTATGATTTAGTTGAACATAGCAAGGGAGTTTCCAGTTCTCCTTCTATCCATTTACTGTACATCCAAATAAAGGGTTTTATATTTTTTTCTTTCTGAATTTAGTAAAAAATGAGGTTAAAAATATGGTTATTTTTAAGAAAAGTTTGCTTGGTAATACTGTAGCCAACAAAAGGAGACTACTGCTTCTTATAAAGTTGTTTCCATAGTTTACTTCAACGAATTACCGATAAGGCAATTTATGTAGTGAGTGCTCTTTGATCTTTGAAGAGAGATGGCAGAATGGAAAGTTAACCTCATTTTAATGTTACCTAAATATACTGACAGGAAATTCTAATGTTTCCAAACATCTGGAAATCTGCTTCATGGGATGGTGTTCTTCTTTTCTATAAGAAACCTTTTTCATATACTGTCTTTTACAGTTTTATGTGGCTTCTAAAGGAGCATTTGACATAAGTAAAGTCTGTTCTCTTTACAGTAAAATGCTGCATTTAATTAAAAACTCTCTTTTATAGTGGCTAAAGTAGAGTTTTCGTGGAGCTTAGCTCTCCTCAGAAAGTTCTAAGGGTAAACTTGCTTTTTACTCCTTACAAATCTTACAGTATGTACTGCTCAGTAGAACACTGATTTTCTTGCTGAATTTTCACCACATAAGGTAGTTTCCACTACTTTATTAAATAAAGGAATTCAGAATTAGTTCCTCACAGGAGGCTACCTGACAGTTCATGATGTGAACGATGAAATTGTATCACAGGTGAAATATAATTTATCAACGGAGTTTGAAAGAACAAAGCTTTTCCTGGAGAGAGAGTTTTTTCTTTATTGCACAAACTAATTTTACAGGAAGAACCAAGCTTATTTATGGACAAAATTAAAATATAACACTATTATCTACATTTTTTGTTCATTCAACATTAACAATAGCTGGAAATACTTAGCAAAAAGATTTGCTAGACCATCTTCCTGCTTTATATATTCTAACAGTTTAAACCCCTGCTTTCATTGCTAATCTTCAGTAACCTGATTAGGCAGTGGTACCCTAACAGCAGTCACAGTTATGGAGAGCAGCTGCCTAGGAGTCTGTAAACTGACCTCTGCAAAACCCAGTAAGATTAAATCATCGACATGGTGACCACTCAATCTCAGCCTAGTATCTTTCCGCAGGACTCCAGAGACTGCCTTCCTCAGGCTGCCCTCGCTCCATGGGAAACATGCACCAGCTATCCCTAGGTCTGCTCTAGAGACTGAATTTTTAGCTTTGCATAGCAGCCCAGTGCTGGCATATCACAGCCAACTCCAATAAGCTGTCCCCACCTGTGTCTGCTGGGGTTGTTATTTAAATTGCAATGTGTTTCTGGAACTGGCAGCTTTGACTGGCATATAATTTAGTTTCCCCAGAGAATCAGAGAAGTGATTGTTGATAAAGGAAGGCTGGTTTTAATAGATTTAATAAAAAACAGAGAAGTCTAAATCAGATTTTCATTATTAAGGATCTTTGAAGAAATGAGGAAGAAAAACTATGAAAATTGCATGGAAATTAAAAATTGCATATATTTGTATTGGAAATTACTTCCACAAAAAAGTAAAACCAAATCACATTTTTGTTTTCTATAATAGATAAATGCCTGAAAACTTAACCATAGACATTTCATGCATTTTTCTCCAATTTTTATACCTCATATCTGATCAAATAATCTTCTTCATATAAGTAATTTGTAAATAAATACTTAACCACTTTATATGTTTTCCTTTCTCATATTCTCAGATGTTTTGCACTGTAAAAACAAGACTGACACAGACTATGCCAATGAGGAGATTGAAAATACAGGCAAGGCCAAAATAAACGTGTTTCTCAGATGAGGCTGAGGGCTTTTTAAACCATAAATACTTGTAGTCAAAGTGTCATATATTAATAAAAAGGGTCCCACATAAAAATAAAGGTGAAAGTGCCATGTTGGACACTCATTATTTTTTTGGTTCACAGATGGGAAAACTGAGATTCAGAGTGGTCATGAAATTAATTTTTAGACGTTTTCAAGGTTGTCGCGATATGTATTTGTGATTTCAGAATTTCTGAGCGTACGAGAAGGGATCCTGCCCTGATTCAGCACGAAGTGAAAACAGCCAGCAGGTGACAGAGTCAGATATTCCCAGTCTAGCAAATGTTCCAATGCATTTCAGGCTCCTGAAAGGCGGTCGCCATTCTGACTGGAACCAGAGGAAGTCCCTCTAATGGGAGCTAAAAACAATCAAATGTTTATATTTGGATTAAGATGTAGTTTGCCACTGTAACTTGTACACAGAGGAATGGATTCATATTTCATGACTGACAACTTTCACAAATCCCTGATAGTTTGAAGGGCAGCATTTTGGCATATACCGTACTTTGATAAATTGCAGAAAGAAACTAAATTCTGCTGTAGATCATTTCAACAGGCAAAGATGAAACACTAGCAAAATAATTAAGAGCAATAAAATTTTCCTAGGTGTGTTTCTAGCCATTTTTAAAAAGTACAGTAATAGCTGAGAGGAAAATATCTACATCACACCAACAGTTATTGCTCAGTGGAAAGGACATCAAGGGCACTTGCAAGTAAGAGACTTGGATCAATATTAACGCGATTTTCATTTCATGCTTCCCCAACTCCAGTAAGCTGACAATATACTCTGATTATGTGAACTGCCTCTGAGTAACATAGAAAAGGTTATTAGAGCAAAAGGTGGAAATGGAATGCACTTTTTATATTGACAGGTCTGCTAATAGAGTGTACTGATTTTCAAAGCCATGCAATGTGTTTTCACAATTTGGTTTTGACAGCAAAAAGGAAATTCATTTATCCTTAATTCAAAATATTCTCATGTAAGCAAAGGCTCCTTAAGACAGGCCACTGAGGAGGGTAACCAAACTTTTTCAATACAAAAGTTTAATTAATAAGACAAGCAACAAAAGGTGATTGAATTTCAACACGTATGATACGATAATGAAATAATGAAATAAATTTGCTAAACAAGGCATTCTATGCTTTTGACATAGCATCTGATAAAACCTTTTTAAGATGACATAAAAGTGAAAAATATGTCTATGTCACGTCTTAATGTTCAGGCCTGGATTATGTCTGGAAAGTTTTAGATTAGTTCCTAAGCACACATTCTCCAGGAAAAAATATGTTCTGACTATCTGCTTGCTGACCCTAAAGCCAGGACCAATGTTGTCAGACTTCTAAACTGGCACACTCTATACTGAGGAATTGCATCCACATCTGCTGGCCTTAATTTTGCTTCCTGTTCACAAAAAAAAATTCTAATTGAAAAGACTAGCAATGATAAAGCCTTGGAAAGAAATTAAATGCTCTTTGGAAATACAAACACTTGATAATGCAGTGACATGTAAGAAATGGCATGGCATTTCATGAAATTCCATGAAAAGAAAGTGGCAACCCTCTCTATGACAGGGGTTTGGAACTACATTATCTTAAGATCCCTTTCTACTCAAACCATTCTATGATTCTATAAAATGTGATCTTGCTTCCCAAACCACGGTATTTTAGCTCAATATTTCTAACCCTTACCTAATATTTAAAAATTAGAGTCTCCAAACCATGGGACTGGAATAGTTTTAAAAAGAAAATGCATACTACACATCTGCAATTTTTTTAATTCTCCCTTTCTGTGGCCATGAGTGATTATGTCTTTACTAGGAGGCAATTTTGCCCCTCATCACTTAAGTTTTTGCTCTCAGATCCAAAAAAGATTGGCTCTTTGGAAACAGCCACTGTCCACAGACATAATAGGACAGCTAAAAAAATGCACTTTTTAGTGCAGGTAATGAAAGTGTAGGAAGTAAATTTAAAATTTTTTTATAGTATCTATCGTAATTCCAGTAGTTATGCAACCATTTTAATTTCTATCAAGACTACTTATTTACAGAAGAAAGTCTCAACAGCTCATGATCAGTGCTGTGAGAGACACATTTGCCAACCTATCTGAAATTAATTTATATTTCTGGAATGGTAATCTTTTCTAGTGGAACTCTTCTCTTCTGAGACATACAGAAGAACCATCTTATGCAGTCTTTACACAGACAAAATCTCCTAAACATGACATAATGTCACCTAACATAATGTTTCTTAAAAGGACTGTCAATGTTATATATAAATAATAAATTTGTCAATATAAAAATGTCATTAGAACATCTAGATTTATTTTCTAGATTTACTTTGCACAGCCTTTTGCTGTACAGTTCCAACTGGTTCAGTGTGCTGCACTGTGGTTTTTATCTGTACAAACTCAATTTTATCCTCATGTAGATCACCACATCTTCAGAACTGGTTTACATATTTTCACGTCAGCAGCTAAAGTAACTAGTGGGAAGAATTGCTTCTATTTCAGCATAAATCAATGCCTATAGCAACACCAGACAAAGGGCAGGACCCACAGGATATGCACATTTGTGAGGCTTCATTGTGGCTCTAACACTGGGATATTTGTGTTTAAATCCTAGAGCTGCTAAGGGAGTGCACTCTAGTAGCAGCAGACAGCACTTCTGTTTGGGCCAGGCTGCTGTAAATACATAAGCTCCTCCAAGTTGGAAATTATCTAGCAATAATAGCTATTTATCAAAGTTATCTACCCAGATAGCAATTTTTTATCAAATTAAAACCAAAGCTTTGCTATTTCCTTCGTTTGGAACAGAATTTTACTCTACACTTTTTGTGTTTGTGTGTTGTTTTTTTGGTTTTTTTAGAATTATTACTTATTTTTTAGTTTTTATTTTAAACAAAACTAGCTTCAGTTATAGAACATCTTTTTTTCATGCAAACCAGCAGATGAAAAGTGAAAAAGTAGAGGTACACAAGACATCAGAGATAAAGCAGATTCTGAGGGTCTATCATTAAAACAGCTCTATGAGATAATTGAAATAGGTGAATGGTAATCACTGTCCCAGGTAGAAGGCCTGAGGGTGTATTAAGGAGAGCTAACTCACAGAAGTCTTAGCAGCAGTCCTCAGTAAAGATAAAAGGAGAGCAGTATTTTATTTCTCTTTCCATTAAGCTGCCAAGTGGGGTCTGTGACTTCTTTCATTCTGCTTCACAAATATTACAAGAAAGCACAAACCTTGCATGCAACTGCAGAGATACTTGCAAAATTTCTACGCTTATGTTAAATTTGAAAGCACTAGCAACATTATTTTCTATTTAGATGAGAGCTGAGATGCTATTTAGACAATGTGATCAGCTTTTTAAGAGCATAGGATTGAATGATTTGTGCTATATGGCAAAAGAGATGCCAGTAAAACACTTTTTGACTTTTATGCACAGTTCTTTCAGCTGTGAAAGTACATCTACTGTAGATGATGTTCAGGGTGTTACACAAACACACTAGGAGATGTACTCTTTAGGCACACTGTAAGGATAAGAAAAAAGTCATGTCATGATGTAATTCCCATGATATGAAAAAGAAAATTAAACAACTGGAAGCATGCATAAGATGCTGGCTGATATAATTCTTAACAAGGGGTTTTCCTTATCATGCTGCTTAGTAGGGTATTCGAGAACTTTTCCATAAAATGTATTTGTTTTTCAATACAGTACTTTCACAAGGTGCTTCCTCATCCCTGTCTGTAACTTTCACCACACTGAAATTCAGAAGAAAATCCAGTTTATTTCATTACAATGGTACTTTTTGCGTGTATTTCTAAAATAACGCCATAAAATAATGAAACACACAAAATAAATGGTATTGAAGAATTCACTCTACTTGTAAGGATATGGAATAGCCATTGCACATATACTTAAATCTTCCGTTCTTGTGTACAAATCTTACTCTTTACATAAAATGTATACAAGAATTTCATGTGATATAATAGAAATATATTTTATGTGATAAATGTTAAGTAGTGCAATGCAAAAAAATGAGTAAAAATACTTAGGCATCTAAAAGTATATATTGTCACTGAAAATGAATTCCTTTATTTTCAAAATCTGCACATACCAGTTTCCTTTTCGGGAAAGACAAGGAATCACCTACACTGAAGAGATTCCCACAATCTTCTTCTACTGATTTAACCCTTGCAAGTAGCCCAGAGGCTCACAAAAACCTGAACTCACTGCCTGAAACCCTGTCATGTCTCCTATTGAAGGAGTGGGACAGTAAAATCTTTTTAAATCCACAGTATGATCTCTTAATTACAGACTGCAAAGGTTGGAGCTCAGTTGAAATAATGTCCCTCCATTCCAGCCATGTGCTTGGCATGCTGTCCTAGACAGGTCTTCAGAAAACACAAATGATATTCCACTTACATACAAAGTGGAATCCTGCAGTGAAGAAGAAATAAAGAATAAGAAAAGTGGAGAAAATTTAGAAAAGGAATATTTTGTGGTTTTAACTATAGCCAAGGAAGATTTTTAAAGTGTTGTTACTCCTTAATACAGTTTTAAAGCATAGAAAATAGGAAATTAGAAAAGCACATGTTAAAACCTGAGTCCTAAGACCTACATTCACTCAGCTTTGAAGGACTCTGAAGGACTCTGAAGGACTATTATTAGACTTTCACTGACAGAATGTTCTTCTGAAACGTTTCTTTGAGATTCACTGAATATTCATGGATCAAGAACTTCTATTTCTTTGTCAAATAGTTATAGAAATGAATAAACAGAACGAATACATTGTTCACACAGGTTTGAAAACATTTCTCATCATAGCAATTTACTGGGTTTGGTAAATAATTTACTTTCATTTGGCAGAACAGACAGATATTGTGCATTCTTTCTACATGAAAATTTAACTGTGGAAGGGAGAAAAATGCAGCTAGAATTCTAAGACTGACAACGGTTGCAATTTTTAGATCTTAGGAATGGTTTTTCAGGCCATTTTCATTACTTCAGGAACATTCTGGAGTCATGTACTTTCAGATGAAGAAAGAGGTAGTTATGCTAACTGCTGGTAAAAAGCCAGCAAGTTCTGCAGTGAAGTCTATTAGCTCAGACCTATAACAGCAGCTAAAAACTAGGTCATGCCGGATAACCTAAAAATCTCAGAGGAAAGGCATTTGAAACCCAGCACAGAGGTTTTGAGGAAAAAGTTTTCATATCCTATTTAGCTCTGTGAAAAGCTTGAATTAGAGTCGAGAGAGAGATTCTGGCATTTAAGAGTTGAGGAAATAATTAGAAAAAAATGACTTTTAAATGAACCTGTACTTAAAACTTATTACAAAGTTGCCATAAAAATTCCTCTGCTAGAAATAACATAGAACAGGCAACAGAAGATAGCTAGAGACTGCAAAATACTGATAGGATGTAACTGAAACTCATTTCCATGACCTTTTCAGAGAGCAGAAGCTCAGACACTGAGTGCTCAGTACAGTTCAACACAGCAGTGTTCAGTGCTCTACCTAAGCAAATTCCATTACCATTTACATCTTGAAGGTGCCTTTCATTACATTATAGTGGTTTATAAGATAAAGGATCACCAAAATAGTAGATATATTTAATGATAACATATTTATGATTGGGGGAGTGGGGTGGGAAATGTTATAAAGAAGACCAAGTTAAATCCAGTATTTTAGATTTAATTATTCTCACTATTAAGATTTTGCTTTGAAGATCCTTATATTAGTACCTAATGTAAGCTTTTTCCTAGACTTTCTTTAGAAAAAACTGTATCTTGCAATTATCATGTAAAATATTAAGAGGACACAACTATCATGTAATATTTTCTCTAAAATCCTGTGAGGATGAAATATTTAGAAGTTTATTTGGAGAAGCAGTGGATGGCACTGTTGGGCTACAATTATAAGGCCATAGATGGAAATCCTAAATTGCTGTGCTTAAAAAAAGACAGATTTTTGTGACTCCTTCACGCACAAAATTCAGACATAAACTCATTCAGAGTACACTGGAGATTTCACAATCAATGTGGAAGTTAGTTCATGTACTGAAAGGAAGTTTTGTAATAGGAAAAGTATTATTTTAGGTGCTTCAACTGAAGCAGAAATGTTTACATGCTTGTCTCACATGGCAGCATGATCCCATTTAGACTAAAGAGCAAAAATACTTGGCACATGGAAGCATTGGTATGGGTTAATTTAATGACTGTATACATATGCTTCAAATGCTCACCACTGCACATCAAGTATGTGTGTTTTTCTCCCCATAAAGTTGGTTCTATTTCTTAAAACTGCTTACAATTAATGGTCATCTTGTGTTTACTCACAGACTACAATAAATGTGCATGAATGGGGTCAGGAAACAAGGTTTCTTTTTAGTAAAGGGCTTCCATTCTTCAGTTTCTCTTATGTATTCTTACTTAAGGCATTATTTAAAAAAATATCAGTTTGCAAAATTATCTTAGATAAGGGTCACACTGTATTTCCCAAGAGCAACGTATTTTATGATATTGTGGGGGTGTGTGAGACTAATTTTCAGGATAGTGCTTTAACTGAGGGGGGAAGAAAAAGACAATCAAAAATACTGTCTTGGCTTATGCAGTCACAAGAAACTCAATTTCAGTAATAATAACTATTATAATGAACATGAGCAAATTGATATTAGAAGCATTTTATACCTGTTCACATCTTCATTAATGATGAGGCAGAGTTCCCTCAGCAAGCTTGCACATGACAACAAACTGAGAGGAGTGACTGATATGCCAGAGGGACCTCAGCAGGCTGGAGAAGTGGGCTGAGAGGAACCTCATTAAGTTCAACAAGAAGTGCTAAGTCCTGCATCTGGGGAATAACAAGCCCAGGCTCCAGGACATGCTGTGAGTCACCCAGCTGGAAAGCAGCTCTGCAAAAATGGAGCTGGGGGTCCTGAGGGACACCAGGTTGAACATGGACTGTGGGCAGCGTGCCCTTGCAGCAATGGGGAATGTTATCCTGGGCTGCATTAGGCAGAGTATTGCCAGTAGGTTGGGGAAGGTAATTCTTCTCCTCTGCTAAGCCTTTGTGAGGTCACACCTGGATTTCTGCCTCCAGTTCTGGGCTCCCCAGTACAAGAGGCATAGATATTCTTTTATATTTACTTTTACTACTAAATCCATCCAGATATTCTATAGATATTCTGTGTTTGTCTTGAGGAGAGAAGACTCAAGGGGACCACATAGTTGTCGATAAATACTTTTTGGTTTTCAGTATCTCCAAGGATGGAGATCACACATCTCTGGACAACCTGTCCATTGTTTGACCACCAAGACAGTAAAAAATAGTTTTTTCCTGTTGCCTTTTATCCTGTTTCTGGCAACCAGAAGATGTCTGGATCATTTTAGAAGTAAAAGTAAATGTAAAAGAACCAAACAAAAGCATCTATAAATCTCAACCCAGACAACAAAGCAATTCATATAGGTATAAGAACGCAATATTTCATAGAAAAAAACTGAAAGCATAATTTTATCTTAATCTCTTACATGGTATACATGCAATGCTCTCACTGCCGACACACCTAGGAAAGTAACTGGGTTTTATGCATCTAATTGGCCTGCTAGCAAAACTCTGATAAGTAATGATTCACTATCAGCTGTCTTCAACTTGCTTTCAGTTTTGAATCAGTTACTGAAAAAATACAGTTTTTTCTTATGGTTTGTTCTGAAATCAGTGTTGTTGAAACTGTCCTGGAAATACACTGGGCATTTTCAACATGCACAGAAAAAAAGATAAGGTAAAGGATAATGACGTCTGAGAACTTTATGCAGCTGAGAAAAAGTAAATCAACGGTTTTAGATATATATGATTATACAGTAACTTTGACAGACAGTCCTGAATTTGTTGCAAAAATGATAGTATTTTCACCAACAAAAGACACCTTTACATTTTTAGCAATGTCATTAGTGTCAACAACCTAATATACAAAAGTATAGAACCTGAAATGCAGGATGGAAATGAAGACTAGCTTTTAGGTGTACATTCAGACTTCCTAGAATATTCTAGGCATTTGATTTTACAGCAAAGCTTCTGGACAGAGATGATGAAATTCAGCATCTCCAGTTCATGGGACATTCTGTTCTTCAAATGTCTTATCAATTGAAAATGTCAGGTAAGTTTGTTTGTAAAACACTGGCTTATCTTTCTAGAACATTTTGTGCATATCTTCTTACCAGTTTCTCTGGACACTCCTTACAGTTTCTCTGCTACCTCTATCTTGTTCTAGCACTGTCTGCAGAAGGCGGGGAGCCCAGCAGCTCATGAGATGGAACTCAGGAGCTGTGGAAATCAACTGCTTTGGACTTTTCAGCACCGTGGGGTTGCTCTAGAGGTAGAGTTTCTGAAATTTTATCTTGGGGTATTTCTCTAACATTGAGGACCCTGAAAGAATTGATCTCCCTTTAGAGTCTCTGCGACACCCAGATGCCCCATTCTGAAGACAGTCCCCTGTTTAAGTATGAGTTCTCATGGATTTCAGACCCTCATTTTCATAGCAGCAACCCACACAGCCTTGCTCCTAAAGGAGCACTTGCTGGTCCTTCAGCAGCCTGAAGGAATCCTTCCTGCCATTCTTTGAAGGTCCATCTAAATTCATCTGCTCTCATGAAAATAATTTTCAGATTTGAACATTCCAGATTTCTAAACCTGATGCTTTTTAATTGTGTTTGTGTAATGAAACTGTATTTCTAGTGATGAGCGAACAGTATTTGGTGAAACTTAGAGCACTAACGACAAGTGCCAGAAGGAGCCATACACAGTCTGCTTCAGCTAGAACTGCCCTTGAAACAAGGTTGCTAATTAGATATCCACACATCTGCAAGTTCAAAAGCCATATGTGGCTATATTGCACATATAAGACATACCTGTGGCTTTGTTTCAAAACCCGAACATATTACATTATGAAGGCATTTTTCTTTTTTTCGTTTTCTTTTCTTTTTCATTCTAAGCATTTAGGATCTGTCACATTAATCAGCTTAACAGGCTAAATATTCTTGAGCACATAACCTAGATATATTTGACCAGCTTACACATGTATGTTTAGAATGTGGGCACTGAATTCATGCTCATTTACTCCAGTGTAGACCAGAAAATGTCTTTCTGTACTCCCTCTATGTACAACTTGTTTGTGGACCACAATCTTTAAAGGCTGAAGGACCAAATCTTAATAAAGTAACTGTTTTACTCTTAAGTTGACCTCTGTGGACCAGTATTCTGTCTCACTGGCAGGGTGGTACAGTAGTGTCTCATCTATGCTAATCTCCAATGACTGTAAACTGTTAAGATGATTAACTAGAAGAGACAGTTCTTTCACCACACATAGAGAATCCCTGTGAATTGGGTCATATCTGCATATTTCACATATCTTTCACAGTAAAATTTGGGCAAGAAAAGTAGGGTGCATAATCATTTATTTAATCTTTCCTTTTTTCTTTCTTTCTTTTCAGTTACAATTTACTTATTTACATTGAAATTCCATCTAAACTTATAATAAGAACTGTTTAAATTATTGAATTTATAAAATTAAAACTCTACTAAAAGTTCCAGGCAATTCAAATTCCACTATAGCTTGCACTTTGATAATGCAGTGAGCAGCATCCCTTCAGCTACACAAAAGGGAGAAATGAATCTGTATTTTGATTCAAGTAAGAGTTTAACTAAAACAAAAGGGCACAACAGATACAATGATGAACTAATTATGCTTGCATTTTAAATCTGGGCATGAAAGTAATTTTAACAGATTACAAACAAATCCACTGCCTAATATCAAAATCTTAGAAATGGAGACTAATCCAAAAGGAAAAATTCTCTAGTCAATCTCCTGTAAATCCTGCTATGACTGAGATGCAGTCTCAAAGGACAGCTAAGTATACAGCCATAGGAATATGTTATAATTTTTCACACAGTTTTATATAGGCATAGAAATATGTTATAATTTCTCATTTCAATATTTTTTACTTTTCAGGTGCTTTGAACATATATTCATATGTATAAATATGCACACACACATACATATATGAATGCGTATTATACTTTATGAAACATGGAGACCCAAACATGCATACAAGAGCTGACTAACAGACTGTAGTTAAATATAAACTTCATTGTGGCAGAAATTTTTTGAGAGAATATTATTTCCCAGTAGTAGATAACATTGAATGTCTCCTACAGGAAAAAGTCACTATCATCTAAAATTAACACTTCTCTTTTTAGGCCTTCAAGGTAGAATTTAACATCTGTTTTCACTTCTATAAAACAAACATAGAGATCACAGACATAGTTTTCATTTCCAACACTCTTCCTTAATGACTGTAAATATAATATAATTACAGTATCCATACATCCAGCATCAAATATGATTTAATACTAGAGTAGCTGTAAAGCACTTTTTCATCTGTCAAGGTCACATCTTGATGGCTGCAGAAGCTCAGATAAATCAGGTGTTAAGCAGGCACATCTCCAAGGAATCTGATAATTCTCTCATCTGCAATCCTCAGCATATCTTATTATTTACTGCCAAAGAAATGACTGATTAATTTTGTCATCTCTGCTCTGTGATTTTTGCTCAGCTGCAACTGGCTGCCCTCTTCTGCAATGCCTGATCAGACCTATTTAAGTTGATGCCTTTGATCGTAGACACTGAGGAGCTTGCTGACTTTGGCTTTGACTAAACATTCCTCCATTGCAATATTTATGCACAGAATCCTAAATGATAATGGACAGTCAATGTAGATAACAAAAACTTGTAAGATGTTTCCACTATTTTACTGATGCTCAAAATAGCTTTACTTGCACTAGAGATATCAGTCAAGATGAAAAATTGAAACAAAAGCCCAAAAAATTTTGCTTTGATGAATACTTTATTTCTCACAAATGAAGTATCTGAGGTCAGGAAATAAAATCCGCTGGAAACTATGCAGTCTGATTATTTTTTTTTTTTTTTAATGCTTTAAATTCTTTCTGTAGTGTGATGTCATGCTCAGTTTCGGAAGCTAGGGGCATTTTACTATCAAACTGTTCCAAACAAAATTATCAAAACAAAGACAATAAAAAAACCAACTACAATGAAAGTTAAGCCCTTTGGAAAAAAAAATCTGCCTCTAGCTCTTTATTAATCACATTCCAACACCAGAGGCTAGAAGTACATCAAACTGCACCAAATCCTTTCCACATGACAACCTCATAAATTATTCAACTCATTAGTAACACCAAGAGGCATAAAAATAACATCAGTTTTAAGGATGTTTTCTTACAGAGTAAGGTCAGCTAAAAGTTTTGGTATTAAAATCCAAAGGCTTAAGCCTCTGAAAAGTAAATGCATCTAGATAGAATCCATGAATACTTTAATGCATGCTGGTTTAAAATTCCATGTTAATTTTAATACATATATGAAAAGCTAGATTTTTTTTTTAATTCTGAAAACTTCAGTCTATTGTTAATTTTTATGTAACCACTAAGTTTGGTGTGCACCATCTGTGTACACATCTGAGTTTTAATATTCCTGTATGTTGAATGCACTAACAGGTGTTATATACATATAAAGTGCATGGTTTTGGATTATCTGCCTTTCAAAAGCAACACAGCAATTAACACAGTTTTGTACCTGACTCTCATAATATCTCTATCTTGATGTTTTGGAAGTATGTGGAGAAAATAACCCTTTGTCAAATATGAAATACCCTATACTAATGGGGGAAATGGCTTTCTTAACTCAGCTTAAGGACAGTTTATGGCTCGAAGTCTTGCACATGATAGCCTTCACCTTTAAGTAAGGATTGTTACACTTGCTAGTATAACTGCACACAGAGATATTAATTCATATGTCTAACCTTGTTTGGACCCCAGCTATTTGCCTCAACAACCACAAAGTTGGTGAAAAGTGTAGATCATACAGAGTTAGCTTTATATCTGTCATATTCAGAACTTCTGGCAACATTAGCCTTCAGCTAAACATCAGATGAAAGGTTCAACTTGCTTTGTGAATGATTACTTCAATTTTTGACTCCTAAATGCTAAAGAATCACAGTATTTTCTTTTCAGCATTACAGATAAAAAAACAAACAAACAAATAACCAGAAAAACATCACAATATTCTTTAAAAAATTCCTGTCTTTGATATGCTATAGAGGTATCCCAGCGTAAACACAAGAAATAAATTTGCTTTAGATTTTTGGAGTATTCAGGTTCAGTCTGCTGTGGAGAAGTCACAAAAATATGAACTTTTACATGTTATAAAGGAACTTTTAAGCACGTTCCTCATTCCTCTTTCATACTGCAGCTACATCTCCATGCAAATCAAACATAATCTAATTCTTCTGTTTCTAAGACTGAAGCTTCTATGTGTTCAGTTTACTATTCAAATCACAAGTTATCCTTAAAAATTATTATTGTTAACAAGTTGTTATGCATTTCATGATTTGCAGAAAAAATACTTTTGGCTGAAATTATGCATGCTAGGATAAAATTTCTGGCATTTTTAAATTCCTCATTCACAAAACATCTCCAATGGAACTATTATGACACATTAGTTTGATGACCTATTTCACTCCAGAGAGACAACTTCAGTTGCTTTTACCAGTGTCTCAAAAATAGCATCTGGGAATGCTAGAGAAGTATAATGTGAATCCCTTGGGGATCAGGGAATTTAACAGCTCACAAGCTCAAGTCTTCTGGTTCATTAAAGTATAAGAATTGAAAGAATTCCTTTTCTAAGAATATGTTGTCCTAGGAATTCTCAGCACTGTCCTTGAATAAGGAGGGACATGATTCTCAGGCATTCATGGACATCAGGAAAGCATCACGAGTTATATTTTTAAGCTGAGTTAATACTGACCATATTCCACAGCGGCTTTCAGGAGAGCATCAGCATGAGTAGACCCAAAAGCATTGCGAACAAATCGCCTCCGTCGGCGCAAATCATCTTCCCAGTAATCCAAGCGCCAGAAGTCATGCAGTTGGCTGGAAAATAAAGAACACACACATCAGCACCTACCACAGTTTGAACTGTATTTACATACATTATAGTATAATTTCACTGCTGCTTTCCCATTTCAGGAATACAATCTTGCAAAAACATGTATTATGAAAACTTACAATATTCTAGCTTTTCTTTACACGCATGCATTTATGTATTATAAAGCCCAGCATTGCCTGTCTCAAAATGTTCTGCCTGCTGCTAAAAACATTAATCACAGTGAACCCATTAACAAATGCAGCATCAAATTACAAGTATTAATGGCACAGCTTGCTTTCTTTTACAGTGTTTTTAACAAGGCTTGTAAATCATAGAATGGACCTCAGTTCAAATAGTTTGCAATTTAATGACTATGGTCCCTCAGCAGACTGAACTTAAAAGTATAAAATATTGCCCACTTGAATTTTGTGGAACTATGATTAAACTAATGTGCTGAAATATTCATTGAAATAATTCCCCACTGCCCCTAGCAACCTGAGAAAATTGCAATTTTATTCATTATTAATAACACTGAATTAGAGCAGCAAAAAAGTTCCACCATGTGGTAATTGTCTCGGTAAATTATTATTCCAGCACTAACAGAGTACTAGGATGATTTTATAGCTCCCAGCTAATACAAGCCATTAACAACCATGGCCATCTTTGTGTTACACTGCCTTCTTACATTCAAAAGAATATTAAACTCCAGTAGAATGATATAAGCCATTGTTAATCTATATTAAAGCCAAAAAGTACATATATATAATCATCTGGTATTCAACTTTGATTCTAAAGAACTGACCAGCTCCACTTTCAGACAACTTCTTGACCTTACCAGCACAAACCTCCCACATCTTTTTGTAAGATATTTGGGTAAAGCTGCGTTCTAATCCAACATTTTAAAAGCTTTTTGGATCACCAGGAAGAACCCAAAATGTTTGTGGATGCATCCTTGTCATCAAACTCATAACTGGACACACTATACACTTATAATTATTCTGCAGGCCATGACCTTGCAGACCCTAACTAGGGAACCACTGCTTTAAACCAGCCATTTTCAATCTATCTGTATATACCCTGGAGGTGTGTGATCAAAAGGCGAAAAAAAAAAAATAAAAAAAAGGAAAAAAGAAAGAGAAAAAATTTACAACTCATGAGTATGGGCTACATTTTTGCTGGATTTTTCTAGTTATTACTTCAGCCACTGTTTTCTATATTGCCTTCATTTTGAGAAGCTATGTGCTGATAGCCATTTCCAGAGGAAAAGTAGAAATATGCTAACGTAGAACAGACCTTTTCATTCTTTACAGTCCATTTAGGCACTTTTTTTAATGCTTTCATTAGTTATTGTCCAACTTTACTAACTGCTGGCATGAGACCTGGATCAGTTCTGGAGGGCAGAGCTCCAAGGGGAGTGGATCTAGCATCATACCTTCTAGCCACTAACAAATTTTCAGAAGCAGCACACCATAAATTTTAGTCAATGTTGGTGTTTTTTCTGAATGGCATTTTCAGTGTATGCTTCCTAGGTCTGTGTGAAGGTCCTACTTTTACTGCTACCTTGAAGAACAGGCATTTTACTTATTTACAAGCAGTGAGGAGGCAACTTCAGTGGTTTTTTGAAAGGTGAAAAACCTTCCCTTTTTAATTCCATTGAAGAGTAAGTCATGATAGGACAGAAGTAAAAATATTAATTAAATCCTTTTAAAAATAAGAGTTCTCTGAAATGACATGTATTGACAGCAGTTTAAAAAAGACTCTTAGGTTGATAAGAATGATTTAACTATGCAAGAATAAAAAACTTTATGAAATTAAGAAATAGAGAGAGACTAAAAAACTACATTTTTATTTTGTTCTGTGTTTAATCTGGTAATTCATTACTTTGATTAATCAATCTGAGGAATACTGTACATTCTCAGTTTAAAGTAAACCAGATTTTAAAGCCACTATTTTGATGAAGTGTTAAGTGTGGAAGTGATGAAATTGCCAGAGGATTAAGTCTATTTTGCAGATCCAAAAAAACATTCCAAGTTCACCAGGGACTGAAGTTTGAAATATATAATAATGGCACAAAATTTAAATTTTGGAAAAAAAACCAGAAATATCATTTCTAATCACAAATTATATGACTTTTAAAAACAGAACTCAAGTTTCTTGCTACAGTTTTCTATAGAAGTCTATCCCACAATTTTACTACATACTTCCAGGTACTGGAAGAAGGTATCTCAACCCTAAAGAAAAGGTTTCTGAATCTTAACTAGCTGATCTAAGATTTATTTTTGACTCTTGGAGCAACACCATTAACAAAAAGACAAGATACTTTTTCTATCCTGTTGTTTGAAAGACAGCAGAGACTTCAAAAGATGATAGCGATACTTGCAGAAAGTTTTGAATGATTGAGTTTCATCATTTGAATAACAGGCAAAAAAACCTGTGTGGTTTTCCTAAAATTTTATATTATTACATCTCTAGATTAGATTAAAAACACTAGTAAGTAGAAGACTGTGGCACTAGTTCTAGCCTAAAACTAAGAATTTCACCTGCTTTGGAATTCCAGCACTATAGACTGAATCAGTGCTAAATTTTCTAGCCCATAGATTACAGTACTTTAGAAATACTTATATTCTAATCCTGTGGATATTATTCAGGCTTTAAGATTTTTCAGGAATTTAGGTAGCTGTTAGGTAGCTCTAAATGATGGCTGTAAACTAAGCAGAACTATATTTTCTAACGCTGTACTAGGCACAAATCAGTCCTAGAAGAGAGCATGTGTGCAAATTGCCCATGTCTCTTTCTGCTACAATGCGTTTTTCCCATAAGTGACTTGACTAAATCAAGTAATTTCAGTAATTTATTTCTGTGACAAGTACAGTATTTCAATAAGCTTTACTTTTCTTAATAATGTATATTATTAATAATCCTTATTTCCACAGCCAACCAGATTACATGTAATTTCTCATTCCTCCATATCTTATACCAGTCAAGTGACATTTTGAATCAGGCTTGTTTGAATGAAGAAGCGCATATTAAGCACAATGTAATGAATTTTTTTTTAAGAACTAAAAGTTTATAGCAGCATTTATGAGCTACTTCTAAAGACTTTTAAGAAAAGAGAAATATATCTATATCCCTTCAACTGAACAGTTATTTAAAATGCACCCTAAAACACACGGCCCAAAGAAGTCTGCATGATGAGTTTAACTGTCAAAGATAATTTCCTTACAAACTATAGTATAATCCAATATAAACCTTTCTCATTGTAAGGAGAACTTGCATGAAACTACACGTAATACTACAAGGCTACTAACAATGAAAACAATTATTTGGAATGGTGTGCATGTTGTAAATTAACCCCAAATTTCAGATGTGCAGTATTTCATATAGTTAGTACAGACAAAGAAAGTACATTTTTTAATGGAACAAGACCTATTGAACTACATATTGGAGGATTAAAAATTTTGTTTCACTGCCACTGTCATCATTGGTGCCCACTTGACAGCTTGATGTGTATGTTCTCCTAATTCAAATAAATTTTTCTTGGCCAGCATAGGATGGAAAGGCAAAGTGGTACTATGGTGACCCGGGTAGCCAAGGTGGACTTCAGTAAGTTGGAGCAAACAGCTTTGAAGTCTCTCAAGAGCAGGTTGCTCTAAAACTCAGATATGCCCAGAAATCTGCATAATATTCTTTACTGCCATACCACCCACACCTTCCCTGTATATGGGGACAAAGATTATTGAGACAGACTCAAATGTTTCAGGTAGCTCAATTACCCTCTCAGAGGAGAAACTGTGGAGTGCTCTGCCACCAAAACAATTAAGAGGAATGTCAAGTCAGCCTGCACAGCCAAGTCCTCCCTACCTTTTCACATCTCCACAGCTTGAACATTTAAATGGCAACTTTTGAAAAGATTTTCTGTTAACTCCTATGGCCATAGCTGCAACACAGTGCATGGGAAGGTTTTTTTCTTGGACTTATGAATATTAGCTGTCCTAAATTGTAAGTCTTTGTCCATCCTGTGGGCATTCAGCATCTGTGACAGCAGCTGCATAGCTGTGAAACCCAGTCCCTGTTCGTGTACAAGGTGCAGTTTCCTATATGTCACCTACAGCTACAGCAACTAGTGGCAAACATAAACAGTGGAGAGTAGCAGTACACGTCCATAAAAGATTCTCAGACTGCAGCCCAAAGGATGGGCTGCCAGATGGAAGAGATTAAGTTTGAATATATTAATGAAGAGGAACAAGCCTGCAGGCATGGGGGAAGGGGAAACAGTTGTTTTGAAAAAGAAGTGGGTCAGAACTGGAAGGGTCTCAGAGAATCCATAGTCTTTGTAAAACTGGGAAAATACTAGAAAAGGCAAGGAATTGATGATCTGTGATTTCAAGAATTAGTCCTGGTTGCTTTCCTGTGACATATTTTGAAAAATTATTCTTTTCACAGTGTGGAATTATGACTGTGCTTTGAGTAATGAGGAAAAAAATATGTATATTTGGAAAGTATAAAGCATTCCCCTAATGTAATATAAAGGACAGAAAATGAATGACATTAAAAAAAAAAAAAGTAGGTAAAAGATAACTTGAAATACAAAAAATACAAAAATACTTATGCAATATTTGTAACGGTTAAAGCCAAAATATAAACCTATTTGCCAGAAGATCCAAATAGCAGAAGTCTCCTGTAACAACAAAGGAGCAAATAAGGTTAAGAAGTGGTGTTGCAATAGATATAGTGACTGTAAATAATATTAAAACCTGGAAATATAAACACAGGGAACAAAGATGAGAATCTGAGAAACACCTAATGTCATGAAAATTGAAAAAGATGGTAAAAGAGGGGAAGGGTTTCCACTTGGACTTTGAAACAAGGACGAAATAGAGCCCAGAGAAACTCAAACTAACAGCTAACACTAGTACTGATCATCAGAATAGGAGCAGAGGAGTCACCTTTGAAAAGCAGAAAGAGAACTGCCAACAGTTTCTCTCCTATGATCATGTTACTAATGGTCTTGCATTAATAATGAAGGACAAAGCTGAGACAACTGAGAATTTGCTACAAATGAAAGAGAGCAAAAACTATCAGAACATGACTAATGATTAAAGATCCACCAAATTTATTGAGAAGAACTTTCTAAGAACTGTTTAAAGGGTAACACCATTGTCAGAAAGGAGGGAGTGATTTATGTGGCTTTTATTTTCTTCTTAAGGCACTGGGAAAAGTTGCATTTAACACACACTCTTAACGAAGATTTACAACTCCCGAAACTTCTGTGTCTTAATTTCAGTGAAAAAACTGAGGACACATCAAAAGCTGAAAACAGAAATCTCTCAATTTGAATTAATCTTCAGATAGATGAGATGTTAGAAAGGAGAGTAATGTCAGTAGATGTGAAAGGGAGGCTGTGACAATAGAGACGTTAACTTTAGCTATGGTAGTACTCAAACCACAAACTTCTAAGGCAGTAAAACCCCAGGATTATGGATTTTAGTCTATTACATAGTGTCTGAAAGAACAAACTCATAATGAATACACAAACAAACAAGGACCAACAATTTACTGATTGCCTAGATTTTTTTATAAATCTTAGTTCTTCAGGAGTTGCTCACTCTAGAATGGCTGCTATATTATTAAATAATAGTAAATTTCTACCAAGAAGCAGTAGTTGTAGGGAAATAAGGCTAACCATGTATAAAGCTATAAATAGGGGAAAAAATAGAAAAAAGCCACATACCTCTTAAAAATAGCAATGGAAGTGGCAAAAACTCAAATCTCTACAAAGTAAAACTAAAGATAAATAGAAATTTTTAAATTCTTGAATAGATTTAACATAAAATATAAATTTAAAGTTATGAGAGAGAAGTTTGGCAAATCTATCCAAATACTAATGGGCAATAGTAGGACACTACATGTAGTACAGCTAAATTGAACAATACAGTTTCCTAAAGTTATATACTTGGTTCGTTTTAGTTAATCCAATGGCATTGAATGAACAACTGAAACAACATAAAAAGTTGATACATAAATTGTCAGTATTTGACTCACCAGAATCACACAGGGCTTTTAAGTAAAAAAATATGAGTAACAATTGAATGCAATTGCACCAGATTCTAGAGGTAATATATTTTAAACTTAGAAACACTAAAATGAAATAAAATTTAGGGTTAAAATTAGGACATAAAAGATTGTATTTGAAAAAAAAGGAAAAGTGATTGGAACAATATTCCGGTTTAACTCAGATTTCTGGTTTGGAACCTTAATTCTCCTTCAGAATGTGGTTTGCTGTCACTCCAAACAAAGAGGAAACAAAACACCCAAAGCCCAAAAAGCCATTTTATAGTTTTAGATAAAGGAAAATTTGGGAAAAAATTCCCTTTTGGAAAATATCTTGAAAGAATATAGGGTGGTTTAGGACAAATTTATTTTTAATGCATATTTTGTTATGCCATGCTATCTGAGTACAGTGAGTACTTAGTAAGATTTCACAAGTACTGCCATGATGCCACAGTTTAACAAACTCCAAGATGGAATGAATTGAGGGTCATCCCCGTCTTTCTTAACTGACTGCAAAAAAGAGGCAGACAGAATGGCTTAAGCCATTAAGGCCTAAGGCTTAGGCCAATAACTATAGGTGGCTAAAATTAAGTAAAATGTATTCCCTGTTAAGTGTGCAGGTTTTCTTATTCAAAGTGTAGGAATATCTCAAAATTTCATTGTCAGAAAACTTGATCTAGAAAATGATCATTGAATTTCAAGCAAAAAATATTGTTTTATGTTTTTACTAGTATGCTTTTTATAATTTCTCATGTGAAATAGTCACTGTGACATTAACATACACTCCTTCTGTTAGGAAATACAATATGAAAATGAAAACATTTGAAGACTTTTATTAACTTAGAAGAACGAAAAAGAAAAAAATCAGGTATTTTCATAGGAGCTTCTACCATCATAATTTTTTTACCAGAAAATTTGACCAAGATAACGTTTTCTGATTTAAATGCGTTTTAAAATGAAATTTCCATTTAACCCTTCTACTGTTTTTACAAGCATATTACCTACTGTCTGCAAAATTATTTTGCTTGTTAAGCACATTATGTGTCAAACTAAAAGAAAAATAAAAGACCCTCTGAATACAAAAACAGGAGACCTTATGAAATAATACAACTTTTTGTCAAAATTTTCTGGGGAGTATTGTGTGATTTTAGAGCTATAATCCATAAGAAATCAGATAAACATCTCAGAAAATAACTTCTTTATCTTAATTTAATGAAGTAAAATGCTGATTTAATAAATAAAATCAAAAGAAAAAGTTTTAGGACAACTATTAATTCTGCTATAAAGATGCTGTTTTCAAACAAGGTTAACTTTAATAGATACAGTTCTTATGATATTTAAGATAGCTCTAATTTCTTATGATATCCAAGATATTTAAAGAATTATGTTTGGGGTTTTTATTCAATTGTAGTTTATCCTTTGAGCTTCAAATATTAAATATTCTTCCAGCAACAATTATGTAGACAGGATTCATCTGATAATACAGCTCACTACTTCTGTTCAGCTTTTAAGCCAAGAACATCAAAGTGCATTGGAGTAGGATGCATGGTGACTCAGTTCTGCCTAGGGAAGGTGAACAATGGTTGCACAAAAACCAGATAAACTGGTGCTATGACCACTGAAAAGTAAGAGAATTCTTTCTTGCAGGTAGGCTTTGCCTCCTATGGTCTGATTCCTTTTTTGCACAGAAATTAATTTTAAAAACCCCCAAATCTCAACTTCCCCCAAATCAACACGTGCCTATCTGGGTTCTTTTAGTATTATTTCTTGGTTCAGTTGAAGCACTGAAAAGGGAAGACTGAGAGAACAATTTATTCAAATCTCACAGAGACACCCTCCTCCTTTGCCTTCTGTATAAGTACTAACTATGCTTCTTATGTAGATGATAGGATATTACGCGCCGAGTGTAATGAATACAGCCAAATTCCTTTGGTTGTTTTTTCCTACCTTTTCTGGAGAGAAATTGAGAAAAACCCTAAAACACAACAATCTCTTTTCCAATTGAATTCTAAATGACAATAATACCACTGCATTAAGAAACTCCAGTAAACAAAGCTGGAGGTTGTTTTTAATGTTCACCCCTATACAGCCTACATCAGCACAATGCAGAAGTCCTGAGATTTTGCAAATGTACTAATGAAGCAACGACTTTTTACAAGAAAAATAAGTTACTCTATATTTCAAGATTTCATGCATCGTATTAAACATATATGTAGGGACAGCAGGGTCCTAGCTTATCAAAAAAATTCTGAGCCTTCATGACTTTTCTGCAATTCTAGAAGACTTAAACAGCAGCTAAAATTTTGTTCAGTAAGGATTAGTGTGCTTGGAAAAATGAAAAACAATCCCCAGATTTCCAAGTGGGCATCCAAATAAAAGAGCTTGGTGAAGCTCTTGGAAACTTCGGTGCCTCATAGGCTTACTTAAAGGTCAAACACTAAAGGCTCAGACTTGTAAGTAGGGATAACATATGTGACTGCTGATGAGGATGCTGTCCCAGCTGCCTGCTCCATTCCAGATGCACAGATTAAGGTGTCTGAATCTCTTGTGAAGGACCTACTGAAGAACCTACTGAGCATACAAATTACAGTCCAGTTTCAAGACAAACCAGCAATGACTTGTCAAAAAATCCAGAGCTGCACTTTTAACAGAAACAGCATGGTTGAGATAGACAGCTAGGACTTGTTATCTCATTAGTTCCTCTTGTTTGTAAGTCACGGCTCAAAGGTTATGGAATCCAGGAATAGAAATTTAGTCTCTCAAAGCCTTTAACCAGAAAAAAGAGAAAATGTTTTATCTAAATATTTTAAAAGTGTTATTCTAAAACTAAGAGACACAGCATTATTTATATATATATACTATTTCTTAAAAACCCATAATGAATTACTGTTCCAAACCTTTATAAATTATTCAAGCTGCAACTGTTTAAAGACAGCTAACTTATTAACCTGGCATCGAGATGAAATAATCAGCTTCCTTGAGGCCTAACAACAAACAGCAACAGTAATCAAAATCTAATAAATAAATAATAAAGTTTTACCTAGGCAATTGTTTTAATTTCCATCATGCAGAGCTGTTTATTAAAATGCAAGTCTATTAATACACTATTTTAAAAGGATGATTCTTTTTGCAAAATACCATTTCAAGCTTGGTAATTGGAAGTATTTGAATTCAAAATTTATAGACGCCTGAAGTTTTAAATCTCCTGCAAGTCTTTTGGTACAGATTTATTTTTATTCTATCATCCAGAAGTACACCATACGTTAAGAGAAAGCACATATATAGCTTTAAACTAATGTTCTTAAGAGCTGAAACAAAGACACGATGGCCCAATTAGTGGATATGCCTTGTCTGGTGTATAAACAGTTATTCCTATCCCCAAACATAGCTTGTATTGATGAAATAAACATTTGCCAAGGGGCACGGCTATGAATGCTATAGAATTTTCAATAGAGACCATGTTTACAGTACTATCAAATAAATACTGAAGTAATCTTAACTTTGATCTTTTTTGTTCATGGGAATTTTTGTGAGAGCTAAAAAGCCAGCTTGGCAAGTAAATCAAAACTTTTCTATTTATACTTTATTTTTGACAGTCAAGAGGTTCTTCAGAAGTATAGAAACAGTATTCTATAAAACATCCCAAAATATATCAGCATGACCTAATGATTTATTCTGGGCTCTGAAAAATATTATATGAGAAGAAGCAGACGTGACATTGGGGG
>VWZW01006024.1:94749-186046 GCA_013397115.1 Edolisoma coerulescens | reverse complement strand
GGGGAAAAAGAGCAAAAAAAAAAAAAAAAGATGACACCAAATTTTAACTTAAACCTTGTTTTCTGTCTTGAAAGAAAATTGCTGGTTTTGTGGGTTCTGAAAAACAGCAGGATATACTCTAAAGAATTTTTGGATAGAAAGTATTTGGCAATCTATTACTCTCTGGGTATTCTTTTTAATGTTTTCCCTCCTTTTAACTACTTATCTGTTACACAATTCTGTGTGACAATCATGAGATACAGATGCTTTTTCCCCTTGTCTGTCGCACAAATTGTGACATGACCATGTGTATCTTCTGCATTTTTCATGCACATTCACAGTTCAGTTGCTATTGTATAGTAAGTATGACTCCCTAAAGGGATATGATTTACAAATATATTACAGAATGTATATTTGGCTATATTTAGGTGCATGTTCTTAAATGAATACTACAGTTAAAGAAAAATCAGCAGCAGCAGTTTAATAAATTTATACAACCCTCCCTCACTTTTCTGTGTAGAATCACCATGAGGAATTACAATCCTCAACCTTGCTAATTAAGCAGATTTCATCCTTTACATGTTCATTGCAGGTTGTTGGTTTGGGGTTTTTTTTTGAGACTTTATTACTGTAGTTTTTATGGAAGATGAAAAATGAGAAAGGAGTTCAAGCCCATCTGTTATTACACCTGAAAGGAAAGCTTTCTGCCTGATTCAGTACTGAATTAGACAATCAATGGGGGGAGGAACCATATACCTGGGAACAGAAGGAGGTGCTGCTCTCTGTTCAGAGCACGGGTAGCCAAATTTCCTGATCCAGAAAAGCAAAAATTGGAAACTTCACACAACTGTGAAACACAAACCATGAGCTGAGAAAAGACAAAATTCTAAGAGTAGTCCAAAAGTGGGACAAAATGAAGCTAGACTCAGTCTATACCTGGGTTTGAAGGCAATCTGGTGACGGCATTTTTTGGTTTACTTTCTCTGAGCTGTGACTTTGGATAATTTAGAATATTTTGTGCCAAAGCTCCGGTGACACGTCCTTGGAAAGAGTCGATCTTGAAGTGCTGAAAAGTCACGTATGGCTTAAGAACCATGGCACAGGTCATTTCACCCTCAGAGATTCTCCAAATTCTAATGACCAACTCAGGCAAAAATACAGTTTACTCTCTTCGTTTTTCACCAGTTTCATTCTTTTGTAACCTCTCAATTCATTTAGCTGCTCCAGATCTCCCCTGTGTAGCTCAATAGACATAATGTTTGAAGATGCTGTGAAGCTGACGATCACCTTATCTTTGAAAATTGCTTTTTCTACAGGGACCAAATCGCCTGTGACCTCATAGAACTTGTTTTCCTTTCTTGCAATTTGGGAGACATGGTTCAATTACTGGGAAGTTAATACCAGCAATTAACAGTTGTAATTTACTGGAAGATTAAAGTTGTCAAATTACGCCAAATGATAGCTGAATTGAGTTTCTTTTATCTAACTTAAGATGTCAACATTATTGACATTTAACTAATCAACCCAGGCCCATTCCACAGGCAATGGAGAGAACTAGTTTCACCTTGGGAAAAGTTGGGTGATAGGACGGGAATCCTGGTGCTCTTGTATCAAGTAACCAAGGTCTCAACACTACAGAAAGTAAAAACCTGGGTTTCTCATGAAAACATCTGCCATCTAAGACTTGCGTGAATTGTCGAGGGAAGGATCATGTCAGAGAACTCACATGACTGAGTGAAATACAAGAGGCAGGATTCAGAAAATATAGAATTATATGGCTATATGGGTCCTGCTAAATGAGAGAAATGGAGAATGTGGTCGACTGACTTGTCCCAGTCTTATATTACAAGTAAAAGTAACAGCGAGGTATCTTTTCATCACCTGATTGCCTTGATAAAGGGGATCCTGAAAGATAAAATAGGCAACAGCTACAGAAATCATCTTCTCCGTGTAAATGAATAAAAAAATTATTCAAAATTCCACTTTTAAAGAATGGGCTTATGACTTTATTGCAATAAAACAGAAATGAAGAATCAGAGGGCCAGCATTCAAAATCCCCAGATTCAGACTGCAAATGCCTTGTTTGAACTGATACCAAATAACGAACATAAATAATAGAAATTCAGGGAACAAAAGCTATATAAGTTCAAGCAATCACAAAAATAAAAGCTGACACTCTCAAAAATCAGACTATATTATTAAAGCAATATAGAAAGTCTAACAGTTAAACACTTACAACCAGCATACTTTTTATTATGTATAATTAAAAATAGAAAAATCAAAACTATTGTTTTGGAAAGTCTGAATCTGTGATGTAGTATATAAATATTTTTATGGAAGAAATACAATTTTTTAGGTCCAATTATAAAAAGAAGTATGAGTCAGTTAAGTATATGCTCATAAGAAATCCCATTAAAGTAAACAACATATTTAAAATGGGATGTGTTTCAGGACCTATTCTAAGGGCTTAATTCCACCAAAATCTGAAAAAATGTTTTATGCTGTTGGTAGAATATCAATGCATGTTTTTATTGCACAGATTGAAAAATGATTGGCAAAGATATAAAGAAATTGCTGTTTACTACATTAAAGTAGGACTTTAGTTGAGATTATTTTGTTAACTTTTTTCCTTCTCCTTTTTTGAGAAGAAAACTACCAAACACAAAAGACAAACAATGAAAAGCTTCCAAGATGCCTAGTAAGAAATTGATTGAATTGACACCAGTGTGAAGAGCTGCTAAATCACTCTGAAAGATTATTAATCTTTTTTACAGCAAATAAATGTAGAGTTTATTCTCATCTCCTGCCTTAAAGGACTGTACAGTGCTAGAATAGCTTTTGCCTAGTAAATCGAAAATATCCGCACAGGCCTCAGCATGGCTGACGTAGAAGAAAAGAAACAGACTAAAAATCTCACACTCAAGGAAACATAAAGTCCAGAACTGACTCTCAGTAATACACCCTTCTTAGACACTGATTTGCTCGAGTTTTATCAGTCACCAGTTAATAGTCACAAATGCATAGACTAAGTAATTTCTTCCCTTAGGGTCTACTCTGCCATCATGCAAATGGCTGATGGCATGAAACCATTCACAGTCTGCCTTCAGAGAAGATTCACAAGAAACACTGAAAACTCAGGGTCCAAGGAAAGAAAAGGGAACACTATGGAGGATTCTTGGTTGAGCTGCTAATAGCTCTTGTATTTATAATATTTAGTGTTTTCACTACAAATATTTAAAAAACTGTTTAGTGAACATATCCTGCCTGCAACAGGCCATTGAAATTAAGCAGGAAGAAAGCAATCAGGTCAAATAATTGCTCTTTCTGATATTAAATACTTTTCTGGTGTGCAATAAAAAAATTTGAAAAAAATAAAATCTGTGTTCTCCTTTGGCTCCATAGGAGAATATTGACAGCATACAAAAAAAAATAGAAATTAGTGTAATATAGTCTTAGCACTTCTAGAGCACCAGCAGACTTGGCCCTAGAACTACACGGAAACTTGTAGAAAGATGAAGAGGAATCTCTCCTTGTTTTGAGAGGTCTTACTTGCTAGATTAATTTTTTGACCGAGTGCTCAAGGGGTATGCATGAGGGGAGAATCATCTTCACTCTCCCTAATTTTCCACTAATATTTGCAAGCAAAGTACTTTTTAATTTGTACATTATGTATCAAAAAAAAAAGGAAGCACCATTCATCACTGTGAAATACACGTACACCCTAAATGCCAACATCCAAAGGCACGAGAATACCATTCACTATGCAACATTATGCCTGCAATCGTCTGGTGATACTCTCAAAACCTGTGACAACAAATCAAAATTATCTTTTTCAGGCTTTGGCAGCAAAGTGTTTCTCTCTCAAACATACACACAAATAATATTTGTGCCTAGACCATTACAGCTGATTCTATTTGAGAGTAAATACAATCATACAAGAAAAGCTGTGGTGGACACAGCATGCTTCCCCCATGAATCACCAAAGTTTTGTGGAATGAAACACTGTCAGTCTTTTCTGACAATGCTAGCTCATTTTAAACTAGTAAAACATTAATTGGAATGGGGAATAAAAGGGGTACAACCATAGAATTACAATCCGGCTCAGACACAGGCTCATCTCTTACAACATTGTTCCAATTCTTTATGTTTTTCCCCTTTTGAAAATAGTGAATCAGTATGGAAGGTTTAGTCATTCCTGGCTGGCTTCCTTTTGGCAACAAAGCCACAACCTGGCTGGCACATCACAGATGCAGGAAGGAGGGTAGGTGGGAATGAGACAGAAACCAGTACATATGTGTATAATTCTCTTCTCTCTGACTATTACACAAAGTAAAATAGCTCCAGCTGGAAGGATTCACAGAGACCTGCTCCAGAATAAGCTACAGCCTGCTAGGGGAGCCTCCAGGAAGGTGAAAAAGGCCATTTTGGAACCCCGCAGCTAAAGAACGGAGACATAAGTGAGAAGGATGTGATAGTGATCTTTGATATTATAAATGGCACCAAGATGGTGAGTTGACACCAAGGACTCACTATTTCTCATAAGAAAAGACCTAGAAAGAATATAGAGTTATCAAGCAACAAGTTCAAAACAAATGAGAGTGCACTATGTGTGGATTTCTCACACAACATACTCAAGGGCATGGGGTATAGGGTACTCAATGCTATGTGATATTGTGGTCAGCAGAAGTTTAAATGTGTTCTTAAAAGGATAAGACATTTCCCTTCACGGATGGGAAAAAACCCACCAGAAGTTATTAAACTCAAGGATATCACCTCTGGCTCAGGAAGTCCCTGAGCTACAATTTGCTGAAAGCTGGGAGGATATGCTGGGGGAGTATCATGGTAAAATCACTTGGGGAAATACTACACTCCTCCCCAGGCCTCCTCTGCTGGCAGCCGACAAATATTGGAGTAGTAGACTTGTAATCCTATTCTTGCAGTTTGCTGTTATATGGTTTTTCACTGTTATTTTGGGGCTGATTGCCCACTGCCAGTAAACAGCCCCATATCAACTAGGTTTGAGTCAACTGACTTTCTTTCTTCAGGTTAACGGCAGTACTAACTCGTGCCATTGCTCAGCTAACGAGCATAGGACAGAACATTTTCAGCAGGAGGATTTAGGCTCTGTAATTATTCTTTAGTAGAAGGTTTCATACAGAGGATAAGACATACTTACACATACTACAAAATTCATAGGTCTTGAAATATAAACTAGCTTCTAATATAAAACTCCCTAAGCTTATGAGCTTTAAATTTTTTCCAATGTCATCTAGTTCTTACATTCACAGCCAGGTTACAAGTAATATTCTGTAACATTTGAATAAGTTGACTATTTAATAATCTTAACATTTGTTCTTTTTGAGTAAGTGCAGTAAATACAACTGTATGCTGTTAAGTAGGGGAAATTGATATACGCATGAAAGAAATTCACCAGGTTTCATCAATATTAGGTATTTTGCTAGGCTAAAAGAGAAATCAACCTAGCTGCATTCAAATTATATAATATAGAATACACAATTTCTTTTACATATTTTTTGATTAAAAATACCCCTTTTTGTTGCCATTCTTTAAATGGAGATATGAATAAAATTACAAAGCAGCTGTGTCAGACAGTACATTTTCTATGATATGTATAGTGTAAGAATATTTTGGAAGGAATGTCTTTAACTACTAGATTCCATGGGATTAGACTACAATGAAAATGTTACAAGTAAAACACCTTCAGAATTTGAAAAGTGACTTCTTTAGTATGTAACTGAAAATTGTGAAACAAAAAAGAAATGTGAAGTTAAACAAAAGGAAAAAATTAGTATGCTTAAGGCAGCAGTTGATCCATTTAAAAACCACCACTTTATCTGTTCTCTTTTCCTTTGCAAAATCCAATAAACTGCCATTATATTCCTTTTAAATGGTTCCATTACAAGGATTCTATAACAACAGACTAATCTCTTGATAATTATAATAAATGCCTGTAATCAAAGCAGGAACCACTTAAAATAAGGAGAAAGGCTGTTTTCCATCAAACTCATTGTAGTTCTGTGACCTTTGGAGCATTAAGCTACATCATACGCTGCCACCTCTAACTGCAACATAGCTTTCCTACCAATCTTGCTCAAATAAAAATAAAAAGGACGCAAGATCAATGGAAATGTGGATTGACACATGGTAAGAGTTCTTACTTTCCAGCTCTGAGTCTTGTAGAACATAAAAACCTCAATTCGCAAGATTCCAAAGGCTCAGAGCTGGCAGGATTCAGCCAGCAGCTCTTTCACGGGCTTCCCTTCAGGAGGGAAAGGGAGAAGGACCAGACCGGTATTTTAAAAGATCATGCTATGGCAATGTGAGCTGTATATCACTACTAACGCTTAAGAAAGTATTACTTTTCAGAAAGAAAGGACATTTTATCACAAAACTCGATATTGTATTCACATGAACAAACAATGTTTTCCAGAGATCATTTAAGAAACTGAAGGCTGATAAAATTACGGGAAATGACTATATATGATCAGAATGGCTTTCATCTGCATTTTGTTAGACCCAGCATTGATTTCACTTTTCAGCTGTGAACAGCAAGAGGCCAGCTGTGGCCAAGGGAGAGAGCAAGCAATGAACCAGGGTCACAATAGAGGCTGAGTTGTCAGAAAATTTAACACTTTTAACGACTAAATCTCAGCAAAAAAATCTTCGAGTTACAACCACTTGAAAATTATATCCAGCGGGTCCCACAAACTGTCAGAGAATAGAAGATTTAATTTATGACAAAGTAAAACCTTTGAACTCTAGTTATGTGAATAAACAGCATTATAAGGGGAAAACAAACAAAGCAAGGAAAATATAAAATACATTGCCTTCAAGGCAGAAACAACTACATTTTACTTCCTATTCCCAGATGTGTTAAGGGGAAATTTATGACAGCATACTGAAAAGCAAGATTCCCATTGTGAAACCCTTCACATTTATTTAACTAAGCACAATCATTGAAAATGACCTTTATCCAAACCCTTCACAGCTGTCTTAAAATGATCTAAAACTATTGCCAGATTTTCTTTAACTAACATTACTTAACAAAAAGTCATTACCCCAGGGCCATATTACACTACTGGCAAGTAAACACAAATCCATTTTAAACAACATGATATGAAGTTTTAATGAAATATTGATAACAAATTGAAAACTCCCCATTAAAAAGGTGCCAAATAATACAAATCATCTTAGTTTTCTGTTCTAGCAATAAATATTATTTCCCTATTTCTGATAATATATTTATCACCGACTAGACATAGATATAAAGAGAAATATGGTTACTGCTTTAAAAAAAATCTTACATTTAAAACTGTTATTAAATGAGGTGTCAAGATTATTTTTAAATGAAACTGTTCTAGCAGCATATAGTGAAAAAATATCATCATCTGTTCTCCAAAGACAGCACACCCAGAGTGTACATTACTCTGTAAAATTAAAGGGCTACTGACAATAAATTCATATGGCAGTTTTCATTGCAGTACACTAATAATTTAACAGTGCATTAATAACATTTGGTTCCAAGACTTAAAAAGCACTGTGTCAAAACAAGGAACACCTTAATATTTCTCCCTTTTTTTTTTACATGAATACTAAACATCAAGATTAAAAGATAGTTGCAAGAGCTGGCCTCCTGCAGGTCCAGGTCAACTGACAGGGATGAGGTAAAAAAAAAAAAAAAAATCATACTCATGGATTCAGAACAGAACAGCTTCGTTTTTAAAATAATGGTATAGAGCCACATTTAATGTGGGCGCATACTGTGGGAAGGGGAGGAGAGGACTGTATTAAGGGGCTGGTTAGTTCAGTAAATCATGGCTTTAAGATAAAGATGATTACGGTGGTTCCTTGGTGTGAGAGGAGAAGGGTACAGGAGGTTCATTTCACCACCAAGTAATTATGCTGACCCAGAGTGTTACCATTTATCATGGCTGAAAGATGACACTCACTGTTAGCCAAGGGAAACTGCTAGTCAAATGCTTCCATCTAGATCAATACACACCACATTTTTCTGCAGCCAAAAGTAATTATACAACAGCAAACTTCACAATCAATACCCACTTCAGCTAACTTATATTCTGCTGTACAGACATGAAGGTATGGCACTGTTAACTGCCACTGAAAACTACTGCATGTGACCCAAATTAAAGGGTTTCTCCCCACCATTGCAAAGGATTTTGCTATTTTCTGAGAAAATCTGTATCCTGTTTTCTCTGTCACTAAAAACAAAGAACATCCATGCAGGTTTTAAGGACCTGCAGCTGAAACTGATGTTCGTGTTATCATTTCATAAAGTCTCACTTAACACAAAATAAAAAAGAAAATCAGTCAATTAAAGAAAAATCAATCTTCCTAATCATTGAAAGCTGCAATAGTTTCTGAGGCATTAGTTTCTAAGAGCTGCAGTTGAAGACCTGACCCTTGTGAACTCAAGAGATCAGAAAAAGGAGAAACATATACCTGAAGTATTAAATCAATGTCATTTTCAGTATTAAACACATAAACACATATTCATATTTGCTTACACAGAGATGCACACATAGCATTACCACCAAGCCAGCTAGTACACAAAATTAGGCTTTAAAAGTTTAAGAGTTTATATTTCAAAATATATCTAAATGTCAGTTTTGACAAGTGCTTTCAAAAAGGCATAGCTTAGTCTTATAAACCAATCTAACACATCAAGAAAGGTTAGAGGGAAGAAAAAAATCACTACTTCAGTAAAAAAAAAAAATTTGACATCCAATTTTCAAGCTGATTTATCAGTGGAAAGCTAAAACTGATAGTTTGCCATTACTGGATAGCAGGCTGTCTAAGAAAGCTGTTACAAAGCCTTTCATTTTGATTTAGCCACACGGATCAATACAAACCTATACTGTTTCAATTTTACAAATATTGATTTTCTGATATAACCTCTGCAGGAGAACATTCATCACCTGCCATACTGAAAAATATTGAAATTTATTTTGTAAACTTTGATTCTCAGCAAAATATAGCATTCTACTGAGGGAAGTGAAATCTATTTTTCCAGATAACAGCTAATCACTGCTAAAATGTATTTTGAGTAATATCCTTTTGCCTTTCCATTTCAGAGTCTAACACTGTTAATCCTTTAACTGGATTCATACCAAAGAAGATCATAAAATTTCCCTTTGTTTTCTCATCAAGTATCTTGAGATTCCTTGCAGTTTTAATGGCTCGTACAAAATAGAACTTCAAGTTAAAATACTCACTATTTTGCTTCCCAAATCTAGAAATACTAATTGCTTCAGGAGGATGATTTCATTTTTTAAGACACCAAAGGAAAAAAAATTCTCTAAGCAGAAACAGCTATTTAATGAAACAAAGATCTTTATCCTAAATTAACACAACAATACTATTTTCACAGGCTGTTCTAATCTGCATATTGTGCTAAGAGCTGCGTTATACCTCAGCTTTCAAAACATACTATTTTTTATGTTATTTGCTCATGTATTGGTATTGATTTTTATGCCAGCTCATTCAAACTGATATAAATACTGAATTCATTTAAAAAAATTGTTTAACTTTTAAGACAATTCTAATTATACAGCTTTTCTTGTTCCAAATTATTTCATCAATCACAAGTAACTTATTCAATTAAAAAACCCCATAAAAATAATTTAAAAGTTTGAACCTATTACTTACTTACTTTATTCCCTTTTTCTCTAATCCTGAAAAGCCCCCTTATGAACTGCTTAAGACATTTCTGAGTGCCGCATTGCTGGCACTGGTAAATACAGATACACTATCCAGCCAGGGCAGCAATAGAGAGAAGACACTGAACAGGTTTTAGGAGGAAATATACCCTGGATAAAAGTTTAAGAATTTTCTCAGCAGTATATGAGAAATAAATGAGAAAAACCACAATCCTGTGTTGGAAGGATACAGTCCAGGGACAAGATTTAGGCAAGACCTAACCGAGGGTTTAGTAAGTGCATGTTCAGAATTTGCGCTGGTAACACCATGCCATCCAGATTGCTGCTTACTTAACAGAACTGCTAAAAATTCCTAAATTATTAAGTTAGAAACTAAGTGAAATTCCTGAAAAGCAGTATTTTCACAATGTAAAGAATATAATATATTCTAAAATTCTTTGCAAATTTAATGTCATGAAACCAGGGTAGAATTCCTTTGTAGACTTAAGGCTCAAAATGGATAGTGTGTACATTTAAGTAATACGAGATGTTATTATTTTTACCATTTGGACACTAAATTCATCTTCCCACATGTACCTGAAATCAAATAATAGCAGACATCAAAACCCCTGAATTTAAAAAAAAGAGAAAATTAGTATCACAAAAATTCTCTAAGAGAGCTGGGAGAGAAAACCACAGCAAAGAATCAGAATCATTCAACTGAATATAGAAGCTCGCTAGTCAAATTAGATTTGCCTTTTCATCCTGTTCCAAAAATGCCAGAAACAGATCTTAAGAGCAACGACAATGGCTTATGCAGCTAGAATGGATTCTACAGGATCCATCACACAAATCCTGTTGTTCTCATGCTGATGCTCGTTCAGATGATGGTGATGACTTAACCATTAAAACAGTGAACACAGTGACTCTGAGGCACACAAAACCCTAAAGAACTACATGACTAAAGCAGGTTTAAAAATAAAGCAAAACAGCACTAAATACTTACGACCATTCTCTTAATAGAAAAGATATTTATTAAGCTCTACTTTTATTGCTCTTTCTTCCATCAACAGATTTCAGATCACTTTGTTAGCAGAGTACCACGATTCACATGTTACAGATGGGGAAAACAAGGCGGATAGATAAAGACTGATATGATTTATTCAGTGTTGAGATGTCACCTCACTGTCACCACCAAGATTATAACTTCATTATTTAGGGCATAAAGTGACTGCTTTCACAGCTGAAGTAAGAGTCTTGTTTTCCCATACGAACCATTCTGTGAATTCTGGAGGGGACACTGGGTGCAATGGTCGGTGTGTCTTGGTTGGAAGTACCATGAATTGCAGCTCTGGTTTGTTATCGACACTCATTAAATCCACTATTTCCATAAATATGTATATTTTCAGCAAATATTTAAAATAATAAAAGAAATTTGGATAACGATAATTCCAATCTCCATATGTTACTCCATTTTTATAAAATCTAGCATTTTCAAAATAAAATTATGTTTATGATGCAACAAAAATTTATCTTGGTGCAAAATAGTATTTAATAATTTCCCTTCTAACAGGAGGAAATTAAATTAAGCAGTGTAGTTTAATTTTGTTTTTAGAGAAAAAGTAGGGCTTTCTTGGTCTCTGGGTTTGTTTGGGGTTTTTTTTCCTGTTTTTTTTTGTTTGTTTTTTTTTTTGTTTGTTTGTTTTTTGTCGTTATTGTTTTTTGGTTTTGGTTTTGTTTTTTTTTTTGTTTTGGTTTTTGGGGTCTTTTTGAAGGGTTTTATTTTGAGGTTTATTTTTTATTTAATGAATCAACAAAGAAAAAACCCAGAAGTAAAATATCTTGTTGACAATTGGGCTGCCATCATCTAATAATAGCAACAAATAAGTAAAAATATAGCATTTGTAGTTAATGTGCTTTAAAGTCCTTTCTTCTGTTAAGGCTTTTCTGTATCTAACAGTATTCAGTACAATAAGAAAATGACCTTCTAAAAAGTAATGATGGTGATTACCCATATAATGGCTGTAGCATGCAAATATACAGCAGCCATGTAAAGGAACAAAAATCAGGGAGCAACTTTGCAATGCTTAAGGGCTTCATATTTTACAGCACCAGAATTAATGGAAAAGTTAATGTTGCATTGAATAACAGTGAGCTGCTCAGCTGCTGCTACTGCTGCAGAACATTTAGATCATGGAAATAACACATCATTTTTTCGCTCCTATTGCTTTCCTGACCCACAGATAAACAACTCTCACCGACCCTCAAAATCACATGCAAAATATCCCTGTGTTACCCAGGAATGCTCAAGAAATATGCCCAAGCATATAATTTCTAAGACTGAAAATGCAAATAAATAATTACACCACAAAACTAAAAACAATTAAGCATCAGTGTTGAAGAAAATCTCAAAGCCTATACTCTGTAACTTAATTCATACTATGGGACAAATGCATCATGAGCACAGTCACTCACTGCAGTACACAAATGAAACAGAATTTTGCAGTACTGCTACCTCTTAATTCTTGATTTCAATACATGAAATATCCAGATAAAATAGTCATTTTACATTCCCTTTTCCTCCTGCATATACTGGAGAGTATAAACTGCTGAATCCACTCAGTAAAGCATAATTTGAAAACCTTTCCAGTGATCCAAGTCTACAGGAAAGTTTTGGAAGGTACCTAGATACTGTAAATGGAGGCACATAATTGGCTCTAAATTGAGTTGCATGGACAATTATGTTTAGGCAGAAAATGGAGGAAGGGTCCACAGGCCTCACGACTATAAATCATGTAAACCATGTTCCCCCTTCATTATTCCTGAATGGTTTAAAAACAAAAAGAAAGTAAGTTGTTTTGTAAATATAGAGTAAATCTTGAAATATACCAGCAGTCTTTCCCTCCTTCAGACAAAGACACCAAGGGCTCTTCTCATCTTGATTCAAATGTAAAATGCGAAGACATATCAGAACTTAGAATTTCTATTAAGGCAACTAGTCCTTCCTGGAATTCCCAAAAATTCTTCCAGCTGATAAAGGACTTCAAACTTTAATGTTTCCGCACTGATGTTGAATTAGTAAAATTTTTTTTGATTTTGCTGCTGATTGCCTTTTTTTTACCATCAGAAGGAGAACAAAGTGAAGAGTGGTGAACACAGCTACGGAAAGTGAGAAGATTCACCCCTTTCTTTTCTGCTCTCAAAATAGTGAAAAATGTGCTACTATATTGAAATATTGCTACTATATTGAAATTCAGCTCAAAAAGTAATACAAATGCTTGGCTGATACTTAAGAGTTTCACTATTGATTGCAGACTTGATAATAAAGTTGATGACGAAGGACCACTGCTTACAGAGCTTTCGTATTTTCTGTCAGATCAACACTTTCCTATTTTCTGTTAGATCTACAAAGTGACTCTTCAGTCACATCTACAGCTATTTCTCAGTCAGACAGTATTTGTTAGGTAGTATGAAAATATTCCTTTCCCTATCTTAACTCATCTGTTGTCCAAGTGCCTGCAATTTCTGGAGTGCATATCATCATTCAGTTATATGTACACCGATTATATCATTCACTGACCTACCTTTATGCATCTCTAATGTTGGTGATGATATTAACTATGAATTTCTAATAGGGTTGAGAGAGTACCAGTAGAAGGTATGTATCTTGCCTTTACAGCTGCTAATTTGGATGAATATGGGGATAAACCAATAAAGATTTCAGACTGTTGGAGACAACGGACAACCTAAGATGTCACTAGCCAGGAAACTCAAATATTTACTAAGCAATACTTCAAAACTTGCCTGTGATTTAACATCTTACAAATGTTATTGAAACCATGAATGACATAGAGGTCTGTAGGAGTTTACTTGCTATGGAATGTCCATTGTGGCTCTTTAATTTTTACAGCTGAGATTTTTCCTACAGATTTTACGTCTTTTAGAAAACAGTAACATTACAACTTTACTGTGAGGATTCTGAAAAGTTAAATTTAACAAAAAAAGGGTAAAAGTAAATCTATTTTCTTAATCCTAATAGAAAACAAGTTTCTAGCAGTACATTTTTTTAAAATTTTAGTGTACATAAATTGATAATTTGTGGATTACTTTTAAAGAAGGGGAATCCTCTAAATAAATATTGCGTTGAGAGTGCCACCCTTAGAAATTTGTCAGTGTGACTGAAATAAAGGAGCTATTCCAATACCTTCAAAATAGGGAATTCCTGAGAAAAGGTGTCTGTTTAAAATTTAGTGGTGTCCAGCAGAACCTTTTGAATTTCCCTGCTGAGTTGGCAATCACATACTGTAACAGCTTAGCAGAAGGTTATAAAATGATAGTTATACAGGGAGCACTGTAGCTAAAACCCAACACTGACCTGTAGATTCAGCTTCTGCAACAAACATACTAAAAAATTAATGAACATGGCTTCCACTGGATGTCCATTCAGAAAGGAGCATGAATGCATAGCCAGTGGAGGCCAGGTACATCAATTTTTTATTATGTGTGTTTCAGAAGAAACATGTCTGTTTCTTTACAGGGAAAATAATATATTCATCACCAAGCAAGAACAACAACATAAACAGCAGCATTTGTCAAAAAGTCCAGTCAAAAACTAAGCTTGAGCATACTGATAAGCAAAAGGACAATTTACCCTAAAAAAACCCATAATTTCTATGTAAAAAATAATTTTCCTTTTTTTAAAAGATAATTGATAAGATTTTTCTAAGACTACTGAATTATTCATAAATTCCAATCTCTCTTTTATACTAATTTTATTATTTCAGTCTTATTTAATAAGGCTTCAGAACTTTATAACACCTGCTTTGTTAAAATGTAACAGACCATATAGTTTTCATTGAGGACATTTCCAGAGAAATTGGCCATTCCATACAAATTTCCAATCAGGTTTTTTCTAAATTTTTAATTCCAAGACTTAAAAATGAAAGGTAGTTTATACTTGGGGAATGATTAAACAGTTTGTCTGTCTGGGTCCTCTAAAAGTATAAAAACTGAGATTTTTGCTAAATAATCACGATGATCTCACATGAAAAGACTATTATGAAAGAAACTGTTTTTTCATATTCAACCTTGTCTGGCATTTAGCCAAAAAATGTGAGGTAACTTTTTATTTTCTCTCATTCTTCTCACTGCTTTTTAATTGAGATTAAATCATAAAGGATAGTAGAGTCCATTATGGTTTGGGAGATACATATCAAAACCCGCTTCTGGCTTCTCTTCTTTTTTGACAGGTTTCACTCACTTAATTTTCATAATTCTTATCTCCACAGTTCAGTATGAAACCCTACCAGTGAAAATACAATCTGAAGTTCACTAAATAAATTTCCTCTACTATTAAGCTGTCATCAACTTTGAAAACTCCACATTTTATTAAAGAATGTGGAAGAGGTTAGGGCAATATTCAGTGTTAAAGACTACTATATGTTTAAAAATAATGTATTGTTACCTAACAGAAATTGGAAACTTTAAAGTCTAGACATTAAGGAAAATGAAAGTGAACACTTTTTAATACAAAAACAACACTTCCATTCACTATGAGGCAAATACATCATGCTGTACTTTCCTCCATGAATTCACATAGCACAAGATATATTATGCATAAAAATTAACGCACTCTTATGGCAAAGTGTCCCAAAGGCTTCAGTAGTTTTTATAAATTGAGCCTAAGAGACATCAATTTTACCTTCCTCTTTATGTACATTTTTATTACTTCCTACCATAAGTGCAAACATAGCTTCTAGTAAATCATCTTAAGACATCTCTTCCACATGAATATTTCCTAGATGCAGATTGTGACTGTAACAAAACCAAAAGCATCCCCACTCAATAAATATCATTTGATATCAGGAGAAAAGTGAAAAAAACCCCAATGGGAATCTGAAAATTAGGACACTTTAATTTTAAGAAATAATTTAAATCTTAGTCTTTTGGCATTGTGTATACAGACTATTTTTCAAAACAATGGGTAGCGTTCTCAAATTAAACACATAATATAGGTCATTTATGATTTTTTTGGTGGATTTTCTAATAATCTAGACAATTGGATAATTTGCTACATTATTGGGTTTTAAAATAGTTCAGCACTATTGAATGTTTAAGAAATACTTATGGCATAAAACAGTATAGTCCTTAAGGTGGACTCTGATGTTCATCTGTTTTATTGAACTACCTGCAGGGAGCTTTGTGGGCACACGATCATGTCAAGGTCACAGGATTAAGTGAGCAGTGATGACAGTAAACAAGCCTTTTCTGTATATTTTAAAGGGTCTTACTGAGTTACTCAAAATGCCATAAACATAAATAGTTTCCTATCTCTACAATGCATCCATGACAGATGACTTCAAAACGTAACACTCCTGAGCAACAGAGCTTTACAACCTAACCAACAGTCTATATTATTGACGACAGATACCAATAGACTGGGGAGCCCAAATACTGGGACAAGTGTGCAATCTGTCATCTTCAGATATATTATGTCTGTAAGTGTACAAGAAATAGATCTCCAATATACATCAAAGCTCTGCGTGAACAGATATCGCTGCTGAAAAACCCAGAGCTTACAGGTTATGTAAAAGTACAGTTATAAAGAAAAAGTAAATCCTATAATAACAAATGTACCAAATCTACATAAGCTATGTAAAACCAGATAATAAAACCAAGCCCACACAGTACTTTCAACACCAACTTGAATGATGTAATTAGTCTTTAGAATTATACTGTGCATTACCATACCTATTTTATCAACAAGGAATGCGGTATAATCAAGTACAGCAATCTCCTTCAAGTCATGTAACATCTATGACAGACATTGTGTTTCTGAATCAGTCAAAGTAAATCTGTGTAAATTTATTTTTTCAGTGTTTCAAAAGGTTAAAATTAATCAATAAAAACCCAAAAAACCAACGAAACCAAACAATCAACCAAAAAACCCCCACAAAAACCACCAAACAAAAGTGATCAATGGAAAAAGAGACATATGCTGGGAATATTTTCAGAAATCAGAAATGTGAGTTGTCTAAGGATGATCTTCATAGTTTAGTATCTGTGAATATATAGACTGTGCTACCAAAATGCATACAGAAACACCAAACCCAAGGAAACATCCTGCTAAGCTATATTAAGATAAGAGGGAAGAGAGAAGACTCTGGTTACGGCCTCTGTGTTCAAGTAACCATGCTCCTCCTGCGCACCTGACGACAGGACTTCCTTCTTAAGTGGCACTTGGGAGCAGCAGTTCCATATGTACTTGCCTTTCACTCCTCTAGCCATACTGCAAAACAGGGCTCCAAGCATTGGCTTAGGAAAGCCCTAAAAAGTTGATTTTTTTCCCCCATTGTGGAAAAAAAGGAGAAAAATAAACCCAACAACAGAGCAGACAAGAAAAAGAGGTCAGTCCGTTACATATATTAGCTGATTATACATTGCCATGAGGAAAAAGGAACTAAGACAAGAGGTAGGTTTAAAACCACATATAATTAATCTAATTTTTAGCAAAGAAAATGATACAATAACGCACATGAAAATTCAACTATAAATCTCTTAAAGACATGGAACAGGTTTTCTGAGGTGATTGTGGAATTCCACTTCATATCCCACAAAGAAAGCAGGATGCAAAGGATGTGATTCGGATGTACCATACTACACCTTCCTCAGTGCCTGAAGGTGATTTAATCTTCGGTTTCTTTCCAACCTTTCTTCTCAATTTCTGAAATTATTTGGCTATAATATTGTTGGACATAAATACAACTCAAATGAAAAAGTACAAGACATTAAGGTTTTGAGACAAAGGGAATCAAAATTGTTCCACTGGGTTTTCATTTCTGGTTAAACTTTGCATTTCTGACGTCCAAGAAATGTTTGAGAAGTCTACCAAAACACTACAGATTTTTCTCTCAGGAAAAAAATATCAACAGCTTGGCATTCATCTTCTGTAATATACTTGAAGCATCATGCGGGAAAGAACCCTGGATTGTAATGGCACTTAAAAAAGACTTAAAAATTCTCACCCGCTTTATGCCAGAAAATAAAGAATGTATCAAAGAATTTTCATTTCTGAGAAAATAGGGACTCCTTAGAAGCATAAAATTTTCTTATTCAGAATCTTCAAATCTGTGGCCTTTGCTCCTTTTTTATTCTTTGCTTTCTATTCTTTTATATGGGGAACATGAGGAATCCACGCCTGTATTGCACAGGTGTTACTAGGTAGACATGTGAGGAAAAGTGAGCAAAGTGGTATCCAGCAATGAGAAATTCTTCTCTCATGTTTTCTACTCAGTTTCTACTTCTTTCTGAATTGGAGGCAGGAAAAGAAGGAGAACAGGTGCTAGGAACATTGTCTAATATCAGCAACTGAGTCCAGTCTGCTGATGACCACTGCAGAGTTTGTTTCTGCGGAGTTTGTTTCTGCTTCAGGAACTAGGAGGAAAACAGGAAAGCAGAAGGGACTTTGAAGCCCTACCGAGATATAGAAAATTCAGACTCAAGACTGACTGAATTTGAGATTCCTCAGGAAACCTTGGTTGAAAATTCAAGGAGTCTGAATGAGTATTAGATGGATCTATCATGTCTACTTGTCCTATCTTTCAGTTTCTTAATCAATCAGTTACAGTTGAAGGTTATAGGGCTGGATGGTCCACAGGTCTGAACCTTTATGGCTGTTCTTGTACCCTGGAAGCTGAATGGCTGCATGCGCATGCACATGCTAAATCCATGACTAGACTTAAGGAGGAACAGAAGTCCCCCTCAGTTTGCTAAGGATGGCCTTCCTCCTGATATATGTATAGTCCTACAACAAATATATATATGGCAAATGGACGGTATGAAATTTGGATTTGCATTCTGATTACTGTTCCAGCTAAAGAAACTTGACATCTAAGGATTTGTTGTCCCTAAGTCTGAAATAAAATCAAAATTTACAAGGCTTTGTTCTTTTTTTTCCCATGAACAAAAGGGAAACCCCAAATTTAGGCAGAAACAGAGAACTTACTGAAGCAAAGCAGAAAAAAACAGAGTAAAGAAGAAAAAAAAATCCTCTTAATGCAGAAGTAATAATGTGAAAGTGCAGAAGACTTCCTTCTTTGTAATGAAATCAAATGTACTGTACTTCCTCAAGATAAACAAGTCTCTCCGCAGAGCTGAACAAGTCTTTCTTGAGCACCACTTGTTTCTCAACATTTGAAAACACTGCCTCCTTTCCAAAAAAAATATTTTCTTATGAGGTTTCTTCCAGCTGTGGGAAAAAATCCAGTGCCACAGTTCAAAACAACTGAGCAACCTTGCACAAATACAGAACTGAATAAATCCCACATAAGCAAATTGTGCAGTTGCTTGTACAGCCCATCTCTGGTTACACAATACTCCTTTCTTGGCAGGTATCTCTATGCTGCAAATACCACCCTACACCTATTATTAGAAAAGGATCCAGAATTCTTCCATCCCCCTTTTTCCATCATGCTTGTCAAAACCCTCAGCTCCATTAGCAAGAGCTCCTTCAAACAGTCTCTGCCTTCCACCACAGTGGTAAGCAGTCAGGGAGGAAGGAAGGAAGAGGGTATGGGTGGAGCAGCCACGCATTTGAAAGCATTGTTAAAAAGTTAAAAAGTGGATTGAAATGTAGAATACTACAATAGAGCAATCAGATGAACAAAATCATCTCACTCATGTTCAATTCCTGCTATAGATGGATAACTAATACTGGACTGAAAATATGTTGCTGACATATTTGCTGATCTCAAGGTCTCTCAAACAGTACAGTAAAGTAAAAACAACAGAAGACAGAAAAAACATTTTCTTAATGTTTTGTTGTGATGAAATAATCTCAAAACTAAATATTAGGAACTTGTAACAGGATAGCTAATGAACAAGCCAAAAAGTGTGTGCAGTTCCATCAGACCAATTTTGAAGAATATATTCTGCCAAAAAAAAAAAAATCCACCAATTCCAGAAACAGAAAATTCATAGTTCTTACAGAGTATGTGGAAAAAATGCAGAACCTTAAGAGGCCCTCTAAGAAAGGACATGTCAAACACGCTTCTGGATCCAGTAGACAGGATCTGTTCCTACATCTTTTCCACTGTTCTAAAGCTCCCTTTGTAATTTATGCTTAGTAGTTAAAATGAGCCAGAAATGAATGAATAGCTAAACCAGATTAAGCTGATTTGCAGCGGGGGATAGAATAGGTTCTGTGCCTCTCTGAATTTCCTAAGACAGCAGCTAGTATAGAGATGGAGTCAGAGAATGCCAAGGGATGGCTGTAAGGGAAATAACTTCTTACTAAACTCCTGTGATCTGGTCTCCCTTGCTGTAAACTGGAAACATTTGGTTTAGAAACAGTGTTTTTCCAGAATCAACTTATTTAACTGCCAACCCCCATAGGCTTGGGAAAGGGAGTTCTCTTTCCGTTCTTATCCCTCTGGCCCCCAGCAGAACCCAATCTCTTCAGAAGCACACGCTGCAGAGAGAGACAAAACTAGCTGTCTGGCAAGAAACTTTTTATTTCCAGCCTGTCTCCCCAGACGAATTTGGTCTTCACCACAGAATGAGTTTGACAGCTCTGCCCTCCACCATGAAAGATTAATTTGTTATGGGTGTCTAGTTTAACCAAAGATGGATTTGAACAGAAAAAGCCCTTGTATACTCGCTATTTGGTACAGCTGCTTTAATGTAGGTGGAACCTCCTTCATTAAATCACAGAAAGCAAGAGAACCAAGTCTCCTTTTAAAATGTCATTTTTCTCATTATAGTAGTCCTCCTGTGAATATCAAAACTGATCATGTGAAAATATCTATGACAAGTATTTCATATTTAGATTTTGAATGTTAATTGGAACTCTAAACTCTTTTTATTGCCCTAAATTGCTTTAAACCTATACAAACTGTAAGGTAGAGATATATATATTCAGTACTCTTGAATAAAAGTTTTTGAAGTTGAGGTATCTGATAAAACTAAGAAGCTGAAGTAAGACAGTAACAGCTTACGGCCCAAAACACAGGCATGCATATGGTTGATAAGGAATTTGAACTGTGTGTACAGACAAGTTTTACAAAACTTTTTTTTTTTTTTTTTAAGAAAGATGTGTATGGGGAGAGACGCAGATGGGGAGGAAGAGAAGCACCATATGAAGCTGACAGAGAAGGCAGAAGGAAGCATATGTTGTGACATGAAAACTATAACCCTGAAAAAAGCTAAGGGTAAGTGCTGGCTTAAAGAAGCTTGGAACACTAAGCTATGAAACACCCTGTTTAATCATCCTGATGTTGCATATTCCCTCTGAACAAGTGACAATGCATCAACGAAATAAGCAACTCATCAATTTCTCATCTGAATGGGAAAAACCTGCAGAATTTTAATTTTGGTATAATGCTGAAATTAAAAAAGGGGAAACAAGTATGTTTAGGGTAAGCTATTACAAAGATACCTAAGAGTATCATTTTGTCCAAATGCAGGAAACAGAATTAGTTTTCTTTAAGGGCACAAACAGGATTTATAACAAACTAATGGGATTTATTTTGAAATCTATTGTGCTTTGTCTGGGATATGTAGATGAAAATAAGATTGTTCAGTAAATTTCTGTTTGTTATAGGGGATTTGATGCTCACACTTGGAAGAAACTGAGAAAAAGAACTTTGGGTTTCACTTTAAGATATAAAGGGAAAACATTGGTGAAGGAGGAAAGAAGCTAACACTGAAAAACCAAAAAAATGAAAGCTTTTTCTCAAAACTGTTATTTAGCATTTTTAGCCAGAAGGAGATGAAAGAGTAAAGAAGTTCTCAGACCAACTCAAACTACTGATTGATTAATGTATAGACAGGAATTTGTTGTACAGTTTTACTGTGTTTGTAGGCATTTATTCAAGTTGTGGAGTACTTGCCTATAATTAATTTCACCTTCATAAACTAATAGTTAATTAGGAAGCTAATTGAAATACAAGTCACCTATGATTTTATGATATTTTTAGTTAAGCTGTCTATATATATAACTTTAATCTAACTTAGTCTCATATGGTATTTTGTTGGCTCATACCATTTGACATGATTCTTGTTCCTTCAGACATTTTGGGAAGATTTTATGACAATATATTTAAAATTCAAAATTTACAAATACTATAGAACATAGAATACATCAAAACATCAGACCTCTTGCTTTTCCTCTCAGTACTAACCTTCTGTGGTTCTTAATAGCATCTTTGTTTCTTAATGAACAAAGAGTAAGCTTTGTGGCACCTATAGATTAAATAGTAAATGCTGGTTTCTGCTTTCTGCAAAGACATTATACAAAGACACAAAAGCTGGGGAGGCTTAGAAGCTCATTGTGTTGAACTGCAAACACCAGGAAAAATTTTCTTTACAGTTGGGTTTTATTTGACAAAACGAAATAATATTTTGTAACATGAGCATCTATGTTAAAGAACTTGAAAATTGTTTGTTTATCTTGAGAAGAGATAAACAAAAAATTATAGGACAAGATAGGATAAGAAGACATGGTCTCAAGTTAGGCCAGGAGAGGTTTAGATCGGATTTTGGGAAAAATTTCTTCACCAAAAGGCTTGTGAAGCATTGGAACAAATTGCCCAGAGAGGTGGTTGAGTCACCATCTCGGGGGGTGTTTAAAAGACATGTGGGTGTGGCACTTAGGGACATAACTTATTGGTGGATTTGGCAATGTTAGGTTAATGGTTGGATTCAATGATCTTAGAGATCCTTTTCTATCTAAATGATCCTATGATTCTATACATATTTGTACTATATGCTGCAACCAACAGTAAATTTGCAGCTGCCACTGTGCAGACAGAGAACTGAAGCTTTGAAGAATCACACTCTTGTCTGCTCAAATATTTTCCTACTTATATTATCCATTTTGGATGTCAAAAGGCATTGCTATTACCCAAGTATTTATTGTGCAGAAGTGACGGCCTGTTTCTCACCCTGCCCCATCTGGGCCAGAGAAGGATTTCCTTAAATTCACCATTTCAATGAAGGGTCTCCAGCTCTCAAGTTGAACAGCAGTGTGCCTTCAGAACTGGGAACACTTTTCCAATAGAAATTATAGAATCACTACAGAAGCATAGAGGTCTGGAGTGACAACCTGGTTTTTGTGTATTTTTAAAGTAACTCTGTATTCCAGTCAGGCTGTATCTCTTGTGGCACAGAGAAGCATGAATTTAGAAAGAGACTGCTAATGCTATAACTATTTGCCAGGAACTAAAAACAGAGACTTGAATCCTGTTTCATCTCGTGCCAGCCAAGACCAGAGGTGTGTGTGGTTTTGGAAGACATCTCAATTTCCATCACATAAAAAGTATCAGAGTATCTATCTAATTAACACCAGTTTTTACGTTCTGTGGCTGAGGAGTTCAATGAGACCCCTCTCCATTTTCTCCCCTTAAGGCCTTTCAGATCTGCCCACTGAGTGACGTTGGTCCCTAACAAGGCTCAGAGGCTCTTCCACTGGGCATCTCCCTCTCCCTGTTGTCATCCCAGTCCTTCTCATTCACAGTCCACTAGACCCATGGCAGAAGGTGCACCTGTGTGGTGGATCACAAAGCTGCCATGGCACACACAGCCACACCTGCAGTGCAAGGCCATTTCCCAACTAGTTCCTGCAAATGGGGAACCCCACTTGGAGACCTTGTGCTGTCACCATGTCCCCCTTCTCCAGGTTAAGCCGCCGCCTGCAGCTAAAACACAGCCAAGCCAACCACTGTACCTAGCACTGCAAGCACCAAAATGGAAAGCAGCTCTGCTAGTAATTGAGAAGCAGACAACACCAGGCAAGTTGCATGACAGGGATAAAACAAGAGTTTCTTTTGTTCAGTGTAAGAAATTTCATAGGTTTGTCACAGGAGTCAAGCTACTTTATGGCCCATCAGAAACTATCATGGACTCAAGAGGAAAAGAGCTGCAGCAATGGACTGTTGCCATTTTGGATGCCATCAACAATCCAGGAGATAAAAGTTATTTGGCCCTAAGAAGACATAGTCTCCAGGAAAAGGTAGTGACCAGGAACTGATTTAAGTCTGCAGAGTGTCTGCAGCCATTCACAAAGCTGAGCAACAACATTATTCAAAAATTGTTATGCATTATTCAAAGACATTAAAAAGACTGAAAATTGCATTTATTTTCAGCATGTTCAAGTCTCCAGACACAAAGCTTTAAGCTTTATGGACTAAGCCTGTTTTGAATGGACCATATCACTTTTCATTTCTGTAATTTCCACCAGAACATCTCTGGTGTTAGATGACAGTTTCTGTAAGACTGAATTTCCACAATTTCTACCATCTTAAAAAATAAATACATCTCCATCATCATCCAGGAGAGAATGATTTCCTTAGAAGAAACAGGGATAATGAACATGAAAAATTTCATTTTTATTTTAAACATGGTATAGCTTCAAGAACAAACAAGATAGAATTACAAAAAGAATGAGCAGTATATGTGTTATTTATTAAACCTTATTGCTGACATGTCAAATTTATTACTTGGCAACTTTTCTAATAGGCTTAAATTCTAGCTATGAAGTCAACATAAATGCAAATATATTTTTTAAGAATATTTATCTAGAAAAAAGTTTTTTTGTATTACCCAGCTCAACTGTGTTTTTACTGAAAAGGTTTATCAGAGCTAAAATGGAACTTTCTGTTCTCTTTGTGATTCAGAGCAGACAAATACGAATTTAAATGTAAAATCAAGCTTTTAAATTTTTTAAAAAATTTTGGTTATCTGGGAGCAGGATTTCCTTGACTTCTTTTGTTCGAGTTATTTCACTCTGAATAAATAATCAAGTGTTTGTGGCTAGAATGCACAAACAAGAGAGAGACTTGGCAGTCTCTGCATTCACAGAGAGGGCACTCACATGACAGACCCAGGTTCAAGACCTTGCTCTGAATGAAGGAAAGGAGCAATTTCAGCTCAAGTCTTCCACGTGAGGGTCAGCACCTTAGCCACTGGCTATTTTTGTGATTCAGAAGAGCAAGGCTCTTATTTTTGGCATGATGTATGAAAACATTTAATTTCAACTTGATGTTGAATAGAATGAACTTTTAAAACCAGTACTCAATAGAGCTCTGAATAAAACCTCAAATACTGTACCAGTTACATAGAGAAGAAATTACATATTTTAGATATTTTTTTTTAAATTAATTTTTTAACAGGAATTCCCATGTAATTGAGCTGCACTTTGATTATGTTCAGGTTTGCTCATGTTATATTTAAGTACTTTTAAACACCTAATAAAATTATATTTCAGTTATACAATGCCTGCTTCTCTCAAACTTTGACAGTAACATTTAAAGCCACACACTTTCTACATTTGCCACTTACCTATGAGAAACAGCTCCCCAGGCACCATGTTTATTCGTTAATATGTTGAGTATCTTCTGTTTGAGCTGGTTGGCCGTAACATGATCTCTATGCTTAGCAGCACTGATGAGGTGATCACACATCTTCTCCTCCTCTCTCCGGTCAGCAGCATACTGAGCGCACTGCGACTGGGAATGAAAGAACATCCACTTCGTTAAAGACAGGCTATTTATAATCACCTTAAAATTATTATTTATTAAACTCTTTGAATATGAAAATAACTCATTAAAATAATTTTCCGATGAATAGGACATGTCATTTGTCCGAGTTTCATCCAGGATGGGGTTAATTTTTTACAGAAGCTGGAAGGGAGGCATGTTCAAATCCTAGTGTTATTTGATACTATCTCATGTCACCTGCCAGGGGTGGGAGTAAGGAAGACTCTCTCTCTGATCAGGAAGAAAGTGTGGCAGGTGAAATGGGGTCCAGTCTTGTTTTACTTACTGTGTAAACCACTTCTTTGTCTTATACCTTTTGTTATTAATATTGTTGCTGTTACTGTTCTCTTTCTTACCTCATTGCTGTTTCCAGAAAATTGTTTCTATCTCAACTCTTGATTTTCACTTTTTGTGCCTCCAGTTCTCAACTCCACCCCAGAAGGGGTGGGGAAACGACCAGAGTGTCTGGTTTAGGAGAGTCTCATTGGGGATGCTGAATTGTTCTGTAGTACTATTTCTAAACCACACCACCATTCAATTGAAATGGTTCTACTACTATATATTATCCATGAAAAAGCACTCAGAACATGCAAAAATTGAAATACCAGGGGCAAAGAAACAGAATTGCAATTAAAACCATTAAGACATAGACCTGTGTGTGTGCATATGTGTGGCCATGGAAGGCTAACCTTAGAAGTTAGCCTTCCTTTGTAAACATTTCATGTGTCGTTAGGTATAAAATACAGCTCTAACACATATAGGATAATATACAAGAAAAAATTACGTTCACTGGTTTTGATCTTTAAATTACATTAAGACCTAAAATTAAAAAGTTATTTGATTATTTTATTACTACGGATGCTAAACTACAAAACTACGGAGTATATTTTCTATTTTGTACCACAACATGCAAAATTTTGATAACACAGTACCTCTTCTAAAAACCCTAATGGATAAAAAAATCCCTCATCTTTTAAACCAAAAAAGATCTAATATTTCTATCACGTTTCCTTTGAGAGAAGACTACCTCTAAAATAAATGCTGTGGTTCTTGACCTTCTCACAAATTTGTTTCTAAACTGCCAGAATTCTATAGTGTATTTTTGTTTTGAAAAATCCTTTCTTTATGTATTAGGACAATACTTTTCCATTTCTTTTCTTAAAATCATGCTAAATTCAAACTCAGTTTCTCTTCCTTGTAAAAATTCTTTCATAATGTCTAAAGAAAGGGAATGCAGCCGGAATAATCAAAATAAATCCACTGAAAGAATAATTTTCTAGATATAAATTACAAAGGCTAGATTATTCTCAAAATAGCTAATTTAAAAAATAGCTTTTAAGACAAATTTTTGCGCTTACAGTTTTTGTGGACCATTTTAGAACATTTAGCCAACACTCGATGCTGTAATAGTGCTGAATAGAATCCAATTTTCTAGTATTCAAAAGAGCAATTAAAATTAAGTTAACCTCATACTTTATATTTTATTCTCCATATTGCTGCATGCTACCTTTTTAGTACAGATCACATTAGCATTCAGTAAGATTTTACAGTGATCTTTCTATTGTGTTTACAGACATTATTTCAAGTAATCTATCTGGGAAAGAACAATGGTTACACTAATTCATAAAGGGTTAATTCATTTTTCAATTTATCTTCTTGTACAGGGAGGCACCAATTAGTACAATGATCTGCCTTAGTAATGAGGTTAATATTTCACCAGCTCATTGGACAGTAAAATTAAATTTTCATTTTTCTTCCTGAACAATTGCAAAGGTTAACAAAATGAAAGTTAACTGTGAAGTATCCATTCTGGTAGGAATTTTCCTGGCTGCAACTACAACTGGAGTCATAGAGTAAAATTTAGATGCTGGTCCATGGCCTCCCCTCTATGCAGGAGACACAGTAACTTGGTGCAGCTTGGACCAAATAATTTCACCCATAATGATTCAATTAAAGTTTAAAGGACAGAAATAAAATCAAATAGTCATGCACTTCTCTAGCTGAGACCATGATTAAAATGTACTAAACCCCACAACATATACCTATACAGTTTATTAAGACAAAATGACAGATATACAATCATGTAGCAGAAAACTACCAGAAATCTCTTTGTCCCTACTGCTTTCAAGTAGGATGAATAATAAAATGTTCAGTTATACTACCACCATTATTAAAGACAATATATAAAGCATTCTTCCAGACTTTAACCATCATCTCATTTAAGTACTTGTGAATTTCACATTTAAAACAGTCTACATTTTACAATTTTCTTTTATGATTTTCAGTTTTAAACTTACTTGCCTAAAATGTGCATCTCAGCCTTTTCCTACAAGAGATGTAATGAAACTTTTCATATATGAAAAATGTGTTGGTTTCTTTACCAGACAATAAGACAGACTTGAGGCTATTCCTTTAGGGAATTTAGTTAATATTCTAAATCCTATTTGCTAACAGAAGCTGGAAGTTAATTGAATATTCTCATTTTGTCTAGAGTTCTGACAGATCTTATACCTCAATATATTCTTCAAAGAGCAGATAACTCAATCTTCCATTGTCATCTTAGGTTACTGCATGATGCTCTGATAGATATCAAATGTTATTTATTGTTGAGGCAATATGAAACTTCACTCTGACATACACTTAATTGTAAATGCAATTTTATCTACGTTCAAAATATCCAGTGTAAGCTTGGTAATAAAGTTGTTGCAATCCCCTATGACAAGTGTCTGCTGTCTGCTCTGACAAAATGAAGTAAAGGTTATGTGTATTCAAAATGACAACAGATATCTCTGTGTCTCACAGTTTTCAGCTAGGTCAAGGAGCACAAAAACTAGTACATCAAAGTGCACATTTAAGAGAGCTGTTTTAAGGAGATAAAAACCTCGTCAAAACTAAGATTGCTGGACCCTATTTCTAGCCACCAGGTGCTTGTTGAAATTTTCTGACAGATTAATAAAATGATGTAGCTATTTATTATCATCAATACTAAGTCAGTCTATCTCAATCCTATTGCTGGGTCACTTGAGCAGTAAAACACGTGGAAATATGACTGCACATCTATACCTACATCTACACAAATGCATGCAAACACAAGGCAGGTTCAGAAACGATAAAAACCAGTGCTGAAATATTGTATGAAACACCATAAAAATGCAAACCCATATTTGATAAAGTCATGGCAAAAATGAAGTTTCAACTTTACACCATTACTTTTGCATTTTTTTTTTTAATAGGAAAAAAATTAATCCTGTAGAAACAATTGAAAACCTTTTAAACCAAAGACATTTTAAAAACAGGGGGGGTTAACATTTGGATCAATTTCAAGCAATGTAATTTAAATTGTATACTGTACCACTCATTGATGAAAAAGCAATTGAGTGTTGACTCCTTTTCAGAGTAAGAATTATAGACATTTAAGAGTTATGGGAGTCAGCTACTCTGTTACATCTTCCAATACTGAATCTTACTGTCAATGGTTAATGATTCCTAACTACCAAGAAAGATATGCAGTATTGAATTTCACTATATAAATTATAAAAAGTGAAGGTTCTAAAGTGCTCCAAAATTCAAAATGTTCAAAGAAAATGACCTTAAAATATTAAATCTGTTTAACAAAACATTTTTATTTCTTATTTTTTGTGAAGTACCTTAAGTGTATAATTGCTTTGTTTTATTACTGAACTCATACATACTGTTGAAAAAAATCAGCAAAAATAATTACTAAGGTGATTTGCACTACTATTTTCAATAAATCGGAAAAGTTCTTTGTGAACTGAAGGGTCTACCATATCAGATTAGACATTCTGATTAAGGCATTTCTTCAAGCTGTAAATGCTTTTATGAATTTCAGTGACAAGATGATAAATTAAACCCATTCCTTGTGCTTGACATTTACCAAAGCTTTTAAAAACCAGTTTTGAAATGCTTTCAATGTAAATTTCTTCCTTGAAAGAAAAAAATAAAATCTTTATTGCATGGAGTTACAGTGTAGGCGACAACTGAGTGAAAACAGAGAACCAGAAATGCACCAGCTCTCAGGCTTACCTCAAACTCAGCGTGCTTGTGGACATCTTCAGCTCTTTGCCGGTTTAAAATAAATTCTGCTTCATTTGCAACACGCACTATATGGTCTTTCATTGCGTGACACAATAATCTAAAATAAGAAAAATCAGAATCAGCCTTTTTACTTGATGCACTTCAAATAAAATATTTCAGCACATTTACTTACAATGGAAAAAACTAAAATCAATGAAACTTCTGTAATTAAATTTTAAAATCAGTTCAAACAAAAAAAAAATTTTTATCCAAAGTTTTCTGCATTGTGAAAGCAGAAAGAAATCACATTAAAAGGAAAAAAGTTTTCCATTCATTATTAAAGAGAAAAGTTCTTTATGGAAGAATACATTTTGAGTGTGTTTTTAACAGTATTCTCAATATGAATACTTCACTGTCATTTACTAGACAACTGCTTAAACTCTTATTTGTAACACTGAAAACATTAAATAGAGGTATTCCAATTTCAGCCTTAAAAAGTCATGCCACTACTGAAGATTTAAAATTCTATTAAAATTGCAAATTAATATCAATATCTCTCACATGTTTTTTCAAACACTAGATTGAAAACTGCATCATGTTTCCAAGTTTTCAAGGTATCAGGAGTAGACAAATCTTACTTAAAAAGGAGGAAAAAACAAATCAAGATTGGACTGAGACTGAGGATTTCAGTCAGACACCTTAACTTAAGACTTTTGTAAAGACCCCAAAATACCATGAGGTGAATAATAAAATTGCAGCATAAACAACACTGTGTTGTTAAAAATGCTCACATCTTTTTGGGCAGCAAGAATGGAACCAACTGCTTTCTTGTCCCTGCAGCCCACATCTAGGATTGCCCATCATGTTAAAAATTACTCTGCGCTTCTTATCAGCAGGGACGAAATATCTTTCAGGATGCAATGATCCGACAGGTCTGTTTAGGATCAGGAAGAACCTTTTCTTTTTCTGTCAAAGTGCAACATGGTCTGGGATTTTCCTTCTTGCAGCATCAGGGAAAGAATTTCAGAGTGTCTTATATTAAGGCTGTGAAAATTCTAGCAAACCCAACCCTAGGGTTGGTGTGTGGTGTTAGAAGGACCACAAGTAAAATTCATTATTATTAGAAACGAAAGTCATGATTACTAGACTTACACCTATAAGATGGAAAGATCTGAAGTCTATTCTTGCCTCCTTTCGTGTGTTCTACCATCTGTGAAGGAAGGAAATCACTAACCCTGAGCTAATATTTAATATGTGTGGATGGCAAGGGGAACCATAAATGTTGGGGCCTCTATTCTAGAGATAAAGAGAAAAAAACTTGGATCAAGTTTTCACAGTGGATATTCATGCTTTTAATAACTTTTTTTATTATATCTAACGCTTTGCTATTTTCAGAGCAAAATTTTTTTTGCAAATAATAAAGTTGCCTACACTGCAGTCTTCAAAATTTTGCTTTATTTTTTAATCTACCCTTCTGGACGATATGCTTCAGTATTTTATTACTGTTAGGTGTTCAGATTTTCATTGTTAAGAGGTAAGTGTAGGACTGTCCACAGACATGGATTAGGAATGAACATTAGTGGGTGTCAAGAGGATGGGGACAGACCCTTCAGTGGTGCCCAGTGAACAAGACAAGGGGCAATGGGCACAAAGTGAAACACAGGAAGATCCAGCTGCATATGAGGAAAAATGTCTTTACTTTGTGGGTGACAGAGCACTGCAACAGGGTGTCCAGACAGGTCATGGAGCCTCCTGCCCTGGAGAAATTCAAAAGCCATCTGCATGCAATCCTGTGCAACCTGCTCTAGCTGAACCTGGGGCTGCTCTAGATGGTCTCCAGAGGTCCCTTCCAACCCCAGCCATTCTGTGATTCATGACATAGACAAGGCTCTCTAAAATGAGAAAATACTAGAATTGAGTGTTTAATATCTCTAAGGAAATTTTGCATCACAGGTCTTCCTGAAATTTTATGTACTATAGTAACAATCTGGAAGCTAGGATTTCAAAACTGAACACGAAGATTTCCAGTTTCTACTGGCTGCACATTCCTTCCTGAATGAATAACCTATGGAATAAATGGAGCATAGTTTAAATGGTCTAGCTGTGGTCCAGAAAAGAATTCTAGTCCCAAGTGGCTTCAGGTGAAATCAATAGGTTTCTTAGACACTACCTACCACCAAGAATTTGGTGAGAAAAGATAAAGACTAACTTCAATCCACTGGGTTTATTATTTGGGAGATCTGGATTTTACACCTCAACACCCCCCCCACCCTCCCCAAAAAAACCCACAAAAAACCCAACCAAAAATCTAAGTGGCCTCTGTTCATGAACAATGATAAACACCACATTAATCTTGGTTGTATTTATCTGTAGTAAGAAGTGTTCACATTCTCTGTGCCCATTTATGCACCTACAAGGATGGACCTTCAAACGGATCCTCAGAGAATGCTAATTTTCACAAGTTATAAATAAATCTCTTGCCAACACACAGGGAAATGTCTCTGTCTGCTTTACAAAAAATGAAAAATTTATAGACATGCAGCAGCAGATTCAAATCAGATGGCTGAAATTGCTGGTGACGCCAGTTTCACCTTTTGTTTATTGTCAAAAGTCTTATCTATGGGATATCTCAGTATTATGTCAACTGTGTCTTGTCATTTGCTTCATGCACTCTCACATATCTATCACTGATTGTGACTTCTTCAAGAAAAAGATGAAAAATTGTTTGTATGATCATTAAAAAATTAGGATTATCACAAAAGTGAGGCCACAGCATATTAAAACTGTATCATCAATTAAATAATACAGTATCAATGTGTGCTAATAAGGGACATAATGCGACTCACTCACTTTAGGTGCATGTATACACCTGAGGTAGAACTTCAAAGACTAGGTAAACGATGTTTTTCCATCTAGGAGACCATTAAATAGTCATGCTAGTCCTAAAATGACTTGACAGAAAGAGACTTTGAGGAAAGGAAGGGTGAAAATCCAGGCCATCATTTAAAAACCTTGTGTGGCTACAAAAGAAGACTTGACCTGGATATTTTGATTTGCAAGTGCAAGAATGTAGGGCAACAGAAGAAAACAGAAGAATAATAAATTAAAGCAGTTAAATGTGTCATCACTGAGAGGCAGCAACTACAAGGTTGGGGAAGCAATGTTTTACAGAGCTTTTTGCAAAGGTACTTGCTTCTGTGCTTGCTCAGAAGTTAAAGGAAACTTAATTTTTGAATTTGAAAAGCCCTATTAAGAAATAAGTTTTTGCATTGATTTTTAGTTCTAATTGAAAGCTACCATGTATTCTCAAACTACATTCCTACCAAGTAAAAGATGGCAAAACTGTTTACTGGATTAAATCATAGCCAGCTAACTCTGATTGAACCTCAGATTCATATAGACACAGCACCACTCAGTGTACTGTCTTAACTGGTTTACGCCTGATGAACAAGCATGATAACGTTGCCATCCTTTGAATACTAACCAATTTATCTAAATCCTGATGAATTCAATCACATGCATGGCATAAGAGTAAAAACAAAAGAAACCTCCAACTTTTTGGTTTGAGATAAAGCGCTTACAACTTATTTTGGATTCTCAAAGGAAAAAAAGAAGAAATTACTCAGAAAGAATCCCAAACTGGGAGAAATCTTACCCTCAAAGGCTTCCAAAATATATATATATATAAATTAAAAATCTCCCTTCACATGCTACAAGTAAGAGAAAAGAACAAGGATCTCTAGGTCAGCAAATTCACTCCTTCATTGCAACAGGCAGCTACACGATTTAAAATCTTTCATAAACAGCCTTTTGCTTATGAAAGGCATTTTCATGTAATCTACTTCATGAAGTGTGCCTTCACATTTCTTCATATGTCTTCACATGTGTCTTCATACACATCAAATATGTATGAAAATGTGATTGAGTTTCTTGCCTCCCACACAGCTTTGGAAGGTTCTCTGAAGCTTAAAACCCTTTTACTTTCCAATTCAAATGTATTCTTCAGAAGTCTTTACTGTCTCATTTTACACAAACCTTGCCCTTAGGTTTACACAAATCTTCCTTCTGAAGATCTTCTGATATTCCATGTATTCCTATTTATTATGCTAAGTAAACCAGCTCTCTGACTTTTCTTGTATGGCAAAACAATTGGTTAGAGGAGTTTTACTAACATCATAGTTTGATTTTACCTTTTTTGCAAGTGCATAACCAAACTGTTTGCAGTATTCTAGACAAATTCTAGTCACTATTTACATAGGAACATTAATGCTGCTTTATTTAATGGAAACCCTTTCTGATGCAATTCTAAAATTGTGTTTCCCTTTTTCTTAGCACTATATTCTATGATCTTGCACAAGAAAATTTCAGTGATAAATTGGTCTTTTACCTCCTCAGATATTTCCAAAAGATGCAGCCTCTAGCATATATTTTCGAGAATATGAACTCCATGTACTGTTACATTATAAAATATTTATGTAGTACATTACACTGTATAACATTTATATTAATGCAGGTTTGAAACCCACTCAATATATCCTGATTGATATTTCTGTCATCTGTCCAACCAGGTTTCCCATCCACAGTTTTTCACAGACCATTCCCTTTTTGGGGAAAAGTCTATCCTCTGTATCTTTCCCTGATCATCACCCTGTACCGGAAGGACCAATCCCAGTAACAAGAAGCTTGAGGCACAAGACTGCATTTAAACTTGCTATACAAATGGGTGATCTAAAATTTGAGAGCTGTACAATTTTTACTCTCCTTTGGAAGTAAAACACGTTCTTTAGCGGGATCTCCTTATCACAGTGACTGCGTTATACCCACTGTTCTCACTCACCCTTGTAAATCCTCATCCTGTCTTGGCAAGTACCACCCTCAACCAGACCTAGTAGCTACATTAACACTGAGACAGTGAGGAATCAGGCCTTCTGGTCTTACTTACAAATTTCTACAAAAATAGTGTTTCCAAAGGGCTAGGGAGTTTTATAAGAAGTTTCACCACAGGCTTGCTGTACTTTTTATACTCATTTCCAGTAATTCATGAATTACCAAAAAAAAAAAAAAAAAAAAAAAAAAAACGTAGAAAAAAAAAACAAAAAAAAAAAAAAAAGCCTTGAGTAAAAAATGTAAAAAAAATTGACGTTGAAAAATGTTTGGCTTCATCCTATGTGACCATTTCTTGAGTTGCACCACTGAATCTCCGACCAGAATTGAAGACAACTGTGCTTTCCAGAGGAGCTGATCTCAACCAAGAACTGATAACCAGCAAAAATCTTATCTCCATTCTGTGTGGCAATCCTTACCACACAAGGTAGAGATTAAACATGACTTGGTAACTTATGGTTTCTCTTCACCCAGACAAACTTGATTTATATTAATGCCCACAAATTTACAAATCACAGTTAAAGTTCCTTTACTAGGAAACAGGTTGGACTTGGTTTTAGACTGAATCAAAAGACTTTCAGTAAGGAATCCACCAACAAAGTAGTCTGAAATCACTTGCACCTCAAATCCTTCTACAGAGAAATGAGCTTTCTGTTCAGATAGCTGTGGAGTTTTCAGCTGAAGATACGGAAAAAATTCTGAATAAAATAAGCTGGTACTTCATAATAAGCATGACAAGGCTTAAATATTTGTAGGAATAAACGGTGGGGTCTCTTTAAGCTAAATATGGAAGAATCTCAGACTTATGAGCAAGACAAGACTGAGAGCAAGTTTCAGGACATGACTATTCATAAATATGAGTTATTTGTAAATATTGTTTGGGAGTAGGTAAGAAGTTATTTTAAATCCATGAATTCTGTCCTCAGCAAAGTTACTTTAGAATTCCAGAGTGCTTACAGGTTAAAGGAATTTGTGAAAAAGTATGTGTAACCAATCAGAAGCCCCTGTTTTACAGATAATGGAGTTTTAAAAGGCTAGATTGTTGAGTTCCACATTCCATGAAGTCATTCAGATAAGTAGCCAGTGCCTGGAAGAACTTTTTTAGAGTTTTGGAAATAGAGATGATGATAAGACTATACACAAACTGTATTAGAAACCTGTAAAAAACATAAAATGCTTGCAACACATCTAGAAATGGATTGGGGGGCTATTTGTACACCTACTAGAACTGAAGGATGAAAATTCTTATCTCACTAACTATTCTAACCTGGCTTTGCTATCCTGCAGTCAGTTGTTCCTAGTAACAATCTCACACAGAAAGAAAGGGCTCACAGTTTTTACGCTGCTAGATAAAACAATTGAGCTTACGTCGCTGTTGCATCCTAAATTGCAAGTTCCCACAGCGCTCCCTGAAGCCCTGCCCTCAGTTCCCCATTGGTTGTCTGTAATCCCTCCCTTGTTCCATCCTCACTGGCTGTTTCCCTGTTGATCCCTCCCATGTTCCCTTTCCCTACTGGATTATAGCCCTCACCCCGCCTCCCTATGTCCCAGTATAAAAACGCTTGTAATTCCTGGTTTCTTATATGGCTGCTTCTGCATCTTCAGAAGATTGAACTCTCTGGAATCCAAGCAGCAGATCGCTTCTCTTCGCCTTTGTCTCTGCTGGCGTGTCTCCCACTGGCCTGGGGAAAGCCCCTCGAGTGGAAGCTGCGTTCCTGACCACTTTTGTGTGTTTTCCTGCTGTGGCCAGAGTGTAGCGCAAGACCCTGGGCTTCCTGCATCTAGGCTCACGCACCCCCCCCCAAGCAGCCGGCCTGGCAGAGCTGCTGACGGCATCCTGATAACGTGGCAGTGCAGCCACACATTGTCCAGTCTTTCCGTCATTTGAAATAAACTAAAAACCCTGATCATTCCCAAACAGCAATTTTCAAAATAGATTACCAAATGAACATTTGTTATACTTTAGCTAAGATCTTGCTTCTTCTACTCATTCCTGAAATTCTGCCAACTCCCATGTCCAGGGAAACAGATGTTTCCCTGACTTACTTTGATCATATGCCCATAGCTTTATTTAAAAAAAAAACAGAAACAAAAAAAACCCCAGCCTGGAAATGTGCCACATTTTCATCAAACAGTTGGTTAGACAATTATTACTCTTAATGGCATTCATGAGAAATGAAACCTATAATTGCACCTGGTATCTGTAAATAGGATTCATAAAGTACTTGAAGAGTTTGAAGTTCCACAAGATGCACTACTGCTATGAATCCTTTGAAAGTAAATTCCTATAAACTTTGGAAAGTAATGTCTAACACGGAGGTCTCATTTCTTGCAAGAGAGGGATGATGAAGAATTCCCTAGAGAAAGTTTGAAATTACAGCATGCAAACACTGGCTATTGAACTACAACATAAGCACATTGACAAGACAAATTTCACAGAGGGTAACTATTAATGTTTCAGAAATGTCACAGAAGCTGTAACAGATTAAACGGAACTCAGAGTTGACCACAAAGAATCTGTTCCACTGCCCATAAAGATTTTCTATTTTGCAGAAGAACTTTCTAAATCAAGAGGAATCTCACTCTTTGAAATAGTGTTTACTGGATAGTAAACATCCTTGACCAGCAGTTAGTTATAACTGAGATGGCCTTTATCTCAGAATCAGCATCTGCTTTGAGATATGACCTGATCAGGCAATGCTAGAAGGTGAAAGGATACCTCAAAACCTCTACAGATCTAAGAACTGTAGGTGTACTGACCCCACAAGTACACAGATGGTTACCATAACAATGTATGCTTTCTCTAACACAAAACTAATAGTCTGGAGATAGGAAAAGGACAGTACGGAACATTCCTTACAGCTATAGTAAGGAATATGAGATTATGAAGAAGCACATCTAAACAAGGGACTCAAGCTCACACCTTAGCTGGAGCAGAAATACAGACATTCAGTGCCCACTTTTACAGAAGTATCTATGATAGGAATCCTCTACTAAAGGAAGATGACATCTAGGATAAATTCTCATAAAACAGCCACACACAGGTAATAAAGGATTCTTCCAATCAAAAGTTATACTTGGTGAGGGTGACAATAAAGCAGCAGAATTTGTTTATATCTGTCAAAGACAGAATAATCAAATACCTTTGCTCTTATTTATTTATGGTTTATTAGTGCTACTGCTACCCCAGTGTTATTTTCTGACCCTATTTGCATATATTGGATTTTGCACATCAGCCTGGAACCTCTTGCAAGTTGTTCTGGTAGCCCTGAGCTCCATATAGTCTGAATGGATGATTCATGGATGATTCAGGTGAGGTCCCCATTCTGTCCTGTAATCAAGATCATTATCAAAACAGAAACAAGAAACAGCATCCATTTTGGACCCTACTACTAAATCAGTTCTTGAGGGCTATTTAGAGACCCAACTGCAGATGCACATCATAAACCAAATATGGCAAGTGGCACTATAGATATACCTTTTAACACATGCCTGAACATTTAAGTATTGCAGACAGTGAATAATGGCTGTGAACTATTTTACCACAAACCAAACATATCAGAACTGCCAAACTGCAAGAGAGGATGTCCAAAGGAAAATTTGATGCCGTTACCCCACAATCCCAGTTGAGATAACAAGGAAAGAATATAAGTCTTTATGGGCCTCCTTTCAGGATTGAATCAGCAATTCATCCAAATTTAAAGAAACACTAATTTCCAGACTATTTAAACATTCTGTTATTTTTTCAAAATATTTCAACAAAACAAGGTTTAAATGAAAATGGCTTCTTGTGAATTTTAAGTATAGTCAGAGGTCCAGGTAGGTGGATATGCTAAAATAGATATTTTTATGACTAAAGGCAGAAAACACACTTAGGTACAGAGATGGAATCACAGGAGCAAAATTTACAATTTTAAATCTGAGATTAAATATAGTCTCATGTTGCCTTAAATTTATATTAGAATTAGACTACTCCTATTTAAAACAAAGAAATTATGTAAAAAAAAAAAAAAAGGAAAATATTTAAATGAAGGGAACAAGATCATCTCTTTAAAGAGGTGAGTGTTGCAAAAGCAAAAAGGGGGAAGGAAATGGATGATGAGGATAGTAATCCAGCTCTGAAAGACTAAGAGATCATGACCTATAAAATCCATCTCTTAGGCAGGATAGATCCCTGAGATACTCTGCTTGTCAAAAACATCAAGCTAAGATACAACCAATTAACCATAACCTTTGGACCCCATTTAAGTAATAATTTTTTCACCTATTTAGCTGTCCATCCATTCAGAATGCAGACTTTTAATTCTGGTGTATGAGTATTGCGGGACCTTTCCAGTGCCAAGGTAAATGTTCATTGCTATTCCTGTGCCTACAAATCTGGTTGTTTTATCACAGAAGGCAAACAGGTTGGCCATGAATGGTTTAGCTTTTGTAAATCCATGTTGACTGTTTTCAATTACCTTCTCTTTCAAGCAGCCAGAATGTGTTTCAAAGGGATTTGCTACGTGGTTTTCCAAGGGACAGAAGAAAAAAATGACGAGCTTTTCCCTGGATTTTGAGCACTGTTTTAAAGATGGGTGTGACATACACCTTTCTCCAGGCACTAGTGACCTGCCCCAATTTCCTTGACTTCTTGGATCGGTGATCAGCCTTGCAAAGACTTTCACAACCATCAGATGTACCCCATCATGTGTCATGGGCTTGTATGGGACAAGTAGTCTCAAGGAATTCCTGACTCAAACCTCATCCACCGCTGGTAGATGTCCTCCTTGAACCCTTTCACTAAAGACAGAGCTTTGATAAAATTTAGCGAAGACTAAGGCAAACAAGGCATTGAGCATCTCAGCCATATCTATGACTAAATCATCCACCCAATTCTGCAACAAGACATTTCCCTCGATCAGCCTACTAATGAAGCTCTTGTTGTCCTTGATACCTCCTCCAGGTTTCATTTCCAGCTGACTACTGGCCTTCCTGATGATATTCCTTACATGCTTATGCAATGCTTCCAAATTCCTCCTTTCTAGCCAGCTTCTAGTTCCACTTCCTGTGTACTCTCTCTTTGCATCAGAGGTCTAAGATAATTTCTTTTGCTGGCTGAACCACTCTCTTGCTACATTAACATTTTTTCCTGTTCCTGCACTTGGATAATGCTGTACTTAAAAGCCTGACACCTTTTAGAGCTACCTTGACACACACATTTGCCTCCCATGGGATCCTACTAACCAGTTACCCGAATTGGCTAAAATTTGCAGTCATAGAATCTGTATTTTGCTACTCTCAATCCTCAATTCCCTCAGGGCCTTGAACACCACTGTTTCATGGCAAGTACAGCAAAAGGTGCCATTAATTAATCGCAGTCAAAAATAATTCTTGTTTGCTGGTAAATAGCAGATCCAGCTGTGTGTCACTCTTAGCTGTCTCATCCTGTATCAAGAAGTCATCCCCAGCACTCTCCAGTAATTGTCTTCCCTACATGCATCCCACCATGAGCTAGAGTTTGTGATCCATACACTTCTCCAAGGTGTTTAAAGAATGCTTCTTCCTTTCGCTCACTCTGAATGAGTGGTCTGCAGCAAACTCTCACCATGACTCACCTCTGGACTCTCATCCTGTCCTGCAAGTTATCAACCAGACTATCTTCCATCCCACTGAAGAACTTCAAAAATCTGAACTGCTTCTTCACAGAGAAGGCAACTCTCCCTCCTTGCTTTGTCTGGCTGTCTTTTCCAAGGAAATTGTCTTTTGCAGCACTTCTGTCATGCACTGCACGCTTTCCCACCAAATCTTATTCATTCATTCCAATGATGTCATAGTTTTGTGATTGCATGTGGAATAATTTCTACTCCTAGTTGCCCAAGATGTATGCATTTGAATACATATTTACTTGAGGTAGGTGCTCTTATCTCTTGCTTTTTTCAGTGAGCAGCCTTTTCTTTTGACCTCATCTATCACTACTCCACTTAAATGTGGGCTGTAGTCTTCCTCATATATTCCTAAAGAAGTCTTTTCATATCTCCTTTCACAGCCAACATTGCAGATGCATCCAGCTCTAAAATTATGAAGTCTGCTTATGTGTATATCCCAATGTAAATCTGAAATCCTAATTAAGCTGCTGTCAGTGAAGCTCTTGACATGTGTGATACCTTCAACATCACACATTCATAGCAGGAGACTGATTAAATAGAAGCATGAAGTCCAAGATCATAACCAGGATGTCACTAAACCTTTCAGGTGTATTACATACCTTGAAAGAATTAATTTAAATCTACAGTCAGATCTCTTGTTACAATAAAACCTGTTACAACAGTCCTATTTTTAGAAAGCTGCATCAGTGCTCCTATACCGAATTCCAAAACTACGTGTTATTCAGATCTTCCTAAAAAAACATTATCAATACCAAAAAAACCCCATAAACACAGTAAAACAGACAATTTAAAATGAAAATTCAGTTTGTTAAAGTAACAGGAATATAGATGTAATTGTTTAAACTACAACTAAACTGAAATATTTTATTTAAGAACATTTGTAATACACTCAGAGATCCAAAAGGCATTTGAATTATTTCAAGGAGAAATAACAAGAGTCAGGTACTCCAAAAATCACCTTATAGCATCCATATATTAAAATATAGATGTCTAATTAAAACCATGATCCTGTGCATTACATCTAAACATATTCATCCACATTCAAAAGAAAAATCTTTCTCAAAACTTTTGATTTATTACCCAGGTGTCTCAAAATCTTACCCAGAAAGTCCTTCAAAATATTCTTAGTCTTCATTTTGCTTTTAATAATTTAAAATTCAATCATTATTGCACAGCGATTATATGCAATTTTACATCCCATTAACCCTGCTTTGTTTTAATTATAAAGATCCTTTGTTAGATTCCTTTAACTGATCCAGTTTATAATTTCAGGTTATCCTAGGGAGCACTTTAATTCAGCTGCACATTCATCAACTGTTTATGTCCTGTTAATTGTTGACAACTGCACAATTGCATTCTCTAGCTATGATTGATGAATTGCATTCACAAGTTTAGCTATTAAGCAGAATAAATATTTATAACAATTTTCAGTTAGAGGATTGTTATCTTTGTCCCCAAAAGGGTAAATTAAAAACAAACAGGCTGATTGCAAAGAAGAGCATTCCAGTAACCCACACACACTTATTCTAAAACACCTTTCGGAGAAAAGTATGGGAAAGAACATGTGCGTCCAAGGGCAGTTTGATTAGACATTCCTTTGACTGGATTTAAGGAGTGGTTCTTAAATGCTACTTATTTTTGAAAAGTCATTTTTAGAGGGGATTAGAAGGTCTACTGGTATCTTAATACCTGACCAATAAAAATATGCACATATAGGATTCAGTCAGAGCGGTCATTTTATCAATAGTGAGCATGCAATAACATCTGACCTCAACGTACTGGCTGAGAAAATAAAAAAAGGTCCAAATGGTATTGTATATTACTTTCCCATAAGATTATTATAATTATTCAGTCTGTTGGCAGGTAATATTTGTTGTACAATGTGCAGCACATGACCCACTCAGGTGAGCCCTATTATGGTGTAAAAACTCATATTTGCACTTCATAGCAAGTAGGTTGCTACTGCTATATGGCACTATAAATTCAGTGTGCACAGGGAATCCAGGAGAATTTACACCAGTCAAATACTGGGTAATAACAGGCTCCTGTGTTTTTGATATCCTATATTTCTACACTCTGAAATTTTCTAAATTTCATTTCAAATAAAGGCATGATTTAATCACTGAAATATCAGCTAGACAAAAAATATCCTACAATAAAGAGAAGATTTGATACTTCACTTTGTTAATGAGATATCATTGGTGAAAAAAAAGAAATCACACATAAAATGACGGCATCTCTTCAACAGGTGCATTGCTATTTTTTTTTTTTAGCTGCACATAAAAAAATGTTTAGATTCAAATGGATTTAATGTATTGGCCAATACAAATCAGACACATTGCATGAGTGGTTTTGTTGGTCTTGGGTACTCCACTACCAGAAGGGCCAAAGAGTCTCCCTTTGCTTCCCAGCTTGCTGGCTGGAAGTACCGACAAACGATGCAGAGAGTAGAAGATACAGAATTAAAATTACGTGAGAATTGATAATAAATGTCATAAAAAATTTCAAAATAAAGGAAGCTCATATAAACATAATGTCATGTGTGGTTTACAGGACTCAAATTGGACTGGAAATTCTAGATAAAATGATCATGATATTATAGTATAGAGAAGCATGTCCGTAAAATGAATGCTGTGCTCCTAAAACAGATGGAGCAGCAGATGGTTTTACAGATTGGGCTCCCTGGACTGTCTGGGTAAAACAACCTTGCTGCTCTGGAGAATGGTGGTTCAATTCTCAAATATCCCTAAACTTATATACAGTTCAAGGGAATTCTATTTCCTTCTGTCAATAAACAAAATTTTTAGAATTTACACACTTGAAAATTAAATATTTACTATATAAAGTATCTATATAATAAATCTCTTAATTAACATGGCCTTTTTACAATCTTTTTGGAACAGATGGTGAGGAAGAATTATCACCCAATGGAATAAATGCAAAATGACTACTTGTTCAAAAGCTTTAAAATTCATTACCTTCCTTCATTGATGAGCTCAATAAATGCAAGTCCTGCATTCTTCTGAATAGAATTTTGCCATTCCTAAGAAGATAAAATATAACATGATCAAAACCCAAGGATTTTAAACCACATTTTTGAAGTTGACCCTGATGACTTCCTTAGGAGATTGAATTTAGGCAGAACTTCTTAATTCCCTCCAACCCCCACAAAGAAGAATGACCTGATCACTTAAAAACTGTAATTCATTCAGATTTTCAAATAAATTTTAGGTGGTCATGTCTTCTAAAGCAAGCTTTAGTTTCCTTGTCTAGAGAATATGAAAACACATCTTGTTTCTCCAGTTGGTGCAGTTGCCCAATGAACATCAGTGCAACAAAGTACCTTTTTCAGGTTGCTTCACTGCTACACCTTGTACATTTTATTATATGGGACAGCCAATAATCCCTGTAACATCCATCCCTCCTGGAGTTCCAATTTTTTGCTTCTTTCCGATTATAAGTGAAAACCAAACCAGCCTATGATAACAAACTTATTTGTTTTTTAACTCTTTTACAGTTACCATGGATTTCCAAGATGTAATTTCAAACCGATTTAAACCACCTAATTGATACTAAGTTATAACAGGCTTTTACTTCATATACCACTAAGTTAAAGAGAAGTTTCTCAACGCATCACAAACAGCTTTTGTCATACAACCCACTGCCTCTATCAAACCAACAGATTTCTGATACTTGAGATGAGAAAGGTGGAGATCTCTCTCAAACAAGTAAAGATTACTTCCTTTTGCAATAATTCCTTAAAACTTTTCTTTAAGAGCAATAAACATTTCCTCTGCTTTATAATGAATAACAAATCAAAATACATTAGCTGGATTACAGTTCACAGAGAGATTTCCTTGTCTGAGACTTCATGTTATCAGTGGGTAGAGGGTCACAGTTACAGAACTATTCAATTTACACTTAATTTTTTTCCAAGAGTAAAAAAACAGGCAGAAATTCCCAATGCTTGTTTCCTAATATGGGTGAAAAAAAGATGGTTTTGCATGGATAAGGAAATTTTCTCAAAGAGTAACTGTGAAATCTAGTCACTAATCAGCAAAGTGCTTCTTACTGATTATATGAAAATTCACAGATTTTACCACATGAATCTTAAAAAAATCCCAACAACAACAACCTTTTATTGACAATTGGTTTTTTAAAAGGTAAGCTTCTAAAATACTCAAATAATGAACATACTCTTTCCCCATTGCTGAGCAGGTAACTCCTGGTTAGGGAAGACAGAGTATCAGCACTCAAGCCTCTAGCTTGTGAGCTAGAAAACCATTGTAACAGGTCCTTTCTTCAGTGCTGTTGATTTTGTTGCTTTTCAAATCCAGTAACTGAAACTAATGATATTACTTTTGGAAGTAGTTAAATCATCTGTGTAGAGCAGAAAATCACTCTGAGAAACTAAGAATGAAAGAATTCAATTACTTAAACACAGGCCCCTTGAGACATTTTAAGAAACAAAAGTCTGGGTCAGAGATAGTGTTCAAAGTGTAGCATTTTTTATTTTTTATCAGAGCCTTTTATACTGTACACTATAAAAACCACTATTAGCATTTTCTTTTGAGATGCTTTTCTGCACCACAGCTGCTATGACTTTGCAGTCAGGAAAGCAGAACTGGTATGACTACAAATCAGGAAAGAAGTTGAAAAGAGAGAAGAGAAAGGAAAAAAGGCTTCCTAAGACAGGTAGAAGAAAGCATGCTAATTAAAGTTTTAGAAAGAAACAGAGGGTCTACCTGTGTCTGCAAAAGCCCAAGAGATTCCTGCAAGTATTTTTTCAGATCTTCCTGCTCAGTGCAAATGTCTCAGATTCTGCAGGACATCCAAAATGGCTGACTGGATTTTATGTGAGATAAAGTGCCTAACAAGCCATTAAGATATCTATATGGAAGCGAACAAATCTCTTCTTATATCTCCATAGCTGGAAAATCTCATAAATTTATCTATAGTAATTATAACGACAAAAATGTTTGAAACTTTCCCAACTATGTACCCAAAACTAGTGAAAAACATAATGATGCAGAACCAGAAAGAAACTAGGATTCATGGTTCATGCATTGTTTCACTATAAAGTAGCTACTACAAGATTTATTAGACTCTCAACCCTCCATTAATTCACAAATAAGGGAATAATCATTACTGCCACAATTTCCTCTAACTTTTAGGCATAATTTAATGTAACAGATTCATGATCCTGAGAGATGACGTGTACTTGTGAAGAGGCACCTGATTTTCTTTATTCCATTTTCGTTTTAAAAGACGCAAACAATAGATTGGAAATACTCAGCAATGCCAGCATTACAGTTGCCTTTGCAACGGCCATTCATATCATCGCATGCACTTTAAGAACTAGATTAAGATGTGGAGCAATTTTGTTTATAGTATCTTGAATTCCAAAGAAATCATTCTCAACCCTAAGATGCAAGAAGCGGAAAGATAAACACCAAATGAAATGGATGCAGCGACAGTAGTTGGAAGATTTGTGCTACGCCAAGTGGAATCACAGCACAGTCATTTGGTTATTAGCAGCTAAGAGCTTGAATGACTAGGCTACATCTCGTGTGGTTTTGGTGTAGCTCTTATCATGAATCTTCTGAGCCTTAGAGCAAGAGCTTGAAGCCTTTTCCGTGCCTCAAAAATGCTGGTGCCAATTACATGCTAAAGTAACAGAAGCCTTTGACAAAATCATGTATGAGAGAACTACTTCTATATAAGAATGCATTGATCTTTCTTTTCTTGGGGGTCCTGCTTGGTGGGGCAGTGGGGATGACTCAGAACGAGGTGGGGTGTAGAAGACTCAGAGATAGAGGCATGTTTAGAGACTGTCTAACAGTGACAGTGTTCAAGAATGATGACATCACTTCTTTGTATTAAAAATAGAATCAAAATTTAGTTTTTAATTTCATTCATGCTGAAACAAATTTAAAAACTGTCTTCATACATAATCACTAAACATTATAACTTTAGACAGTCAGTTCAATTACTTCCAGTATGGTTTTGCTGTAAATAATTTCTATTATGCAAAATTCTATTAAATTCTATTCATAAAAAATGTACTAAATTATTAGGATAATGGAAATTGCCACCTTCCTATCCCCACTTAACTTCTCCTCCTCATCTATTCTGTCACTGCTTGAAAAATGTCACTGCATAAAGAATGCATCAGTACCATCTCCTTGAAAGAAGGTTTAGACTGAAACCTGTTATGAAACTCTTCATGCAGAGGCCAGGAGATGAATAACATCAAGATGAAAGTAAAAGGCTAAAAATACTAAATAATGAACCAAAACACAGTACAGATATTACTTGAAATTCAGTTGGTTCTCTTATAAATAATGATGCACATTCATTTACTCTCCAATATCATTACAATTTTGACTTTTGAGTGTATTTTCCTAGTCCTATTTCTTTAAAATTCTCCAATCTCCAGTGCACATAAAAAAAAAAAAAAAAAAAAAGGAAAAAACAGTCCAGACAAAATTTATGAATAAATTTAGCAACATCTTAAATTGATAACAGAAAATTTGCACTGGAAAAAATTAGTGGAGGGGTGTAAAAGGAACAACTTACTAACTACTAACTACTTAACTTGGCATCTTAAGAACTTCTTTTAGATTATATTATATTTATTTTCAAATAATCTTTTGCTTACAATTTTAAAATTTTTATTCATAATGTCTAGAAAATGTCTTTAAAAATCTTGTGATAATGCACTATAGTTATTAAAAAAGGAATGGTGATTCTCAGAGTTCTCTCACCCTTTCCACTTTCTGCAAGGAAGTCTAAATTTGTGTCATAAATTTCAAGTTTCTCAAAGAAGGGCAGTTACTGAATGGAGAGATACCTGGCGTAGCAATCATCCTACAATTCTCCTTGAACTACAGGTGCTATTGTATCAATCAATTGTATCTTCATTGGACTTCTCTTTTCTCTATGTCTTAAATTGATCTGAGGTTTATTTTTTTGTTGCACTGAACATTAAGTGAATTTTCTAGTCTAAGATGTTGATAACTCAGCTGACACCTCAATTCTTTAATCACTGTATTTTAATTAAAACTTATTGAGAGAGATGAAATTCTATTACACCAACTTTCTTCTTTCTAGACCCTTGAATATATTTGGTGGGAAATCTTGTATGGAGCTGAACAGGTGCAAGCTTTCATCTGGAGAAGGAAATGGAAATGATAAAAATGTTTTTGCAATTCAAAACACACACGTAATTTAGCTTGGGTTTGAACTCCATGTTGTGGAGTTACCTCCTAAAATCAACAATAACTTCATATCCAAAAATCACCAGTAACTTGCTTTACTTCATTTAGGAGGAAATATTCAAAAGAAATGTTACAAGATGTAGGAAATGTTTTGTGGTTTTCTTACAGCAAAAAACCCGTGTCCATTAAAAACAGGTAAAAACAGGAAAACTGACACATTCTCATAAATTTTTGAGATGATTACACTGTTTTTAAGGTCATAGAACTGTTCCTACCAGTTCTAGAAGAATTTACCTAAAGATACTGGAGTCTTAAAACTTTGCATTATTGTTTGGAATGAGAATCAGGTCTAAGAATTCCAGTAACACTGCCTTTATACTTCTCTCACACTCACAGATGATACGCTGATAAATAAAACGTACTTTTTGTCTATCATTTCAATAAATTTGGGATCAATTTTAGGCTTGTATAATTGGTCATCCATTTTAAAAGTGGTTATTTCCCACAATGAGCAAGTTGTAGAATGACTGATGACATCCTCCTGGAAGGAAAATCTGCAAGTATTTGAATACTTCTGGCCTCTGGCCAAATCACAGAAAGGAAAAGAATGCGAAACTTTCATAACACTATTTACGTGAACATGAATTTAATAAAACAAAGGTAATAGAAAGTTTTAGATTTCAGTTTCACAAGACTGCAGCCTCATTTTTCCTCTGTTTTCTTGACTTGAAATAATACATTAATTTTTTGCTTTCTTGGAAACATACAGACCCATTGCCCTTCTGATCACCTGTGGTAATTGCCCAATTTATCTTGAAAATGAAGTCAAACATTCTCAGAGGAATATTTCATTGGCATCTTGGAAGAAAAGAGAAAAAAAAATCTACAATTGCAAAAACATTTACATTATTTAAAAAATACTAGGGAAATGGCCAAATTTATTTAGATGATACAAAATTAACCTTCATCATCTTGTAGAAATTCTGCGTATCTTCTAATACAGAAAGAAGATATGTGCTACAAGATACACATATCTCCACAACTTCTAGTGCTTACTTCCTGACTGGAAAAATATTTTTAATTTAAGAGATGCTAAGATTATTATTAACAACATGTATGCTATGTATGGCTATTATGCTAAAGGCCAGTCCACTTTTCACTCAATCGGTCTTTGATGTTAGAGGTAGATAACTAATTTGAAGTCTTCCAAAAATAAATAAATAAATAAATAAAATCTTTGGATATACAGAAAACTACTCCTCATATTGTCTTCATTGTAGTGAACCCCCTGAAAACTATGGTATATTTATTATTAATGATGGTCTCCAGTAATGAGCTTTTCTATCCTTTCTCAGCCCTTTAAGAAACACCAACTGACTCTGGCTTTCTAGGTATTTCCTTCTGATCTAAGATCATTCTTAATTGTGTAGGCAGGTTTATACAGAAGTCAGGGGAAGATACCGTGCCACATTAAGATATGGGGAAGGTGATTCTTACAGTTTTCTGATCCTGCCTGTTTTGCCATGAGTCAAGAAGTTGTTCAGATCAGCATCCCACTGATGCATATTCTTTAACATTTTTTGACAAAAACACTGACAAGGACAGGCAAGAGAAAGGACCAGAAGTTCCATGATAACTCTGGTATAAGATAAAAAAGAAAACATCCTGCTTACTACTAAAAGCAAAACACAGAATTAGTTTGCTGAATGTATGGGAATCGGTAAGGACACCTCACAGAATGATGAAGAAAGTAAAATTGCTCAACAAGTAGGAAAGAATATACTAATGGTTTCCATTTGAAAGTTAGATTATCAGAAGCAGATGACCAAGAGATGAAGACAGATTGGGCTGGAGGACATTCCACACATGGACAATGCAAGAAAATTCTCTGATACTCCATTAGCATATATTAAAAAAAAAAAAAAAAAAAAAAAAGAAAAGTTAATGAAAAACTATCATCTTTTGGAAAACAGTTTTCCAGATCATTTACCAGAATTCCTTAAACAGGTGAGAAATACTGAGGCAGGAAAAAAACCAAAAAAAACCCCTCTCCCTGGCAAACCACCTAATTTTAGAGCAAAAAAACCCCACCATATAAAGGAAGAATTTTTCTGCTTCTCCTGTAGCTTGTACTAGAGTTCATTTTGGAAATCACACTAAATGTGTATAACAACCTATTTGTGTATAGGCTATGTGGTGGATTACAAAGAGCCCAAAATCAACATCAGAACCTAACTACATGTTTAACCTGTACCATACTTGACACTGCATAAGGACACAGTAGAAATATTGCTTCTCTCTTGCTGGACCTTTATGTAGTGCAAATAGGATGAGAATATTACAGAAAGTACTAGCTTCATCTACCAAGATTTTGGTTATTGAACTTAAATTTGAGCCTGTGGTAAAATGCAAAGATACAAAGCCTCATTTTGGAGCGACGTTCCTGACAATTTCATACACATTTCTAGTGCCTTGTTCAGCATACGAAAATCTGTGGGGTCTTTTTGTTCCTTTTAACTTCTTGCTATTGCTCTAACTTCTCCCATCAAATGCCAAAATTCCTTTCTTGTATCTTGACTGTCAGAGAGGCAACCTGTCTTTCCTAGAGCCCCAGCCATCCGATCTGTCACCTGCTATAAGCTATTGGTTTCATGGCTACTCTAGAAACATAATCAGTTAAAAATAACTTTTTTGCTTGGAGTTAATTGTTGGTTTGATGTGACTGTTTCCACTGTTACATATATTGATGAAAGGGATCAAGGAGCAATATGGAGCTGGGCATGGAGAAGATATGATAGATCTGGAAGTGTGATCTTGGCCAGAGAGAAGCCTAAACTGACCACTAAAACTGTAGCCTAAGACTATGATTCCATTAGATGCAGAGATCTGAAATTACAGCTTGATGTCATGAAAACACGAGTTGTGTTTTCTTTTTTCTCCTCTGTGCTCCCAATTTTTCAATCCCGAATCCTTTTCTTCGAGTAGCTCTGCTGGCTTTTGAACAAGGCTCTTAGTCAGCTTAACCCACTAAACCAGGGAACAAATGTCTGAGCAGCTCTCACGTGTGTTTGTGAGTTAATCTTGTAATATCAGCACTGGTACAAAAGTGGGGTTAGACGAGAAGAAGCTGCAGGATGGAAGTAGTGTAGCAGATGCAGAACTTTGTAAGAATAAGTGTTTTAAAGATATGCTGGAAAAAAGGATTATTGAAGCAATGAGTTTCTGTATGTTTGCATGTGTGTTTCTATGCATCATTCCCCTCTGTAAAACCAAATTTTAATTCAGACTTTTGCAGTGATATTGTATGCAGCATTTGCACTAGTATGAAAACAGAGACAGTGGATAATGCAACAGGACAAATGGGAAAACACAAGCAAAGGTAAAACACCTAACTTGTTTCATGATAATGAAAGGAAAGATTAAAAAATTATATCCTCATAGGAATTTGCATACCCAACCCTAATTTCATCATTGAAGTTATATCATACTTAATTTCCTAAGTAGATTAAGTTGCAGGTTCTTTTTTTCCTTAGATTTAAGGGAAGCAATCATTATTTAACTTATCTTCAGCCTTTGCTATTGCAGTTGGCGTCAAAAAGACAAATAGTAAAGAGTTCTGTAACTGTTCTGCTATCACAGTTACTCTGAAAGGGCTATCACTTATTTAACAAAAATTAAAGACTATGAGAACTCTAGGAATACCTCTGGAGGGAGACCAAGAAGTATAATTAAAGTTGAATCCAATACTGGCAACAAGAGTAAATGGTAAAAAAATATTACAAAAAAGGAAAATCTATAATGAAAAGTAAAAGGTTTCTGCACAGGAGAGCTGGACAATTCCTCCTTAAACTTTTATAGGAAGCCTTGAATACAGTATGTTTAATATCAAGAATTGTGGACTGTGTTTCTACTATAAGAATTGCACATTTCAGGGCTTCTTCTGGTCAGCTGTAGGGACCGGAAAAAGATTTTTTTTTCTGCTTGGTTTCTGTGTTGAGCAATTGCTATCCCATACTTTGAGGTAGAATGTACATTTAGATGTACTGGTGTCTACTGAAATCCCTGCAGTACCTGGTTTATGGGTCTTTCTCTAGTCTCAGAGATAAAACAACCAACAAATTTCCTCAGCCAGGATTTCCTTTGAATTTACACTGGCCAGGCACATCTTTGGGTATTTTTTTGTTTGTTCATTTGTTTTTACACCTCTCCTTGGAGTGGGATTAATTTCTTGATATTGTTTCAAATTTTCTCTGCCACTTTAACCTTATAATAATTATATTTTTAAACAGACTGAGTAGCAAGATGTCGTTTCCCTTGTTAATAGATAAGATACAGAAAAATACAAGTGGCACGAGATAAAACTCCTTTGGGACACAACTGCTCAATTTCTTCAGAAGCTGCGTCCCCAAAGAGAAGAATCTACAAAAGATCTGGAAGTAATTAGAAACTATTGCAATGTTTTGGTTAGGGAAAAAAAAAAAAAGAAAAGAGAATATGAAAAAAAGTAATTGAAATCTAAATCTGATGTAAGAAGGAACTACACTGCAAAAACTGATGTATTTTTTTAAACTTCATGGCTTATTGAAGAAATCTGCCACTCCAACAGGAACACAGCTGTGACATGCTCAGCCAGGCTGAGGGAACAAAGACCAGCTAATCAAGCACAGACCTTGTCAAACATAACACATCTTCATCCATTTTATGTTAAAATAGACAAAATCCAAACAAAAGTGCCTATTTTAGGAAAAGTGAAAATCATTATATGTTTATTACCAATTATCTAGAAAAATTTTTTTCAAGTACTTGGATGTGTAATTATGGTTTATATAAGAAATACAGAAAAGAAAGCCTTCAAATTAACCTAAGTTTTAATCTAGTGCAGTAGGTGACACTAGGAAAAAAATATAATACAAGTCACAGTACAGGAAAAATTCTACAAACACAGAGTAGAGCTTTTGTTCTTCCCCAAACCTACAAAGACGTGCCATCCATACAGGAGTTCCTTTAAAACTTAAAATGTATTTTTCACAGAAACTCCAAATTCCTTTGGGGGAAAGGCTTGATTGCATATCCCTCAGAGCCTAAAAGGCTGCCCATATGAACTGAATTATCCATGACATGTACCTTCAGACATTTGTAATGTGATATTTCATGTAAATTTAGACCATACCTTGGATGTGAGCTGCTGGCAATGTTGATTTTATTCAGGAGCTCAGATAAGAAAAAAAATTCTGACATCCTTGCTAATCTGTAGTCGTTAACATGGAATTTCCAACATAAAAAGCATAAAAGCATCTAATTTGCTGTAGCAAATGAAAGGAAAACAAACTTTGCATTTCCCTTTCCTTTTCAATGTCTAAAGTTACTCTGTTCTGTGCAAACAAAATAGTACTTTTCAAAGGTTTTTATTATCGTCATCCATCTTTTTAGTGACACATTTCAAACTTCCCCACATAATCTGTAAAATGTCAGTCAATTTGAATACATGAAGGATTTACCAATGTTAGGAGGAAAAGCCCTATTTACACTGGGATTATTAAAAACCCACAAACTATATACCTCATATACTCTTTTCAGTCCATATTGCTCAATTTATCATATGGAAAAAACTCAGGTAGCACTATCTCTTCTTTTTATAGAGACGAGTTATCCTCATTTGCTGTGAACAACATCTCCTACAATCCTAATTCCAAGTTCTGATAACATTAGTCTGGAGTATGATATTTGCCTGTCTGTCATTCTATTTTTCTAGCCATCTTATGTATTAGTATTTTCATAGCATTTACCTCATGTTTTCTTTTGACTGATTTAAAATGGAAATAGCAAAAAAAAAATAAAAAACCAACAACATTTTCCCTGCAGATGACTAGAACTACAGACTGGTTCGTTTACACCTATGGGACACACCACAGTATTCTGTGGAAATGCAACTGTTCAGAAGAATACTCCAGGAGTCAGGAAGGGGAGGGGAGGAGACTGCAATTTGCACCACTACGGCCCCCTGTTGACCAGCTCCTGTAGAAACAATTACCATGACTCCCCCAACAAACACTACAGCATTAACTCCTGAAGCACTTACTAATAAATAGACATCCAGAGACAAACGCTTCCTTATTTAGAAGACAAGGGAACAACCCTGAAGTATCAGATGGGGTAAAAAATTGAAAAGCTTGCAATTTCCCTTAGTAATTAGGTAGATGGAAAATAGTTCTTTCAAGCAAACATTGAAGGAAATAAATAAATGCTTGAAGCTTCAAAATGATCAGGCTCTTCACTTTATTCCAGGTATGAAGCAAACCTTATTTTTAAAATACTTTGAAATAAAACCCATCATATATATTAGTCAAAAAATAACAAATTGATTTTTGCTGCATTTGTTACATAGCTTTACTGAGATGTCTAAAGAAAGAGCATCACAGAAAGAGCTTGAATTTCTCTCTCTTCCTTTCAATCAATATTTGAGGCAAAGTTTCATCTCTAGGGCCCTTAATGGCAGGAATTCCTGGAGCCAGCAAATGAGTAATGTTAAACCTATGATTAGATGATGAGGCCATCAAAGACACTAGACCCTAATGCTACATTCCACTTTATTCCTGAGAACTGCAGTAAAACCAAAGGCTAGGGAAGAAAGGACTGTAAGTTATTATTTCCCTCAAAAAAATGTTTCAAGACCTGCTAAAAAAAAAAAAAAAAAAAAACTGCAAAAAATTTCTATGACATGAACATAGAGCTCAAAAGCCTTAATGGATCTTTTGGAATTTTCTTGGAACCCAGGACTTCACCATTAGGTAACAAATTTTTCAAGTGCCCTGCTAGAGAAGGTTTGAAGTTGAAATCCCACTGAGGATTCCTGCCAGGGATGTATTTTTCTTTTACTTTTCCCTAACTGATATCCCTCTAAAAGAGGAAGAAAAGAAAGGAAGAGGAAAAAAAATTAAAAGGAAAACAAGATTTAATGATTTCCTTATGACACAAGCTTGAAGAAATGCAACCTACAGACAGGCAAGGTAAGTTGGAACACCCTCCCCCAAAACCAGTTTTTAAAATGTTTATTATTTATTATTAAAATATTTACTATTTTCAGATAGATTCCTCAAATGTAGATCTTAATTTCAATGGTCCCTAGAAACTCATTTGTTTTCAGTATATTTTTGGTGTATGCTTTCAATGTGCAGCAGTGAATGCTTAAGAAAAGCTACAAACAAGTAATTTTCTTTGAAAATTATATAATAAGTTAACCTGGGCATTTTATATACTAACTTGGTTTGAGTTGAACTGGTATTCTAATTCTGTGGGGAAGGTGGTTAATGAAATGTTGTTATAAGTTTTCAGAGAAGCATAAAAACTTGTAAAGTTATTTGGATCTGTTGGGCCACCACATTTTTGTTACATTTTAAAAACTGAACAAAGTTCTCAAATTTTTGCTGATAACTTCTTACCAGCAGCTTAAAGGGGTATATATATAAAATTAGCCAATAACACTGCTATCAAAACAAGTAATATAAAAATTGAGATGTAAATAATCCAAAGAGTATGAGAAATTACTTAAGCTTTGAGTATTTTATTTGTGAAAGCATTTCAAAACATTAATTAATTTAGATTTTTGAGAAACCCATTACTGCTGTGTTAAAACCCCAATAATTAACCACAGAATTTTTAATATAGAAATATTCTGCTTCTGCCAGTTCTTGAGGACTACGTAAACCATGTTCCTCTGCTTTATATATACTGACAGCTATGTAAAATAGTCAATGTTATGTCATGTATATCAAAAGGAACCAAGTCAGCACAAAGTAAAGTTTTAAAAAATCACTAATTGAAAGACAGATTTAAACACAAAATTATGACCACAGTATCCTATTTACATATTCTAAATAAGAATGGGCTTGAAAGAGAGTTCGTACACAGAGAAAATGCATAATGTACATACACACACTTTTAGAACACAAATGCAAATATACCTTGTATACCCTGTGAATATACAAAAACTATGGAATGTATATTTTAAAAAAAAATCTACAATTTAGATATTACCAGAAGAAACTAATTTGTAATTTTTATAATGAAATGGAAGAATGAAACAAACTGCCAGATACAATTCTCAGGCTGGCAGTGATCTATGCAAGGAAATTAATACAATCAACACGAGAGAATGTCTTACCTGTGAACAAAGCAGCATAACCAATTCAACCACTGAAGTACTCGACTTCATACAAACAAGACCTGTAATAAACATTCAAAAAATTAAAAGATCGGTGATATTTTTCTATTATAGCTCCATGGTTCCAGAAATCCATAAAATATATAAAATGCATATTTTTTGTAACTCAAACTGACTAAAACAAGTTTCAAGCACAATTAACTGAGAATTTCAGATTCAAGAGCATTTAAATGTTCATAAGAATCACCTGGAATAATCTACACCAGTTCAGGACAGAATATTTTCTAATTATTTTTGGCATTTAGCTTAGTTACTTAAATAAATAAATATTGGCTTAATCCAAAGCAATTTAATGTATGATAAACATAAGTTAACAGCTTTTGAATATTAAATCATGTAAATTTTTAAGATTAAAGTGATCAGTTAATAACAGGTAAAGAATATAGCCTCTATGTAGAAATTATTTTAATTTTCATCTTGTAATTGATTATCCCGTAATTAAAAGCTTGAGTATTAATGAAATAGACATTCATGTGAAATCTTATCTTTATTAAAATCATAACCCCATAATTTGTAGGGCATGTTTCTTAAAGCAAACCTTGAATTATGTAGTCTAACTGTTAACTCCTTATTTTGTACTTAATTTAAATAATAAATACCTAATAACATTGTCACTATTGCAAATACTTGTTTGCAGCTTTGGAAATGCAAATTTACTCTCTGAGAGAAGGACATCATATCTAAGCATTTTAAAGATGCATTGTAAGGACACTTGCAGGAAATTTGACTTCTGCTGTTAATTTTATATGTGCTAGCTTCTGTTATCTAAAACCATATAGACATCGATATGATGCTTTAGGGCATGGGAACAGTTTGGTTGTGTTATAAAAAACAATACATTGACAAATAAGCTTACAAGAAAGGACTAAATAGGAGGCTGGAAAGCAAACTGATGTGCTTGAAGAAGGTTTCTACAAACAGTGATTAGAGACAAAAGCACTCCTACACAATAGCATGTATATTTATTTTGGGTAGTGGATAAATACCCTTTTGTGCCCATTTTGCTAACAACCCCATCCTTATTGTACAGTAACACAGAACAAGCTGTAAGAAGCCACTAGGCTTCCATTCTATCAGATATAGGGGCGGGCAGTTAATGAAATAAGAGGCAGATGTGCAAAGCTCATTTAGGGAGACAATTGCTGTAATTGATCAGCTATTCCCATGCTCAAGTGCTAGAGGATCAGAAAGATTAATGAGACACTTATCACCTGCAGGCTACCGCCACTGTTTGAAAGCTGACAAAGAAAATCCGAAAAGAAGACTGAACTCTACAGTTAGGCCAATGCAGGTAGCACAGACTCATCAAATATTTCATCATAGAATGTTGTCTGGTTCATTATGAATTCACCTCATATTGTGTAAAACTTAAAAAAAACCCCCACCTTTCTGTCACACACTCATCATCTTTTAAAATCAGACCTCAGGTGTACTGAAACATGACTAAGGCCAAATAATGCTCTTGGAAACTTATCCCCATGCTACAATCTTCTAAATTCGAACATGTTTTTACTTCTGATTTTACATCAAAACAACAAATGTATCCAGAATAAGCACCATACACAGTTATGAAAAAGAAACCGACTAAATTACCTAAAAGTGATTATGCATCAGCAGCAATGTCTTTATATCTGCACCAGGTTTTCAAAAAGAAAACTTGATGTAAAATATATGCTTTAAAGAGAAACACAAAAGGAATATTTTCTGGCTTAATTAATCAAATTAAATAAATTAAAGAAGTTCTTAACTTTCAAAGACAGTTGGGGATTCTTATGTTACTTGTGCAGCCTTAAACATTATGAAAAAATTTTGAAGTGTGTACCGAAACAAACATGCCTAAAACGGCACAAAGCTAGAAAAAATACTCATAATTACCATTCAGATAACAAGGATGATCTAGTCCTAATAACACAAAGCTGCAGACATGACAAAACAGGACTCTGTTTGAAGGAAGTCATAATTACTTAGATCAAGATTTTCTATTTACAATAGGAATTTTTATATACTCTATCTAAATTTTTAATAGCTTGATAATTATATGGGTCTAAGTAAAGTGGTCACCTGACCTAAAATGTATGTCTTTTCACTGTTCCTCTGGACACACCTTGATACTTTTTGTACATCACATCTAATCAACTGCAAGCTTGGATATAGCATTCTAGCATTGGAAAGGAGAATTAAACTGATTTTGGCGAAATTCAGGAAAAGAAAGAAAAGGTTACAGAAATGACATCTGGTTAGCACATCAGCAGGCCCATTAGTTGTAACCAGCTCTTTAATTGCCTGCTGATGAAACAACCCATTGGTAATAGCCATTAAAACCTCTCATAACCACTAGTATTAAAAGAGGCTGGTTTCCATGTCCAAAAGAAACAAATAATTATGTTAGAGACTGTAGCACTTTTCTCATATGAAAATGCAGAGAGAGATAGGAAAGCCTCATTAAAGAAGGTCACGGAGTCAATGATGTTTTTCTCAGTCTACTACAGAAATTAAGTGTGCAGCACTCTACTTATAAATAAGCGGAACTGGGAGTAGCCCAGACAGAAAATGGGGAATCCTATGCACCCTGATGGGTAGTAAGAAGGAAATAGAAATACTTTTGTTCACCTTTGAGTATTCATATCATACATTCCTTGAAGTAAAACATAATACAGAAACGTGAAACATTCATAGCAGGGCCACCATGTCACTTTATAAATTTCTTACTTATCAGCCTCCTAATCCTACTTGAGGGATTCCTTCCACTCAAACCACGAGGGAAAGTGTGTGCCCTCCATTATATGCTCCATTTCCTCCCTCCTAGCTGCTAAGGGCTCTATTTTGCTTCTTCCCATTTTCACTTCTTCCTGATTGAGCAGTTAAGATTTGAAATAAATAACAATTTTTTTCCTGTTACGCAAAACACAATTCATCTTCAAAATCTACTGTCAAGAGTTGTTGTGCAGTCAATAGTAGAGAATGATAAAAACAGATCAGACCTAATGGAGGACAGATCCATTTCTGTCTATTAGGAAAAAATGTCAGAATGCAATCTCTGGTCGCATTACAAAGATCCCACATCATCAAATCTGCAGAAGCAAGTTTAGGAAGAACCACAGTCACTGTCCTACTTAACTTTTCCTTCATAGACCAGAAAAAAAAACATTTTACTACTCTTTTGGTTTCTAAATTTGTGCCCTCCTCTCTTCTAGGAGTCCAAATTGTGTGAATTCACTCATTTCTTTTGGCATCACAAAGGAATAAAAAATTATTTCCCTCAGTACACACTCTATATCTTGACAGACAAAAATTAAAAGAGGTGTAGAAAAGTTCTCCTTCCATTTTCCAGACAGAACAGAAGACACAAACTGGTCAATGTATCATCATAAAATTAAAAATAGAATTTCTAGTATGAAACAGAACAAATATAAATTTTCTAATTGATTTTCTAATTTCCAAATGCATTAAAAACTGTATTTTTTCTTCCTCGTTACTGTTTTGCAGGATTCAACAGAGACTTTTAGTGTGTGCAAAATTTTATTAGTTTTAACATGAGAAAAAAAAGATAACAAGCTTTGAAAAATAATGTCTTCTCAGATTGAAGAGAGCGCACAAATCTATTTTCAGTTCTCTTCCCCCTCCTTAACTCTAATGAGAAAAAGTATTTGCCATTCAAACTAAAACTGTTGCCTGCATTCTTCAGCTGCAGATAAGTTCTTCCTATACCATCTGTATCAAATGCCATTAAGGAAGCTAATGTAATTACTAAAATACAAGTGGATATTTCCTGCGTACAGCAAGGTTAGAAAGGTCACTGTTGAACTGAATGGAGTACGTGGTTTTTACATTTGCGTTCTTAGTACTTTTCTTCATGGTCTATTCTCAGTCCATTAAATATAGCCATCAAAATTCAGCAATTTGATGTCAACAATGACCACATATATGGATGCAAAAACTGGGAGCATCAAGTGCATGACCTTGGCTAATCTGGAATAAATGATGTATGCCTGGCAATTATCTTGAAATGCTCTGGTTTACTTGACTTCTTTTTCAGTGTTCTTCTGTTGGCCCAAAGATATGCTAATTATTTCTTTTCACTATGACTTATTAATGTCTAAAAAAAGATTAATTTCAACTATACTCTTTTGTCATGCCTGTGGCATTAATGAAGTCATGGGTTCAAAACCTCCAAGTCACCATGCTGAACTAGTCAGTGTGAATTTCCATTTTGAAGAAATATAATGTAGGCTGATAAAATCAATTTTAAAAAAAATCCTTATGAAATAAGATCATGGTTTTGAACTTCTTTTTATTATTATTAATACAATGTGTGTATGAGTCTAACTGAATACCACCACAATTTCATCTGGTATTTATCAAGGTTTGCCTGCATTTTCTTTCAATGATTTTACTTTGTGTCAACTTAAACCCTTATTGGAACTGGAATCAATTGTAATACTAGCAAAAACAAAACTTAAATGTTTTTATAGCTCATGTTCAACTTAGAAAAAAAGATGTAATTAACAAAACTTTAGAGCCTGCAGAAATCTTTCACTCAATTATAGCTTCTGCTTATCTGAAAAATCTCAGGTATGGCTAAGTAAAATGCTTGAGAAAGTTTAATCCATTTAACCCAGTTCACAAAGAAAACTTGTTCTTTATTACTCCTCTACAGAACATCATCAAAACTACAGGAACTTTGTATAGTAAAAGATGCTTATGAAAAAATACACACATGCTATTATATCCATTATTTTAGTAACACGGGAAAAGTGTGTAAAATGTACGTAGAAATGAGCAAAGGGACCTAAAACTAGACAAAAAAGAAAATCAAAAAAGACTAGAACTCTCCTTTGTAACTTTTATTTTCGTAAGGTAAGCTGTTTTCTATTACCTAGTGATTCAGTCTTCCATGTACTTTAAACAAAACTGTATTAATTCAAATTGTTTCAAATTGTTCACTATAATTATGGGTAATTCATACTGTGATATCTCTTCCTATAATCCTCAGTGATTTCTGTGCCATGAGACAGAGTAGGAATTTTCTACCGGTAATTACCACTCACAAATTGGGTTTTCATTTTTGATAGACTATTCCCTTATACTTTGTTCAGCATTTGTTAGGAATGGCACAACAAAGTTTCAAGGACGTTTCTCACTGCAGTCAGAGACTAAAGCCTGTTTTGGCTGTGAAAGTACTAGGAAAAAATGATGGCGATATTTTGGTTGGAAATGTGAGTTTTCCTCATTATTTATTTGTTCCTTCTAACCCTCTTTCTTCTGCCAGCAAAACCGGGCAAATGATTTCTTGAAATATATTTCTAAATCCAACTTTTATTCAAAGAAATAACCTTAGGACTTCTTTTTTGACCAAAAAAGTTATTTGGACAATTTAAATCTACATTATTCCCTCTCTTCCATAGGCTGTCACTCAGAGAAAATTAGATTCAAATTAATGTTTTTCACCAATTATCAAGTTGCTGGGGAGTTCCCTACAGATCTGAAAGGAGAGAGTATGCAGAGAAAACAGAAGATTGGTGAAAAAGTTGGAAGTAAATGCTAAGTATCCGAAACTTAAACTGAAACAACAGATGTTCTCATACNGGGGGGGGAAGAGAAGATATATATTAGGCAGGACGCAGAGTTTTGCAAGGTTACACTCAAAATTGGTTTTAGAACCGTACATTTGTCACATATTTTGTAGGCATTTAAATTATACTAATGGTCTTAATTTATGAAAAGCAAAGGCTGGGAAATATTCAGGATTTGCAGAAACTCTGCAGGTGGAAAATCACAGCCATGTTGCAAAATAATTACAACTTTGCTTTTCTAGATGAAAGAAAACACTTTTCCAAAGAACGTAACTCACTAAAGTAACAAAGTCAGGGTTATGGATTTAACAATCACTTCAGCAGCCTTGACTGACATTACCACCAACTCTAGGGACCATGAAGGATGGCTGTATTAGTACTCCAGACCATTCTCTGTATGGGCAAAACTCCTTTACAGAACAGAAGAGTGACACAGAAAAATACAGTGAATGTGAATTTGATGCAATGCTTTTTAGTTGATCAAGACAGTTACAATTCTTAAAAGATGTTTTCCTATGGTGAAAGACACAAGCAAAACAAGCAATATTCTTTTTATCTGATACCTGGAAATCTAGGAAAGGTATCATCCAGGTTATCAAATGGAATACCTTTAAAATTTTATCATAAATCTTTAGAACTGACATCTTAAGATAAATGCCTCAAATAAATAGTGATAGGTCAACAAAACACCCCAGATTTTAATCTGTTCAAACCCAACTCAAATGGCTCAGCCCTTTTAGTCAGATTTTTAAAACAAAGCAGACCTTAATATTGGGATAATATTTAAAAGAGTAAGAATGGTATGTAATAGTTTTTTGAATTATTTTATTAAAGTGAGAGAACCTGAACTTCTTTACCACTGCACTTACTAAAAAGGAATCTAAATGTGGACTGTAAAACATCCAGATGGAATCATAGAATGGCAAAAACCCTTGAGAGCGTACCCACAGAGAGGGGATTTATTACAATGCATACAAGATTTAGTTTTTAAAATTACAGACTTTCCTACTGTAATCCCATGAGCTGTAATGATATTGACAAAACTGATGCTAGTGCCACACTACTCTGAAGAGTCCAGCCTTATGCTAACCTGTGGATTTTCTGACAATTTTCCTTTAGTGTAATGGGATGCACAAATTCTCATTCATCAAATGAGAAGGAGACCACTTCATCTATAAAATAAAAACCCCTAACACTGTTCAGTTTAATATACCACAGAAGATTTTCAAAACTGATTCAGTTTTTCATTTAATGCCTGTGGTACTTTTTTATTTGGCCAGTGCTCCATTGGGATTTACTCAATATATGCATTTGTGTTTCACTGTCATTCTCCTAAAACAGTATTTCTTTGGACAGAACTCTTTCCAAATAACTTCCAAATCTTTCCAAATATTGTAACATAGTGAAATAATTTGCTTATCCAACTTCTTTAACAGAACAGATCTAAAATGTACATCAATCTATCATGTATTGGTTGAGAAATTGTTCTGATCAGCATTAACAACACAAAAACAGTAACACAAAAATATCCTTTTTATATAAAAGAATTCAACACAAATATTAATTATAAGAAAACAATTTAAGTAAATTTAAATTTAAGTAAAGCAGATTTTTTTAGAATGGTATGACACATATCTACTAGAATTTAATTTCTAAATTAAATGTGTTTCCTCCTCTTCTAAAGTCCTCTTCTAGACTATGGATAAAAACACACAAGTCAGTGATCACACTGCACTGCAGCTGATCAAACTAAAATATTTCTAATCTTGAAAATGTCTGTAAAATGGAATTATTGCTTTTCTGTCAAAATGTACTTCATTTTCAGGTAGACTTGAGTAAGTTACAAACATTTTATTTCAGCAGAAGCCTGGAAAACATGTACAATTACAGGTTCTAAAAAATCCAAAAGTCTTATTTATCTAGAAAGAATCTCGATGAAAAGCATTCCAGTTTTTTCCTCCAAAACCAAAAGTCCACTGTGAAAATTCAAATATTATCCTGAAAGTCTTCTGATTTCCCTCTCTATACTAAAATATTAGTTAAATAAATGGCTCAGAATTTTCAATAAATTTCTGCCACAGCTGCTTCCAGGGATATTTTATTTCAATGGAAGAAGTAAGAAAAAAATTAATTGATAAAGACATTTAAAAAATTAATTTAAACTGTGACAATTTTAAATATTTTTCAACTTTTGTCATGTGGTATTTTCCTGTCATTCCTTTCCTGAAAAAGTTGTCAATTTTGTAATCAAATTTGTAGAAAAATTACTACATGAAAACAAGTGATACCAAAGAAGTTGCCACATATTCAATATATGGAAAAAAGAGATTTTATGTCCTACTGATCCCTCACAATTTTCTTATTTAAATGAAGAAACATCTACCTCTTTTTTTCTCTTTTTTTCCCCAGTCCTTCTCCTCCTCTCAAATCTGTGTTAGAGGAAATACATTTTGGAAGGATTTCCTCAGCAGTGAATTATTTTCAAAGAACTATACAAGCAGAAATACAGGCATTCATTTCACTCACTAACACAAGTAAATGCTTATACTTTATACCTTCACTACAACAATGGTGTTTTCTCCTCATCTCAAGAACCTTTTCCAAGTCTTTCTAAACTTGTCAAAAGGGACGTCCTGGAAAAGATACATTATAGGTATGACCCCAACTAACAGCCTCCAGAATATCAGGATTTCCCTGAAAAGGCATTACTCAGTGTTATATTTTCCTTAGGTATGAAGCTTTATTTTTACTCCTGAAGTTTACCAACTTTTTCTTAGGTTCAGTCTACAACTTATTCCTATTTGCTACCTTATTTTATGAGCTTATGCCTTTTTGTTTCTCTCTTCTTTTTGTAAACATAGGAATTACTTTTTGTTTTCTTCTTTCTATTATTTCCTTCTAGTTCTTTGTTACATTCTTTCCTATTATTAGAGGGAGAATTATCATCACGGCATGACAAAACGGAAATATGTGCCTGGTGAATGACAAAAAAAATGTTGGTGATAAAAGGTTAAGCTGCACAGCAATAAAACCACTTACTCTATACTGATCCTCCTTCCTTATATTTCTTCTCTTTAGCAACATTGGGGCCACACTGAATGAACCAGTGCAGCTACAAATAGGAAGTACAACAAAACCTCACAGATCTCATGCAGCCTCCTAAATTTCTGAGGCCGAGATGACCATTATTTTAAGAAGGTGTGATCTCCTGAATAGCAAAACAAAATTTTTTGTATATATAAAAATGTTTCCTGAGAATTTGATAACAAGGAAAAAAAAATCTCCCTTTCCCAGCTGAACTTTGCTGACCTTAGTTGGCAGCTATCAGATCTTGCTTCTATCCTGAAGCCCTACCGACAAATGGTAATCATTCTGAAACAGTGTCTCTCAAAACACAAAAATCACCACAGTCATAGATCTCTAGAAATAACTTGTATTTCTTGTGTTTCAGTTTTCTTTATTTACTTGACACTAACATTGTTATGGGCTCTCCCTAGACCTGCTTTGACATCACTTTGCCATCTTAATTTGACATATCACAACTGTCTCTGTTGTCTGACAAGTTCTTTCAGCATGAGGGTTTCTCATTGCAAGAAAATCTCTACAGACAAGAAGTATAAAAAGACTGAATCATAAAATTCCACACACCATCAGACAAAAATATGACATAAGAGAATAGATGTTTAGCAGATCTCAGGACCTTTTTTTGAAGGAGGTAAAATTTAACATAAAGTTGCACTGAACACAGTAAAGATATAGTATCTTAGTTCTTGCAGAAATAAACCCAGGTGTGTAGGGAGTCTGTTAACATCTAGGTAAATCAAGCTAGATGGTTCATGAATATTTATACTATAATTAACATCTTTTTCTATCAAAAAAGGCTCTATAAACAGGTATATTTTTGTAATTCAAGTGTAGTAGTTTCTCAGGTTAATTGAAACTATAGTTTTTGTGCAATATTCTTTTTTTAAGCCTTGAAGGCATGGAAACAAGCAAATCCATATCCAACAGGATGAACTGAAGAAGTACCTTTAAATGATCAGGACCAGTAAGGAAATTTGGTAAACTTGGTCACTAATTAAAATGTTTCAGTCTGGGTCATAAGAACAGGTGATAAACAGAGAGAAAATTAAGGAATATATAAGGAAAAACTGTGACCAGCCCTAATGAGATTAATTTTGCAAAGAACCTGATCACAGAACTCAGACTACATGGAAAAGGATTATTTTACCATGTCTCATGAGAAATACATCTTTGAGGGCAATATCTGATACAAAGATGTTATTTGCACCCTATAGATTATCAGAGTTGGGTAGTTCTCTGGAAAACACAGCTGGTGCAATAAAGTAGATTGATTCCATTTTTAAGCCTTTAGAGGACAAGGGCTGGGGCAAATACCAGCCTAACTGTTTCAAGTCCAAAATCGGGCAGAGTCCCCTGCTGAGTTCTGAATGATGAATTAAGTGGAATAAGAACCAGAGAACCTCTGCCTGTGGAGAGCTTCAGTCACAGCATGAACATCCTGCAGATACTGAATACCTTTTTGGCATACCACCTCGTTTTTCTTTGGACCTGGACAGTNAAAAAAAAAAAATATTGTGCAAGTCAGTCTGGTGTTACCATTCAGCACTGCTGTATACCTGATATGATGAGTCCACCTACAGGCTGTGTTACAGCAGTGCCTGCACACGTTAGGAACTCTCTCCAGAATCTTTTAAAAATTATTGCCTTGAAATAACTTTAAATAGCTCCCTTGCTACATTTTTTTTAAAGTATTTTAGTAGGAAAACTCACTAAAAAATTTATTTTCCAGTAAAGCTGAAAGTTAAAGCAAGAAGAAAGACAGAAACTGGTTGCTACTACAACAAAGATGGACTATCAAGGAGGGTATCAGGGAGATGGACATCAGGGAGGGTATTTTTCTAGAATTCTAAGGCAAAAAGACCAGTCCTTTCTAGGCCTTTTGGCTTGCTACTGGAATACAGGCTACTAGGTTGAAAAAGAAATTTCTGAGCAAATGGCTAATACTCTGAAGTAAGTGGGACCCAAGGATAACAAACAACCAACACCTTTTCTTAACCTTTAAAGGCTCCAGTATTTTCTGCATTTCCTTATGTGCTTTAAAAGAACAGCAATTGGTACTCTTTGGTTCCTAAGAATAAAAGTTTTATAATAGCACTTTCAACAGTAATTTAGTAACTTCAAACATCTACTGGCTTCTGCATTTTCAAGGATAACTTTCAGAGCTTCTTCCCAGCAAACCTAACAACTTTACACTGTTACCAGCTTTTGCTTTCCTGAAGCATGTATTTATTATTAATTTTCTACATCTGCATTCTCCTACCTAAATTTTACAATTAGTCTCACAATTTCAGTAATTTTTTTTCTCCACTGTCAAAGCAACAGAAGAACCCAAATTTCTGTCTAATGGGAACTCCTTACATTTTGGATTGTGAAGACATCTTGATTATTAATCAATGCAATAATGATAATACAATCAATGACATGTAATCTGAGTGCCAACAACAATTTCTACCCTTAAGTTACACTGGGACCACACAAGTCAGAGACAGAGGAGAGGGCATGAGCAGTTAACCTCTGTTCCATAGTCTAATACATCTTAGTAAGTGTCCAACTCATTAGACAGGGATAGAGTGGCTCATATGTGTAATTAATTATTGGCAGGTTTACTTTCAAAAAGGTGCCAGATGCTATGCATTTCCTAGTTGCTATCTGGATCTCTGATCTATAATGTTTCCTGCTATGTTAAACATCTGTTCAGAACATACTTCTGCACACAGGAACTTCAGTAAATCAAGAGTTAAATCAAAATCAAATGAATGTGTATCCTCTTTCTGGTGTTTGTAATGATATCCCTTTAAAGATGTCATAAAGGAATATTACGTGAAAGAAAAATGTTCTGTAACTTGTGTTGGGGTCATTATAGTTTGAAGATTTCAATGTGGATAAATAATAGAGACTTCTTTTGTGGCACCTGCTCTTCAGTTCTCTGAATTGGCATCTGTCTTGTCACTAGTAGCATACTCTAAAAAAAACTTTGGAAGTTGCAAAGCTTTGAACCTTGGCTCTCTGGAGTAGCTGTAAATAAATAGGCAGATTTGAATATACATTTAGCCCTTCAGCATTTCTTTGTTCCTACCATACAGACTTCTGGATAACCGGTATTGTTTTCTGCCTCCACGTGTACCTGACTCATTGATGTCTTTAGTAAAGTCCATGATCAGCCCCAAAGTTTGTGCAGAAACATGAGCACACTGTGGAGCCTTTCAGTAAGATACTATTAAGTTAATCATACCAACCATAGATAGAGAATTTCTTAAAACAAATTTCTGACGTGTCTATAAATAGCAGTTTGAAATTAATGAACTTTATCTTTTTCCTGCTTATGAATGGATTAAAACATGTGCAGGCAGGTTTTCAATCAGCAGCAGTATTTTAAATTATATCTATTGGAGGATTTCATACCCTGTTTCAAAATGACCTACGGTTTTCTTCATGGTAAAAACCTAATCTTGCAAATTGCTTGCAGAAATTCTTAAAGCAAAAAAGGAAAACACTAACTTACTGAAGAAAAGCGTTATCTGTAAATCATTATTATTCCAACTTCATTATCTAAACAGGGGTTAACTTCAGACAGGAGTGCAATTTTCCTGGGATCTTTTTGCAAGTCTTTATAGAGAAGATAAAAACGAATGTAAGAATAGGAATCCTACTACCACAAATTCAGGAAAACTGTCTTACAGAGGACTGGGTCAGGAAATTCACAGGATTTAACTGCACTGTGCTAAACATGCATCATCACCTCTTCCTAGACAGAGAAGAAGGTACACTTAGACACCTAGGGCACATGGAAGGAAGGAGTGGGATGTGGCAGGGCAGAGAAGAAGTACATTATCCACTTAGCCTTGAAAATCAATTCAGAGTTCCTGACCCAGTACAAACCAAATAAACCATAAGATTTCTCATCCTTACTGAACAGAGTGATCACGTCCAGTGAGACACCTATTGCAAATGACACTGGCCTGACCTCTCCACAGAAAGTTTTAATATTCACCTTGATTTCTAACAGGGATTCCCTGATGTCTCATAGGGCTGAGTTCCTACTGCTCCCTGAGTCCTGCTTTATCAATAGCTTTCCTGCTTCCTATGCTGCAATACCTATAGTGTTGTACCGATACCGTATACTACACAGTATATTACATTAAATGATTTGGTTGCGATTATTTTGAGTTACTATTCAGTTTTCCATTCCTTTACTAAACTATGATGGCATATCTCAAATAATAGTGTAGAGAAAATATTGAAGGTAAGAAACACACCCTAACCCAAAATAGGGGATCTTTTTTCTGAACAGATATTTATATTTGAGAATACTGTGTAAAAATAGCATCTTTTAAGCAACCTCTGTTAAACTGTCTGAAACTGGCCAACACTTTGAAAAATTATCAAGGGACTAAAAGGCTCATTCTCCTCACCCACTATGATCACAAAAATTTCATGTTCTCAAAAAAAATCAGATTAAAGTACATATAAAGCTATGCAGTCATATAATTGCAAGAGCTCTCAGAAATCTGAGCCCAAACTATAGCTGGCATGAGCCTTATATGAGGCTTCCATGAAAAGACAAACTTCATTATGCAGAGAAAGGAGAAAATGTCTCATACTAAAATGAGCTTCAAGGTAATTATTAAAGAACTTATACAAAAAAATGAAAATCAATTTATATATATACACACATGATCACACATATAAAAACTCAGAAGAAAGGCTTATTTCATAGTGACATAAGCACTGACCATCTTTGATGCCTCAAGGGAAAACGATATATTCTTGACTGCATCTACAGTTAAGATGCAGTCAGCTGCAGAAGAAGGAAAAAACCCCACTGTTTTCTTACCAATTTCTGCAGGTGTCTAGCTGGCACTGAGGTGCACCTGTCTATCACCATGTGAACAAATGCAGTCATGCCAATGTTAAAACAAATTAAGGTTAATGCAGACTATCATTCCTTGCACGACATGGCACAGAGAAAATGGTGGTTCACATGCTTAAAAGTCACAAAAAAGTTCCAAAAGCATCCAGCAAATATGCAACATTTTTCCTCTTGATAAGCTGGACTGAAGACTATATTTAGAAAGAATGTTTAACATAGTCAAAATGGCTATAAATAACATTGATTGCAATAATTGAGGGTAAGACCAATTAAAGTTTTCCAATTATATTTACCCTCATTAGGAATTCTGTTGGTGGAAAGGCTAAGGCATCCTGTAGTATTTAACTTCTTTTTATCTCTTCTTTTTGATACATCAACCATATCAAGCTCCTTACATTATACTTCATGGCGTTTCTCTCCCATCCATCAATCACTCTTGTGCCCTGCTCTCTCAACACATCTGCAGTGTGTGCATCTTTCTTGAAGTACTGACTGTAGAACCAGACAGTAGGAGTTTTATCAAATTTGTGCACAGAAATGAAATCACCTCCTCATCTATTCTTCCAAGGCACTGGAAAAGTCTTTGTTGCCTCAGCACTGAGCTAAGGGAGCCAAGCATCCCAATTATTTTGGCAATCCCTCCATTCTTTGCGTGGCTTTGTCCCTCATCTCCTACCCTCTAGGATGGATCTAAGTCTATGTTCTTTGTTCCTAGAAGTTGGACTCAGCATCTGGCTATGTTGAAATCCAGCTTTTTCTTGAGTTTTGGTTAGTCCAGAGAATGATTCAGCATATCTCTCCAATGCAATGCCTTTGCTTCTCATTTTGCATGTCTTCACCTAAGCACTTAGTTTTGCCAGGAACAACTCAACACTATAAAAAAGACTGTTAATAAAAATAGTAAAATAGGATGAAAACTTGGATTATAGAAATTTCAGCACCATGAATAGCTTAAGGTTTTATTTACGTGCTGTTAATTTGAGTTAATACAAATTTTAAAATAATAAAATTATGTATTTGTTCCTTTCCCCTCTTACTTGCTAACATCTATTAATTAATTTATTTTGTTCAAGATATTTGCTACATGCCGTCCTACAGACTAGAAGGTCAATTATTGTAATTTTAATCAGTTGAAAGCAAGCATGCCTGGACACACAAACAAAAACATTTGGGATGTGGCAGAGTGAGATTAAAGAATGAGAGAATAATATGTACAGGGAAAAAAAGTTCTGCAAGAACATGCATTTTTCCACTTTATAGCATCTGTGCTCCTGAACACAGAAATAGAAAAGTTCTGAAAAGTTTCTAGGAGAAACACAAGGGGCATGTTAAGCTCCAAAAAAGTAAACTTTGCCCAGAAAGTATATGGGATTTCCAGATTACCATAACGTTTTAAGGAAAATGGTTGTCCTGCTTTTCCTAATACAAAATTCAGTATTCTTCAAGGAAATCAGAAACTAATTGTGCCAGTATTGGTAGATGCCACAGTGAGGTCGTGGGGAGCTTTTAAAGTGGTGTCATTTAGCACCCAAGTTCTATCTGTGGTTTCCAAAGGAATGTTTTGGGCAATTTTTCAATTGTTTCAAGAAGTCTCCTGTCAAACATGATACAAAGCTAGTCCATCACCACCTCTACTGAATATTTTCATAGGGCCATGTGGTGAGTTAATGAGGAGAAACAGATTTTGCTCCTATCAGCACAAAAACATTCTCTCTGTCATCTGACGAATTGTGACTGTATCAGAAACATATCACATGTACACCAAGGAATTAATCAGAGATCCTTTGGAGAAGGGCTACCTGGCTGACCTTCTACCCAGTTAATGATATAGCAATATATAGCAAATAAAAGCATTGGTGAAATTTCTTTGGTACCTCACTCAAGAGAAGAGAAAGCATTCTATGTGACTGTATTACAATTGTGGGCCTATTCTTCCAGTTCCAGACACGCTAAGAATAGCTGTAGTGGAAATACTTTTACCCATCTGTGCTTGAAAAAAAGAGGATATAGCTTTTCTTTCGGCTACATATCAGATTACACTTGCCTGTAACATTTTCACCTAAAAGCTAGAATGTTGTAATGCACTTTACATGGAGGGAATTTGCAGACCATATGGAAACTAGTTAGTGAAAACATATCTGTGCAAGTGTTAAATGGAACTCCACAATGAGTTCTGCTAAGCTCAAATATGTGACCTACACATATTGCATGTTTGTTTCCAATTAGATTCTGTACAGACGATTTTAACCTTTGCAACTTCTGTTCTCTGAGGCATTGGAAGAACCTCAGTTGACAAAGCACAGCAGTGTTGGGCTGGTTCTGTTATACTCTGTTTGAAGCTGTTTGCATTCAAATGCAAATAAGTCATTTTTAACCCATCACTGAGGGTATTTTCCACTTATAAAATATTCTGAGAAGTTGATGAAACATTTGAAATTCAGTTGAGTGTAAGATACCATTGAAGAAAGAACTGGTTTTGGAAAAAGGAGCAAGTAACTATTTCAATACTTAGTAATTGAGTAATTTTAGTGGAGTAAATAGATTAGGAATTTTACCAATAAATATATTCTGCAATGCCAGATTACTACTTGATAGGATTCCTCTGTTACCAGTCACATTTGGGAATTTACCAGAACAAACAAGAAAAATGAACAATTTCAAGTATTAGTGGCCTAAATTTTTGGTCTAGATTGACCAGATCATTGCAGCCTGTTCATTTCAACTCTAATCAAAAGTTAAGAAGCCACTTAGATATTAAGTATAATTCACTCAAACAATAGATCTGCCAGTCTTCCATGGGACAGAATGATGATGAAATGTGATGCAAAAGGATATGATTGCAAGATTTTTCACCAAAGGGTTGAGGCAGCTGAACTACTACAAAAAGGTGAAATCATAACTAAGTTGTATAGACATTTCCAAAAACATATTGACAACACCTATATGAAAGCCTCAGATACTCTTGAAAGTTTGCATAATTAACCTGTTTTAAAAGTATTAGAATTAATTTTGCTTTCTGTTCCCTTTTATTTTGTGCTCTTCAGTATTCACAGTCAGCTACAAAACTGTGTCCATTCTTACCAAATCTGAAAATGATTTCGCATTTCTTAACACACACACATGCACAAGAACACCAGAAAGAGCTTCAGGAAAAAGCATGTGCCATCAAGCATGTCTGACAGTATTTAGATTTTAGCAAAATCTGATAGGGGAAAAACTTCATACCATAAGGCGGTTTTGAAAAACAGCAAAGAAGGAAAGGTATTATTATGTCAAGCTTGAAAGTACATGCTTCATAGAATGCAACAGATATTTTTATGGTGATCAATTTGAAAAACAGACAAGTGCTTTAAGACTTAATTATATAAAGTTTATTTCCTCCTTTTTGACTCTTATAACTAAAACCTTTACATATAAAGTAACAAATTAAACTATTGCATATAAAACTGTCAAGTTAATTATTGCTTGCCAGTAAAAAAAAAAAATCAAATGTCAATTACCAAAGCCCCACAGGAATTCTATGCACTCTCATATCTTGAATTACACCACTAAAACACTCTGTTTTGCAAAGTCATTACGTGGAGAGCACTTTCAAGTACTTCAAGACTACCACTGGATTTCACTAAGCAATGACAGGAAATTTCTCAAAGTAAATCAGGTATCAGACTAGGAGAGAATTTGAAATTCTCTTTCAAAGGCAACTTAACTAGGCAAGAATTCAGTCTAGTTGAGAACAAGGGTCCCACAGAAGCAATGAAGAAAGAAAAGATCAGAAGTACACAATGAGTACAAAAGCAACTCTCTGAATCCTCTGTTAAGAACAAAAAAAAAGCCCAAGTATTTCAGAGGTAGCAAAGAGAAATTCAAGTCTTGCACTGTAAAAAATCTATGGTGTGCTTGGATTTTTTACTTCAAAGATTGCTATTTCAATATCTTGGGAAGAAAGGACTGCTTTTTAGAAATCAGGAATGAGAGGGTTAGACATAACCCTCATAAGAAAAATGATGGGAAGGACATTACTTGTTTTGGAACTCAGTGGTTTGTGAACAATGTTTTCTGACTCTGAATTGGGTGGCAAAGTCATAGGTGGGGCAAAATCTGGAATGACACTCCAAACAGTTATCAGAAACATGCTACAGCAAACAAATCATGTTTCTTTCTAGATAAGCAGTGAGATAAAATACTGCCATATAGTTGTGAGGTTCCTGTGACCTCTAGCTTTTCAGTCTTTGTCATATCCTGGGAACTGTTGTAGCCTTGTTCATGCTATGGATCTGACCAAAAAACAAAATCAGAACAACATCAATGAAGATTTTTTTTTTAATCAGGTAGAACCAAGACAATTTTAGTCATATTTTATAAAAACTATAGTGCAATTAATCAATTGCCAAATGGAAAAGGATAATGCTGCTACAAATTTTACAACCATCTTCACTGAAATAAGATGTTTAAGAATGCAACCCATCAATTATCTTAGAGTTATCTCAATGTGAGTCTCAGACCATTAACTTTAGGTGTCATTAAGTGAGAAGTGCAGCTTACTTTCAGCTGTAAAATTGACAACATAAATACCTTAAGCTTCTGAGTCTTACAAAGCTACTATACCATTCCTCGGTATTATTAAACTATAATATTATTAAACAATAAGAATAAAAAGAAGAAAAGGTTCTAGAAAATTTCAGTTACAAGATGTAAATATTTCTAGTAACAAGAGCCAATGCTGTGAGATGTAATCATGAAATTACCATAGGAAAACCGTACACTAATATTTAGGTAAATCACATGTATAATAGAAAGAGTTTTGGAATTTGAACACAAAGCTGTATTTTTTCTGTGTAGATCTTCACATATTATAAGCCTTTTCAGAATGAGTCTTTTTCCTCTCAATAAACAACAGTAATGTGTAAGAACAACCTTGGAAGGAAAAAGTTTACTTGGCTGAATATATTCCTCTGAATATATGACCTGGGAGCAGGGCATGCTCATGCAAATCCCCCCTTCACTATTTAAGCTACATTAGTACTGATTCACTACTTCATGAGCTTGCCATATTTGCACTTCCTGCTTAATTTCTGCCATTACTTCCTGCCTCATTTGTGAGGTAAATTTTCTAACTATGATGTAGTAAAGACAGCACATAAACTCCATAAAAATCCTTGAAAGTGGTCAAGGATACTTTTCTTTGGAATTTATCACTTTTTATTCCCCATCTAGGCACAGCTCTTTATGTACCTGTGTGAATCCAACTGACCAGCCTGAGGAAATAACAACCCTACCAATTACAGATACATGCATCAATAATGTTGGAACGTGATTTTTTTTCACTTTCTTCTGTGGGAACAGATTACACTTTTTAATTGTATTTTCACTGGTTTCTCAAAGTCAGGCTGAAGCACTGAATTATTCTGAGGAGAGAAAGGCAAACCAAAGAGAGGATTTTGCATTCTAAGGTGACAGGATAGATCATTACACAGCATCTCAGGAGAAAAAAAAGGGTACAAAAGCTACCACTTTTAATTTCTTTAAATGAAATTAAATGCAAGGAAGTGAAATCACAATGTATTAACAACTGATTAATTTATTTATGAAAAATATTTATGTAAAGTCTAGTGAAAATAAAAGAATTGTTCATATGAAATGAATAATAGCTAAAATAATATAATCTTATAACAGAAACAGTACCTTCAATCAATAGCTCTTGTCCATGGCTGCCCAATAAGGTTCGGGATAGGAAAGGGGCAAAATCAACAAAAATTTCTCTCAGGAGAGGGGCCACTTTTTCTAAAGCTCTTTCAAGCTTTGCAGTGATACTGTGAAAAAAAAAAAAAAAAAAGAGAGACCATGATTGTAAGAACACAATAGAAGCTAAATGATGTCAAACCACACCTGTTTTTAAAAGTTTCTGTAAGCTTCTTTAGAAAAGAGGATGATCATAATTTAACTTTACAGTTTTTAAATGGCTTTAAGTAAATGGAAATGTCATGTCAGAGTCAGCAGCGTGCCAGCCTCATAAATTCTACAGTATTTGCAGAGTACTCCAGAACAAGTAAAATTTTTTATTATCCTTTTCAACCATGATATCAGATTCAAGTATAGGTCTATTTCACCATCTCAGCTTAAATCTGATTTTACACACATTTGAAATCTTGAAAAGAGGTTCTTTTTATTTATTGAAACAATCACAAGCAACTTGCTTGTTTATTCAAGCTTTCAAATAACAACATTTGGCAGCATATGAGAAAGTGTTCTAGCACTGATATCAAGAGAACCAATATTCTTTTATTCAACTTTGAGGGAACATGATCCCAAGTAAATCACTTTGCCTTTATATTTAGACTTCTCTGCCTGCTGAGGCTGTTTGAAGCATGGTATGGTCCTTAATTTTTTCTCCTACAATGAGAAGAGGGGTCGTGATTTTTGTTTGCCTCTTAAATACCAGAAATAATATTCCTTTGTCTGGGGATACAAACTAGCAATAGTCTGAGAATGTCAGCAGTGTGCTAAGGACTGTACTCTTCAAGGTTCCTTCTTCCCTTTTAAAACTTGACAGGGTGTAACACCTTTGCCTGCTGGAACTCTTACACCAAGATTAAAAACCTGCTGCATTATCTTAAAGAAGTAAACTATTTAAAAATGGAAATGAACTTACATACATATTCTGGTCTACTAAGAATTTTTGCTGTTCTTTTTCAGATTGTTGATGGCTGAAGGGGTTTTCATTGTGCTTGCATTATGGCACCAATATATTATTGGCATTCAAAAAATGCAATTATAGGAAGAAGTTACATTTATTGACAGAATCTAAGAGAACGAACACAGACATCTAAATTTTATACTTTATCTACTATCTATAAACAATAAATAAATGTGGATGTCTTAACTCATATCATTTGAAGATCCCTATGTTTAAAAAGAACGCTGATGTTATAGAAATATTGGAAGCTTTCCTTCATTAGCGTGAAATTATTTTACTGAACTTCTATAGCATATTTTCTTTCACTGTGCTGTCATCCCATTTAAAATTCAGATAATGATTTTCTAATACTCCAACGGATGGATTCATATCAGCAGCCTTTTAAGGCTCTTTTAAAAAGATTATTTGAAGTGAACTTCACTGTGATAAAGCCTCTATTGACTATAGTTGAAATGCAGGTGACTAGCTTAGAGTTTTTAATTTTCAACATGAATCTAACCCAAGCTTTTGCTGATAAGAGATAAAGAACCTCCTAGATCAATCTAGACTTATCTAAATCATGTTTTAAAATATACTTTTCCTGTAAATAGTTTTATAAAATCCCTAATTTCAATGTTAACTCTGAAAATTTCATGTAAAACTGAAAAAAAAAAATTCAAGTTCAAATGTTTTTAAATTAAGAACAAATTTTACTTAAGAATCAAGCAATGTTGGAGGTACAGGTATCCTATTAGTCAACACCTTGGGCAAACTACTAATAAACAACTTATCAAACAGACAGCTGATGGATCTTGTTTACTATGGACATATTAATGGGCAATTTGGAATAGTATTCTGCAAAAAAATGAGATCAAAGGTTAGCACTTTTTAGAAATGCATACTGAAGGACAGAAATTAATATTTAAATAGAGAAAGAAGAAAAGTTCCTGGTGCATTCGCATGTTGAAAACTGAGTAGAGTTCTGGTCCTTCAATTCCAAAAAGAACAAGCAAAATCACAAAATAAATCTACACAGAGATTCCAAAAAATCTGTTGGGGAAGTGGGTGACCCATTCACTGCTTTTTCTGTACTCACACATACAAATGAGAGAGACTGAACCTATTCCAAAGCTGTTTCTAACATTTATTACACCTTATAAAGCATACTGCAATCATTAGGGAGTTCCCCATGGAGATTAATGTAACTATTTTTCATGACTGAATGAAGAGATTTTAAGGGTTTTTTGTGAAGAAATAATATTTTTTTTCCCCTCCCCATTTCTGGACCTTCAATGAAAATGAATTCTTAATAGCTCCCAAATTCAAGATTATTTAATTTGCAGATTAAAGACAACACACATCAGAAAATAAGATATATATAAATACATATAACAAATATATTGCTATAATATTTACTATAAATTATATACACTTATAATTTTTTTGTATAAATATATATATATAATTTATATATAGAAAGGTGATAAACTGTGACAGAAAAGATTGAAAGACCAAACTAAAAAAAAACACTTTTAAAACTGTGAGCAAGAAGACCAAATAATCCCATGGGAGGTTCTTACTACCTCCTGCTTGAATTGGTCACAAGAAAGTGTCAAGAAGGATGAGGGCATATACTGTTCCAGTCCCAAGTATGCTACCTTCCCAACTTCATTCCAAGACAAACCCCTACCTCCAAACCAAGACTATTAAGCGTCTAAGAGTCCAAGATTATTCTCCTCCTCACTTTCCTCTGCTCAGTCTACAGCCATAATCAGATCTTCCTGTGCAATTACTACAAGGGAAGGCTTAGATACATCAGCTTTCATGTCACAAGCTCTGTCCCCACAAACAACTCTGATATTTAATCTCATAAAAGCTATAGCACAATGAATTTATATGACATAACAAAAAAAAATATTCTCAAAATAAAAGTCTAGTTGTTTCTCAGGCAGAAGAGGTGGAGTTGGGAGGGTGGGCAGAAGAAAGAAAAAAAAGCCCAAAAGACATTCCTTGGGTTGATTAGATTGTAAATTGTCTACATGTGAGTCACTTATTTCAGTTACTCCTTGGAGTACAGCTACATCTGAGTTGAAATGCTCAATTCAAAATTTTAATTCCAGATTTTTCAACTCAAACTTTTCTTTGATTCCAGGACAAAAAAGCTAAAAAAACACAAGAACATTGCATTTGTTATAATAGCTGAAAAAGAAACTAATTAATGATCCAATGGAATTTTAACATACCTATTAAATTTTAACAAATTTTAACATGCATTTCTCAATTTTGAAAAAGATTTCTCCCTCTGTGAAGCATTGTCTTAGCAAGAAGCAAAAGGAGTGCTTTAATTACACCACAGTTTTATTAACTTGCCTCATGAAACAGTCAAGCAATAAATAACATCATACAAATTATCATTCACTCCTTGAACATTTGCATCTTTTTGAAGTGGAACCAGCAGCCCTTCTGTCTTCAGCCTGTGCCTGCACCCATTGCTGTGATTCTACCTGCACAACTTATCTGACCCTTCAGGTAGGACCAGCAAAACAAGGAATTTTTTTCACTGTGTGTTAAATCACTGAAGAACTGTTACTTTTTAAAGGAGTTATGTAGGGCCCCTGATTTAGATTTATTTCCTTTCCAGTTTATTAGGGAATGCAACCTCTCGTTCATGAGCTTCTGAGCTTGTCACCTCGTGAACAGCCTATGAACACCTAGCTTGCTGTCTGCATTCCAATGTTCCTACAGCCATGCCTTGCAGTGGCCAGCCAACTAAAGAACACCTGGCCACTCCCATGTCAGCTTTTGTATGTCGTATGTCCCATGTCAGCTTTTTAGGGCAGATGCATGTGCACCTTGCAAAGGTCAAAAATTTGCCTTTGAAGTGCTGCAGCAAAACCTTGACACAATAATAACCCATTATACAAGATATTTAATAGGAATTTCAGAGGGCATTTTCCTGGCTACCAGTCAGGGCAAGAGAGGTATTAGCTACCCCTGGGCATGAGTCTCTTGCAACAACAACCAAATGGGTGCCCCATTCAGTGAGCTGCACAAACACAGGTCTGGTTTTGTCCTGTCCAGTTTAACAAAGGCTTTCGTTTGCTCGGGAGAGGTTGAGTCTCTCCTTCCACTTCCTCGTGCTCCATTACCAGTTTGTACTATCATTATTGAATAAAGAAAAAAACCACCCAGCTGAAAAATTACTTTAATGAAGTTTTAGTGCCTGGCATAGTTTGAACAAGTTAGCCTCTTCAGTTGAAAAACTCGTACTTTTCAGTGAAGTGTTACTTTAGTATATATATCCTTAGTACCCAAAAAGTATAAACACTGTAGCATACGTATAACTACAGTAATGCAGTTTAAATGAGCTAATTTTTTTAACAGTATTTTAGGAAGAGAAAATATAATTAATATTAAAAGATAGAACTTGTGTACCTCATGTTTTCAGCTGAATCCTCTGGCATTGGAGCAACAGTTTGGACAGCTGGCAGATTTTTGCTGGTAGCACCATTCACAAAGCTGGATGATGAAGAGGAAGAAGAAGATCCTGAGTCTACTGCACCTGTCCCCCAAAAAACACAAACCTTAATTTAGCCTTAAGAAACAAAACTTTTAAAATAGTCCTTGTATTATTAAGCTACTTCTAAGTATGGAAATAATGTTGTTTTTCTAACATATTGAAAACCTTTACATAGGATTATCATAAGAATTAATACCTTAACTTTGTTGGTATAAAAATAATAAGCTTGAAATCTATTGAAAATCAGGCAAAATAAATCCTTACCTCATTTCCATTATTCCCAAATTATATTCCAAAGCTGAAAATAATTTTACATAATCCTCATCCTGTAAAGCAAGATCTTTCTAAAATAAAGGTATACTTAAGATGAGCTTGAGTGGAGAATAGGAACTTAAATATTTCTTTAAAAATACTTATATATGCATAGTTGGCTGCTCAGTTGCAACTACAGGCAGAAAATAAAATAGAAATTAAAAAATGACAGGGAAGATATAAAACGTATATCACTTCAGGAAGTAATGGGGGGAATTAACATCTGAGGTGTATTAAGACTCTAATTACAATTTTTCTGTTTCCTTCCTTGAGTCAAGGAGAATTGTAAGATCTTAAAAGTAAGAAGGGCAATGGAGGTATCATTTCAATGGGTTGTGAACAGCTGCCCAGAAAAAAAGATGCACACAGAGCACACATTTATACCTTCAGTGATCTGGGTCAGAGCTAAGGGCTAAACTTAGACTCTAAATGCCAATCTATCATGTCTGCTGAAACGGTACTGTGAGTTCAGCCTCTCTGAAGCAAACCAGCAAAGGCTCAGAGAGGCCCTGAACAGCGAGAGTGCTGTGATAAATGCTGTCCCTGTTCTGCACAGTCCTTCTGCAACACATCACTGCTAGAGAGGTAGCTACAAACAGTCTTGTAGTTGGAGTTCAAAGCCTGAGGGACTGCAATGCTACCAGAGAAGAGGCTGACAGGCAACAAGATTTATCCAAGTTAGCATTGAGGGGTGAATAACCCCAGTTTAGAGATCAATTACATTATTCTGGCCATTTTCAAAAATGATAATTGTTAACTCCTCTTTCTGGTCAGTTTTAGCAGTTGATACATCACTGTCCTTTGCATTACACAGGTATATATTATTTTTCAGTTTCCTGCAGAGATCTACAAAGCATTTATGGTTTCTTAACTGCTTAAGTAGTCAGGCAGCAGTGAAGTAGAGGTCAAATGCTGGTAAGTGTGAAAAATACTGTGGCAGCATGAATGAATTTTATTTTTTTTAAATTTGTCTTTAGATATTTTTTATTGATAATAAAATTAAGGTAAAGATTGGAATTTTGACTAGCTCATTTAAGAACATTTACATTCAAAATAGTCTCAAAATGCAGTAGGATTTACTGGACTTGCTGACACTAAAGTAGCTGGTGAGGTTCAGGATTTAGCTTAGGAACGGATATAGGCTGTTTTTTTAATAATGGGATTGGGAGATGGATTGCGGTTTACACTGTTCTGACTTGGTTTAAATGCAAACTCTAACTGTACCCAAACACACTGAGAAACACAAAAATATAAGGTAGGCTATCTCTCCCAACCTAGGAATCACAGCAACTTAACTGAGAACAGGATATCTTAAAAAAGATTAAGCCTTCACGTATATATATGTCTCTGTGTGTGCATTTCTGTATTTATTCACTTATTTTTATTCATATATGCATAGGGAATACATATTTTTATTGTTTTTTCTCTTTTCCTTCCAAAGTAAAATTTTCTTCGTTAAGGTTGTTTAAAAATGCAGTTGCTACGTTGTTCAACCAGCTAGGCTTCCAAAAGGTCAAAGAGACCTAGAACTATTGGATTAACATAGAAGTAACAACCAGGATATGAATTACAGAAATCCAGTCTAAAAAACTATAAAGCCAGTTTCTTACATAAAAAGATGAAGGAAGAAAACCCATCTCCCCAAAGATGCATTCACAGCACTAAAGGACTTTGGTAACATGCATCACATTAAATCGTGACAGTGACATTGACTGTGACAGCGATGGCATATGGAATGTAAACACCGACTGCAACCCATGAATAACTGAAAAGAACCACCTCTCACATAAGTCCAGCACAAAACAGACCTTATAGACATAACTGAATTTCTAGAGTATCTGTGACATACTGTAAAAACAACTGTAAATAGGTTTGGGGGGACATCTAGTGTTTCTAAAAAATTGCATCCTGTTTCTTTCTTATCATAGCAAAATAATAATAATAAAAAAAGGTGCTGTTCAATTAAATTCTATACACTACTTTAAAATCATTAATAACACAGATATTTCATAGATTACAAGTATATAAACCAGAAATTTTTTAGATTATTTGTCTATATGTCAAAAAAACTGACATACATGAGTCACTATTTTGACTACCATAGGCATAACTTAATTAAAAATGGCAAAATGAGCATTTTAATCTAATATATATTTAAATATTTTCCATGTGATACTACTTTTTTAAAAACTGTCATTAATATGTTTAGCATTTCTAAAATGTTAAAATAAAACTCAAATCTTCAAAAATTCAAATCTTCACTACAGAATTCAGTACATATATAGTTCTAATTAAACCTCATACTTGCTGAAATTCCATTCAATCAATACTTTTCAATTCATCAAGCTAATCCATAGATTAGGATCAAAATCAATTTCATTTAAAAAAAAAAGGAACTGTAAGGTCTGTCAAAAAAAGGAGCCTTTAATCCACAGTACCATGGCTTCTGCAATACTTTCTTCTACTAAGAACAGTAGTGAGGAAATGACTGATTTTAAAATGCAATTACTTACAAAAAAGAGCTACTACATTCCAGCCAAAATAGTTCAGATCTTTAATCATTGAGAAGACTGAAAAGCTTACTACTGTTCAGTATCATTTGGAAAACAAGGTTTCCAGTGTAGGATATTTTTTGCATGACATAAGAATACCTAAAAGGAAATCCATTCAAGATTAACAGAAGTGTCTACACAAATGGAACTGTTCAGAGAAGCAATAACATTATTCAGAGTATTCATTCCTCCTATCTGCCTCAGGAAAATTAGATTTTAAGGTTTTGTTTGGTTTTTTTTATCATTAGAAAAATCAAAGTTCTATTACCCAGGTATTAAAGGTAATCTGCAAAAGGAAAGGGAAAAAAAAGTGTCTTCATATTATTCCATAAAGCAGAAGGATGCCAAAAGTATCCCCCTCTATTTGCTGCAAGCCGAGAGAGATTTTCACATTCTCAGCCCTTGACTGAAGTTGTGATATCCTTGAAGAGAGCTCTTCTCTCAAGTGCTTTTCCTTATTTTAGAAAGAAAACAGACTATAGCCAGATATTTCAAAGGAGTTTAAGTAAATATCAGTTGCACTCAGTAAAGATTCATTTCTCAATGGAAAGCACAGTCTCCATTGTCAACAGGCTCCTTCATGAATAGAATCCCATTACTACTATTATAAATAATTTAAAAAGAAGGTCTAGTCCTCCTTCTACAGGTCACAATAAACAACTACTGATAAGACATGAATTCAGTTAAATTAAGTAGTTTCTTACTAAAAAACCTTCCAAAAACAGCATAATTTTCACTGACAGATAGTAATTGTTCAAAATACTTACCCTCTACAATCTTTGATATGTTTATTAAGTAGCTACTTGTCTTTACTTACTTTGATACATAGGGAGGGATAATTGGTATGTATCACATAAACATCCTCTTCTGCAGAGCACTGGAAAAGTTAGCTCATTTCAATTCTAAACTATACTTGTAAAACAATATTGAGGCTAGCTATTAACTTATTTAAGGCTGTGCAAGTCCAATGTGCACTATCAAAGACTATAAATATAGACCACGAGAAAACACTGTCTCCAATAAAGGCCAAGGTTTATTCTTTCCAGGTTTTGTTTTGGAACTACAAAAACAGCAACACAAAGATGATTAAAAAACAAAACACCACTAAAGTAACAAAACAAAAAACAAAGACAAAATGAGGGTCACGAGAATATTTAAGGACAATACCTGTTGTATTAATCATACTTTTTGGTGTAGCTCCTGTTGCAGCAAATATATTAGGTGTACTACCCGGTGGCAGTCCGCTCCCAGCTGTGGCAGCTCCAACGGTGGTAACAGCCAGACTACCCGGAGGAGGTTTCTTTACTGGTACAACCACACTCCTGTGGAAAAAGAAACAGCAGATTACTAAAATTGCACCACAGAGCCAGGAAGAGTTTTTGGTTGTGATGGGTTTAGGCTGTTGCATGATGGCATCGCTAAGAAATACATAACACTGTAAATTTTCATAACCTCCCTGAAATAGGGTAAAACTCTGTTAACAGGCCCTAAAACTATACTACTATCCTTATCCTGCAGCTTCATGTAATTCTGAGGAACCTAATTTGTCTATCAAAGCCCACAAAATGGAAAGACTCCACCACCTCAATATGTTGAGAACACTGCTATCAACAGTGTAATGCTGTAATGTGCTCTAGATTTGCAAAGATAATGTTAGCGGTCAAGAATTATGCCAGCAGACTAGAAGTCTATATGCATGCAGTCATAAAGACTGTGAATTTGTTGATCTTAATGAAGTTACCTGAGATAACAATTTTTTTTTGCGTTTCATCTGCACATTTGAATATAGTAGGTTATTCCTCAGTACTATGAACAAAACAGTCTTTCAGAGACGACTAAGAAACACAATTTTAGATTCAGCCTTCTTTCCTCCTGATCTAAGTCAATAGCACAACGTACATTGAACAGTAAAAATGTAACACAATAAATACTTTCTTTCACAGTATTGATATTGCTAAGATTTAAAAAGCTTCTTGAGAATTTGAAGTTTTTTAGAAGAGAACAGGGCTTTCATACAAAAAGTGCAACATAATATCAAATATAAGCAGACAACATTGCACTCCAACAAACACTTTTTAACCTAATCTTAAATCACACTTGGGTTTTTTTAAGTGTGAAGACTGTCTGTTTGGATACAATACTTTTTCCAGACTGGGACGTTCTCATAGTGCAAGCAAATACATTTACATTTTTCTTGTTAATATTTCTATTTATCTATAAAACCCTCTTCTCCTTAAAAGTCTGTTTCAGTGGCAAACCTGAGTGAAAAACAAACCTGAAACAAATCATATTTGTATAATATTGAATAATATCTTTTCATCATTATGTACATTTTCTGTTTAAGTGGATACACTTTAAAATTAAACATTGTGATAAAAAAAGAGCAAAAAAGGGCAACTATTTAGGGTGAAGAGGCCACATTTTGCTCCAGAACTTCCTTCAGTAACCCTTTTGTTATACTTTTGTGTAAATATGAGGGCATATAATGAATCATAGGGTGTGGAAGAATGTTCCTATATGTCTAAATCCTCTGTCTCCCTGGATTTTAAAGACTGGTGGTGACAGTGTATAAAACAATCCGGAAGCATTTTTTTCCTCCCTCTCTTTAGAGGGCTGACAGTTGAAGTTTCTGCATTCTGAACAACAGTTTTACCCCTATCCTGAAGCACGTACTGTTAGAGAAGTGAGTCTAGGCAGTCGATGGGTTTTTGTCTCAGTCCATTTACATTAGGAAGAGATGAGTTTGAACAATGCAATAGCTATTGATTAAGATAAGTGACCCTAAAATAATTGCTTTTGTCTGTAGTTAATAATTTTACTATCACTACTTCTATGAAGTGTTTACATAGCAGCAGCTACAGCTGAACAAAGCTGGGTCTACAGAGGTTAGATTAATCTGCTCCATAACACCATGAAATTTCCTAAAATTAGCCCCAATCTGAATACAAAGATCTCTATTTCAATTAATACTTCAATCAAATATTTGAATTTGGGTTATAATACTGAATAAGTACTCAATAGCAGAGTCCTTGTAGTGTCATAGAAAAATGAGAAGAAATTAGGACTTGTTTCTTAAGGGAGAATGTTTCCCAAGTATATTAATTTCAAAAGGAAACTACTGTCATTACCCACCACCTTTGTAGAGAATTGCAATAGAAAGGGTAAATAGAAATATTTGTCTGCTGGGGCACAAGAAGGAAAGACAAAGGAGGAAAAGGCATCTTAGACTGGCCTATTCTAATGGCACGTGGATTAACAGGTCATCCAGACCAAAGGCAAATGCATAGCTTCACAAGATAATCTGACCATGCAGAAAAAATCTGTGAAGACTGATGACTCAAAGAGCTTGGGAAGGACAGAGAGACTGTTGGCAGGTCCATAAAGGTAAAAAAAGGCGCATCCAAAACTTGGAAAGAGTGGCCAACATATGAAGAACCTAGGAAATGTGAGGAAGACTTGACAGCTGTCATCCCATGGTCTCCATGCCATTGGAGCAGATCCTGGACCTCTTATCTGTATGCAAGCAGGAAGGATGCCTGACTGCTGAACAGTCTCCTTAGACACACACTCACTCCAGTGTTTGAAACTGTGAGACAGTGTGAGTGAAATACATATATATTTTGGTTGGGGTTTTATTTTAAGAAAAGCAATTTTCCCCTCATATAAAGTCTGGTATTAGTATCTGCTAAATTGTCAATACAATCGCTGCAGAAGTACTTCCTATTTTCATGCTACTTTTCTAAAGATGAAGGTAAATTCAAGGTCTTCTTCCTTATATTCAAATGGTTCAGTGGCCTTTCAGAGTGTCCAAAAGATCATCTAACTTTCCATAGCCAAGACCACATATGTCAGCTTTACTTCTCAGATGTAATAGAATCAGTTTGATTTGGAAGGGACCCTTAAGATTCATCTAGGCCATCCCCCAAATGTATCAACCTGCTATTAATGTAAAGATTATGAGTGTATTTTAGGACTGAAATACAGCTCCTATAGCAAGAAGGACAATCCTTCCCAGATCCCACAGATATAATGCTCTACACGTCTGGCATTGTTTTGTATGTCTAAATCACCTCATTAAGATAGATCAGGTGCTACTAAATAACAAATTATCAAGAAATACCAAGAGATATCTCTCTACCATAAGAATAGGGAAAAGCAGTGAGATGACATCATCCCGGACTGAAAGAAAATGCAGCTTTCTGACATGTCATACATGGTGACCTTGTCAAAATGTCTCATTCGTACTGATAAAACAAAGTACAGTGAATGAATACAGAATGACATCCAGACAAAGCAGACAGAAAAACTGTACGAACAATTCAACAGAGTGATCAAAAATGTGCAAAACAAAAAGAGGGACAGCAGAACAAGAAAGGTGAAAGGGAATGAGTGCCCTTCAAGTAAAGAAAGTCTTCTTTTAACCAATCTAACCACTCCAACAGCACATACAGTGAAAACAGGCAAATAAAAAAAAAAATCAGACTTACAAAACAAATATTATACTGCAGCATAATATGGTTTGAGGTATGAATTTAATGTGATAGATGCCTTACATGTATCTGTCAGGCACTAAGGTTTTCCTTTCATGAAGGAACAGAAATCTACAGACTAGAAGAAAAGGTTATAAACACTTCTGTATTTCATTTTAGGCCTTGTTTTGTACAATATATTTCAGACTTCCTAAATGTTCCAAACTGGCCCACAGTTGTCTGAATCACATCATCATGGTCTCAAATGATCCCAAATGATTTAGTCAGCAAAAACTTAGTAGTAATTGTCTATATCAACTGATTTTATTTCTGTGTTCATTGGGTGGTCTACAATTCTAAAAATAACTCCTGTTCACTGCTCTGTTACTCTATGAGTGTCCTTCACCAGTTTAAACCCGAGCCTGAAGTCATCGTAATTCGCATCATGCTTAAGATGAGTGTTGTTGATTCAACCTGCATACTACTTATGCATTGCTGGTTCATTGAATAACCTCAGCAAATAGCTACAGGATTCTTCTGGGGTTTAGAAATTTGCATGAAATAACTAGACAGAAAATAATACCATTAACGCGTTGAACTGCAAAAAGAAAAAATGGAAATTAAAAAAAAAAAACCCACCACTTTCTCAAATTGACTTTACTTAAATATTTAGCTACACAGTGCTGGTGAGACAAAAATCAGGTTATACAGCTCTATATTTTCTCTCTGTCTTTCTCTGTGATTCACATTCTGTATCTCTTCACCATTTTAAAATTTAAAGGCTTTCCAACTTAATCACTGTGGTCAACATAAAGGTCAGAGATAAGCCTTCAATACTGGATGTCTTGAGCTACCTATCTGAGCAGCAGCAATTAAATTAGAATCACTTTACTCTTGTGGGATATGTGAAACCTCTTAAGGCTGAATTAATATTCTTACTCCTCCTCTCCTCCCCCACACAGCAGAAAGCAGGAGGATTTTTCAAATGTTCTTCAAAAAGCAGCACAGACCTCAGGCAAGTTTTTCACAGAATTGCTCTGTGTAAAACAGCAACTTCAGAGGTTTCAGAAGAAATCACATTAGAAAGTGGGTGTCAATTTGTCTGCTATATTACATGCTACCTTGTTCCTACAGCTAGATTAACTTAATCTCTGAAAAGAAAGCTTCATATTTCTTCTCTGAAAGGCATTTGTATTGGCCATATCTCTGTACATATATAGTCCTTTATCAAACATTTATACTGTTGTTTACCTCTGTTCTTTCTGATTTCAACCCCAGACTCTGACCTGAGCCTGTGATGTTCCTATGTACTAAAAACACATTCTGAATCCTACTTTAAACAACCTTCTATTAGGCTGACTGCATTAAGATAAGATACATCTGATACCAAGGAGGAAAGGTGTAACTCAGAGTAAACAGCCAAGGAGAAGAAAAACTCGATTAAAAAATTGTGAGGTATACACATGAGTTTTAGAAGAGATATGGAAGGCTCACAAAAGGATATAATCTTTGGGAATTATGCAAATGAAATATTAGTGCTGAATATCCATGTATTATGGATTCTTCCAATCATTTGATGCCACACATGCACCAAAAAGTCCATATCTTAAAGTACATGAAATTATCTTAATCTACTAAATGTAAATTGCATGTTTCTAACTAGAATAAAGAGAATCATCTCAGGTGTGGTTTTAGGACAAGGAGATGAAGATCATTGATCCTCATTCTTGGATGAAGCAGAGGAGTAAGTCTTTATTCACAAAGAAATTCCATCCTTTGCATTCAGGATAAATTAGCAGAAACATATAAAATCAAGTAAAATGTTGACAAGAAAGAAGGAAAACTTTGAAAGATAAAAAAGCTAATTATCAAGAAAAGATTAATGGTCTTGGCTAAACAGAGAAGTGGGAAATACTGGAAGTTTAGTAAGTTTGAAGAAAGTGAATGGAATCTAAGTGAACATTTGATGTATTAAATGTCAGGAACACCACAAATATGGGAAAAAACCCAAAGAAAAAATCAATATGAGGTATAAATGAGTATGAGTGAGGAACCTAATCCTGTATATATGTTGAAAAACAGAAAAGTAAGGCTAAAAAGCTGCAATCAGTCCTGTAAAAGGAGGCATGTAGGGGTAAAAAGCAAGACAAAAATCCAGTAAAATTTTCATCTATCATTCATCAGTGAATTATATTAGAGAGTAGGGAGATGCTGGTTTCTTCTCATCAGCTTCAGGCCAGATATACCTACAGTTCCATGTATATGAATATGAAAAGACTCACACAGGTGATAAGAAGAGTTTTGAAAGAGCTACCTGCGTATAGATTGCTAAATGACAGATGTGGAGAATATGAGTACAGCTTGATGAAAATAAATTGAGGGTTAATATACCTAATTTTGGTTGACTTGAACCTATTCATAAATTCAGGATGATTTTTTTTCTAAACAAACAGCTGAGGTGGTGATGAGCTTTCCCTTTGTCTTCCTCTTTATTTACTAAATGAGTGACTAAGGCACTCCCTAGGAATACAGACAATGCAACTTCAGCTCTCTGTCTAACAGGATCTGAAACAATACCTCATTCTCTGGAGTGTATTTTTACTGCTACCTTAGAAAAATATATTCTAGACAGAGAAGCTGTCAAGTATTTTCTTTGGACCAGTCCCCACTGCACAAAGATAATGAAAATTACCTTGAGTGAACTGGAACCAGATGAGTCCTTTAATTCCCACACCACTGATCAGGTTTTTCCTTCATATGTTCACACACTACTGTGATACCCAAAGTAATGGGGAATGCAGTGCCTAAGAACAGACAACATCTGTACCTGTCCCTTCTTGATTCATGGGAAAGGTGCTCTATTTTTCCTCAATCATTTGTAATTAACTTTAAAAAATAACCACTTATTTTGGGGAGAAAACTAAAATGTATTTATCCGTAACTAATTTTTAATAGGATTTCAGCAAAACCAAATCTATTTTTCAGCAATCATCTTTTGGAGAATCTAATAGCTCTAACAGGAATATGACCTCCTATTTAAATGACTTAGTAGACCAATGCATACCAATGATCTCCCAAAGGTGGGAAATCATACAACAGATAAATATTGAACCTCTCTACTTTAACCTTCAGTACATCTTCTCTCACAGTTCTTGTCTTTTCCCATTCTGTCAGTTACTATAAAAAAAAAAAAAAAAAGAAGAAGAACACCCCACTGTTGTATTCCAGCAAAATGTGTAGATTCTCTGAGTAGTCCTTTTAAATATAGCATACATGCATAAAATTAAACATGTTTTTGAAGACCACCCATCTCTGTTTTAATGGGAAGGACATGTATGAGACCTGACTGGATTTCACAAGTTGTCCACTTTTTCTACCACCTTTAAAACTGGCCCCGAGGTCCTTCTGTGGGGAGAAAAAAAAAAAAAAACCAAACCTGCAAAAATCAAAACTAAAATACTTCAAAAATATTTTCTTCAAAACATTTCCAGATATGTTCCTAAATACTTCACTGAGCATGTAAACTAAGAAAACCCATAATCTTCCAATTTATGAAGTGATAACGGATTAAAAGGGAATCACACCTTTAATAGCAGCAAAAATAACTGATCTTTTCATTTCTAGGAACTCAAGATTTTCTGCTTATGCAAGCATGCTTCCCATTAAAATAATTCTAAGAACAGAAAATATATGTAAATTACCTCAGTTTGAAAAAATAATAAATGAGACACAAAACCACAAGCACTCTCGATTTCAATAATAGCATCCCTCTAAGAAATCTCGACTAGAAAAAAGTAGAGAGGAACACGTGTAAGCTTCAAAATGCAATACTGAGTAGAATCAGTATTCTATAAATTCAAAAACCATAATGATCTAGGTTACATCTAGTGGGACCAATGCAAATTGACCAAAAAAAAAAAAAAGAAACAAGAAATCCCCAAACCCTAAAAATCAATAACAGGGACTGATTTTTGTCAGACAAAAGACGAGAAGGCAAAAAGGAATTATTGGTGAGTTATGCTCCATTAGTCGCAAATCTAGGTGAAATAACCCTTTGTGTTTGCTTCTAAAAATGTCAACCTGGATGCCATTTTCAAGAAATTCAGTCTGACGTTAAAAGACATGTCATAACTTTGAGGATCTGGGCTCCTGTGTCCCAGAAATCTGTTTATATAGCTCATAATGTAATTACAGCTACCTTAAGACAGATGAGGCAGAAGGCAGCAATATATTGAAAACTAATTGAAAAATGCAGTTGTCCAGAAGCACTTGTGGGGAAGAGGTCTCTGAAAAGCTGCTCAAAGCTTCAGAGTTTGAAGTGAAATTTTTGATGTTGTCACTCTCAATCTATTGAAGAGCTGACAGACAATCAAACCCGTCTGGCTGCCTGGCAGCTCATTTTGCTGGCAGGTGGCAAACAATTAGACACACCAATTTGTGCCTCCTGATGACATTAAAGCATGAAACTAAGTTGTATGCAGGACCTAGTGATTTGTGTGAAAGCATTTCAAAAATAATACTCTTTGCCGTGGCAACTCATTTCAGACTGCCACCTCCCATTACGGCTTTGAGTGGTGAAGACGACAGACTTGAGTTACGTGCGGTGCGAGGCCGCTTCTGTTCAATCCGTCATCAGCGCCCCCCGAGACCTCAATCCCCTCCTTTCATCAATATCACCTCATCATTTACATTCGATAGCACTTGAACTGCTGCATACATTAGCTACACACCGCTCCCATTTGATAAAACATGCTGGGCACTTTCTCTGCTTTTACGTTTCATTTATGACTGCGCAAATTCTACAGGAGAATACAGGGTAGCCCGTTACAAAATGACTCTTACGGACACATTAGCAATGTGCAATTAAAAGAATATGCAGAGCAAAACACATCATATTAAAGGCTAAAATACAGTTCTCAACTTCAATTCTGTTTAGAGGAGTTTACTTTACATGGTGTTTACCTTCTTCTGTGATCATAATAAAAGAAAAGAAAATTACCTTAAATGTTCTTTTGCTAGGCACTCAGACATCCAAATGCAAAAAAAA
>VWZW01006024.1:0-94739 GCA_013397115.1 Edolisoma coerulescens | reverse complement strand
AAAAAAAAAAAAAAGAAAAAAATCTAGCCTCACAAGGACTAAGAATATCTTCAGATTAATGTGAAAGATACATTTCTCTAACCTAGATTTGCTTATAAATATGGAATCACTGTGCTTATTTTATAAAAGCTGAAACAAATAGAACCTGACAAAACAATACACTCCGTTGCTCATGGTTCTCCCCAGGGACAAAAAAAGATGACCAATAGCCACATTACTCAGTGAAGTGCCAAAAGCTGCATAAACTACAGCAACACAAGATCCTACAAAAATAAGCTTTACAGGCATAGTGTTAGCTTTAAAAAAATCCCAGTTTATCTTATTTAACTGTTATTTTATATTAGCAGACACAATTTCATTTACACGAGCAGGTATGGAAAGACAATCATTCTATAATTTTTTTCAGTTTTTCAATCGTTATTGGGATACTATAGGAAACAAAATGTTCAGAAATCACCACTCAGTAAAATTCATGCTGCTTTCTTAATTAATATTTTAATTCATTCTACTATCATATCAATGTACTGTTTTCCCCCCACCCTTTGCTTCATCCCCCATGAAAAATTATACGGTCAGGATCTGAATCTGTTCCACCTTTGTAATTTGGAAAAGTGACACCATCACCATCCATATTTGGCTCCTAAGACAGTCACAATGGTCTAGGAAGTACTCTGGCAATATGAAAAATCTGTACAAAGGAATATTTGCTTGAACAGTGGGCACCATTCAATAAAGCAGCCAAGAGATGCAACTGGCTAGCCGAGGCCCTGGGGGCAAAGAACTTCAGTACTTTTATCAAGATGCCCACTGTTCAAAAACATTTTTTTTGTTGGAGAAAAGAATGTAACATTTCCTAATCTGCTGGACCTGCCTGAACCTGTTAATTTTTCCCTTCTAAGTTGTTGGTTATACTAAAAATCGTGATCTGCCTCAGTCACCAAAATCACACAGCTGGATCATTTATTTAAGAGAAACGAAAATGATGCAAAAGTGAATTTGTTTGCCTAAACTTCACCCATTACCACTCCTTTTCTTCATTTTCTGAAGAAGTGAACAATTCCAAAGGCTGACGTACAACGTATGCTACCAAGATAAAAACACAGCGGTGTACTTTGTGCAGGAAATCATGAAATTTGGTCACAGGGTAACAGGTCGGGGAAAAAACAAAGCACTAACCTCACTAGCTCCTAAACTGATTAAGTATTAACTATCTATCAAAACCCATAAGCTCTAGACATGAGGCACCTCTTAAATAATTCCATAATTCTGTATTATCAACTACTACTAATGATGTTCAAAAGGTACAAGCAGTCACATTGTTGCAAGAACAATTAAATGGAGGTGCTCACATTAAATACAGGTTATGGCCAACCTACTGCAGGCCCTTAGAGTTTTTAATGCTTTCTTATAGAGCTATAATTTAGAAGTGCACAGTAAAATTCATGTCTTCAATCACCTTGATGTCAAGCTCCCTCTAACAATGACAAAGACATCTCATGAGGTGATATGCTCCTTTTTAATTTAGCTGTCTGACATTTTGTGAGCCAACCACAGCACTCTGAATGAAATATTTTTCTTATTAACCCAGGAAGGAATTTAGATAAAGTAACTTTTTTCGTGATTACAGTTAAGGTGTTATTATTTCTACATGTAGCATGATTTTTTATACTGCCTAATGTACAAGAATGCATTATGGAATATGGTGGTTCCTCATAGAGGATGAGGAAAAATTCCTAACTGTACAGGAAGAAAAAATATTTTTCACTTCCTATTGAAATTAATCTAAAATCAAAATATGCATTGATGAACAACAAAAAAAAAATCATCTTGATGAAAAATTTGCTAAATGAGCTTTCTCTAGAATGGTCTTAAGATGTAAAATATTATTAGAAAGGGATATTCATTGTTTCTAAAGTATATTTCATTTTTCCTATCTTGATAAAATAATCTTTCTTACAACAGACACTATCTGATTGTTAATTATTTCAGAAAACCAGCCTCAGTATTTATATACAGAGAGACAAAAAGACATCAGATTTTTTTTATGGACTTCATAATGGAAAAACACTTTATTTTTAGTCTAAAATTCTAACATATCTTCTTGCACTTTTACTGTTTACATTATGTTGAAAACATTGCATATTGTTTTTCTTAAGACTTAATGAAGATATTTACGAATTTTTTGCAGGTCTTCTGTAAATGCAGATTTCTTTTCCTCATAAATCACAATATAAATCTTTTCTGCCCTAATTTTTTTATTTCCTTCAGTATTTTACTTCCTGTACCTGCCTGATAAACTAATATACTTTTAAAATTTTAAAACATGTCTTAAATGACCTTTAAGTCTCGATTCCATTTTTAATTTTTTAAAAACATTTTCATGAAGAAATTAAAGGATGGAAAATACAACCACATCAACACTCATAAGAGTTAGGTCTAAACTCACAATGGATGGAACTACACTTTTGGAAGAATGCTGACAATCGCACAACAGCACAATTTCTATGTTCAGGATAACTGAGAGGGACTGGACATTTAAAGGTAAGTATATTAATTAGAAACTAGGAAGATACAGCCTAAGAAAAGAAACAAAGGACTCTGTGGAAATGTTCATGAGCTTAGTTTTAAGCAGTAACTTCTAAGCTTTAACAACCTCTGTTGTTTAAAGACCTAAAAGGAAACTGGTTTTTACCATGACCACGCAAACAATTTGCCATGGTCAAAGCATTTCAGTACCAGAAAACAGTTCAATGATGGATACAATTAAGATTTAAGCCTTTGAAAGAATGTTCAACTGAATTTCTGCACAATCTGTTCTATATCAGCAGATATTACCCCTCCTCCTTCTCACTAAAATGCAGTTTTAAAGAAAAAAAAGATTTTATTGGAAATACATTTCTTTGCAACAGGCTTGTTTTCCAAGTACTCCATAGAGTTTTATTCACTGCTAACAGAGGAAAAACAAGGTGAATTACTTTTGTCTATACTACATGGTCTGTTGGTAATGCAGAAAAGGAGGTGCAGTGCAGTTGTTTTTAACATAGTCTAATACAAACCAATAGCAGAAAAAACTTTTTGAAAAAATAAAACCTTCAAAATTCTGAATTGCATCAATATAAAATAGTGAGTCTAACCATATACCTGTCAAATGAGTGAAACTGCATGGGAAGAATAGCCTGAGCTTCTCTCTTCAGTGCAGGATCTGGGTAAGGGATCGGATCCGGGCCACATTCTGCAATTTCAACAGGGGCTGCCACAAGACTTTTCAGTATTTCTTTGACATTGATGCCTTTACTTTGGCTGATACTGGATATTGATGATGCAGGTTTCAGAATTTCACTGGGGCTTTCTGTTAAGCTCTCCTGAGATTTCTTCACTTCCGAAGACAAAGTAGACAACAGCTCACTCATAGCATCAGGACCTGTGCTGGTCTCTAAGTCTGTCCCATTCAAAATATTGGGCATCTGTTCATCTCCTATTCCAGAATCTGTATGAGGAATAGAACTTTCCAGCTGAATATCTTCAACCGGTGTCGGTGTTTCTTTATCTTTGATATTTTCTGGAAATACAGTCGGTGTCTCTGCAGTGAAATAGAGATTATGAACAAAATTTAGTTTGATATTTTCCCCTAAAAACATGATCATAAGGTTTTATACAACAGACGTGTGTTAGAAAAATCACAAATCATGGTATTTTAAACCTTAAAAACTCATTTTACATACAAAACATTTTACCTTCAACAGCTGTTTGGCATATAGACAGACTTGGAAGAGGGAGCCCAAAATCCCATTATACAAACTCAGTGACATTTAGAAATTACAGCCCGCTACTCACACAGTAATCAAACAGCAAAATACTGCCAGCAAAAACTACATTAAAAATTATAACCTATCAACTGCAGAACTGTATGATCCTTGAGTCTACTAGAAGAGAAAATTGCAATCACTTATGCTTTCAGATTGCTGTAAAATTTAGTTGTCTGTATTGCTGTCATCAAATATTAAGCTTGGGTTCAAAAGAAAACTGCTAAACATTTGTTTGCTTTGTGTTTTGTTTAAAATGCATATTACACACATTTCTACACACGTATCATTGCACTGAATACAGATTTATTTATACATGAATGAAAAAAAAAGGTGTTGTTATTGATTTTTTAGGTACCTCTTCTTTTCCCACAAAAGGCAAAATTCTGTAATTCAGGAAAAATTCATGAACAAAATAAATACAGCTTCATGAGATAGGCAAGTGAAATCTGTTGAGTTTGGAACATTTCCAGATTGAAAAGGATTCTACAACATCTTGTAACCAAGAAGACCATACCTCTATTAATTATTTCAGTGAAACAGACACAAAAACTTCATTAAAGAAGAATAATTTGCTACGCTTAGACAAAAGTTAGCTAGAGTTGTGAATAGCTTATATATTCACATATTTGGTTAGAGCAAAACAAACTGCGGCTATTTTTAATGACAAAATGATTTTTTATTTTACTTTTTTTTTTTACATTATTTTCATTAGATTACTTGTCTCGATGATAAAATTTAGCTGCCCTATATATTAAATAAGAACACATTTTTAATGGCTCTGATATAGTGGTTTAGATATTATGGGAAATATTTTACAATGTATTTGGATGAAGCTCTAATACCAAAAAAATGTGCTTCAGCAATGTAACTTTAATAACAATGTCATAACTCACTACCGATTTTTGGGTACAGTTAGGTATAAAATATCTATTTAGCATATGGGCATAAGTGTGGGTACATGACTAGGCACGTTAAAAAAAATCTATAAAGATTATTTATGTGTTTGAACTAATGGTCATGTAAACCTCTGCATATGTACAAGTATTAAGAAAGAACAGAAGAGGCTTTTAAAAAGATGAAGCAGAATCACCCATTATAAAGGAGCATTGTTTTCTTCTTTTAACAGCCATAAACACTGCAGCCGCTTCCTCCTCCTTTTTCTCTTAAGTGCCTTAAACACATCTTATCAAATAGATATGAGCTCTTCTTTGTGAAGCAGGAAGTAGAAACTGGATTTATGAGCTGCATCAAATGCATTTAGCATCTGCCAGGTCAGGAAGCAAAAAGATCCGTATCTACTTAGTGCTGCCTATATTTGGCATAGAAAGACATCTGATCCACAGAATGATCCTAATGAATTTTCTGCTTGTCTCTTTAAACTCCATCCATGCAAAGACAACACTTCTCAGCTGAAGGGAAGATTAGGACTGGAGAGCCAGTAAAGCAGGTTGCTGCCCATGAAATGCACGATGAATAAAATGCCATAAGGCTCCATTATTATGCAAATGAAAAGAGGGCACTGAAGAAAGATGATGGTCCACTACATGGTGAAGCTAGGTTACACCCAACCTCAATTTTCATTAAGGTCAACAATGCTGAACAGGAAACTAAAGACAGAAAACCTGATAGAAATACAGTTGTGGAAAGTCAACTAACTTGAGTAAACCAGAAGAAAGATTTTAACACATTAAAATCACAGTAATGAACTGACTCCAGGACAGTTTTGAAAGAAATATCCCTGATATTACTGGTCTAGTAGCAGGCACTTTTGCCAAACAGATGACTGGAGACAGCAACACATCAGTGGAGAAAACCATACATGGTTTCTCTTTTAAGAGATAGGAAAAAAATTATCTGGACAACTGTAAACCTTCAACAGAAAGCAAGATTTCAGGATTTATTTTGGAGTAAAGAATAGTAATGGTATGCAATGAGACAGATTAAAAAATGGCTTTTTTAAAAGAGTTTTTTAAATACTTATTGTTCAGAGAAAATAAGGGTCAATACAGCAAATTCAGTAAAGCTGGGGTTGTCACAACAGAGTTGTAATTTAGTCATGAGACCCTGGAAATCAAGAGAATGTGGGAAAATAAACTGGCTAAGAAAGAGCCATCAGTTACTTTCAAAAGAAAAGAAAAACCCATCAGAGTGAGAGAAACTACCATGGGAGCTATTTTGTTCAAAATTTTAATAAAGATTTCAGGTAAAAACATTCTGGTGAAATTTGCTGATGACAAAATTATAAGGTACAACTGATGGTCAGAGTAGGATGAACATATGAAGGCATTAGGCAGAACAGTAAATTACATTTAATAGTGAAAAGCTTTGTATCTAGTGAAGATCACAGAGCTTCCCATTACAACTGGAATTCTTCTCCTGTAAATGACTGAAGAGAAGGACTTGGATACATCAATTATTGAGTAACTATTTAGTTACCAATACAATGCTGTAATGGAAAAGGCAAATGTGGCTCCAAACTTTTTTGAATAAATAGTTCCTGCAACAGCTAAGCTTTAACAGCATTAGAGAAGACTTTGGAAGGATTCACTATGGAATACTGTGCACACTTTTGTATTTGAGAAATGTGGAAGTGCCACTGTGGAGATACACAGGGATCTACTGTTGCAGAAAAAATTTGGCTGACATAGTCTGGCCAAACTAATACTGAGAAGTTATACAACAGCTATCACAAGCTGTAGATGAAAACTCAAATAAAAAAAAAAAAAAAAAAAAAGAGAATTTAATCTAAATGTCAGGTTTGTCATGAGAAAAACAGTACAAACTCACCAGGAATAAATTTTAGTTTGGAAAGTGACACTCATCAATATATAATTAATGTTATGGAAAAGCTTTCCAATCAGCGTAGCAAGTTAAAAAAATAGAACTAATTTTGAGATGCTATAAATAAGACTGTACTTAATTATTCAGCAGGTGACTTGCAAACCTCTGTTCCCAAATGAGAATAAAATGCTGAGAAGCCTGCATCATTTCACACTAAAAATAGAAGTAAAATTATATTTGTGGACATAGAATTTCAATATGACATGTTATAAAGTACATAACACTAATTGAAAGGACTTAGGGAAAAAATATCAAAGGGAGTTATTCTATATTCAGGCAAGTGTATGGATACAAATCTGATTTTTGTGGAAATCAAGTATCTTTACTTTTCTTGCTGTGCCTCCAACACTTAATATGAATATGCTGCACTAAGCCAATTCAGCTCAGTCTGGTTTATCACTATGAATAGCAATATCTAAAAACTACTAAGTCAAATGCATTAATTTTTAAAACATCAAACAAGCTAAATGAATAAGAGTTTAAAAGGTCCAATTTACTTTTTATGAATTAAAAAAAAAAATTCAGAACTAATAAAACTTCTTAACTGCCTTTCAAAAAAGAAACCTAGCAAATTAGGATATGTGAAATCCACATAAAAATGGCTGAAAAGATATATTATAAGACCTTCTTGATCAGCATTATTATTACTAATACTATTTTAGGTAAATGTTAAAATTCTTAGCATAGGCCGCAAAACCCAACCAGTTTTATAAATATAAATATGCATTATAAAACTGCATATCCATAAGTTCTGTTCTATATTCTTTTATCCCATGTCCTAGCCCTTCTGTTGCCATCTGAACAAAGAAATAAATACTGCTTCATAAAGTGACTTAGGAAAATCTTAAACCAGAAACGTCTATTCTTTTATAAAAATCCTAAATACTTAAAGAAACTTAGAAAAATGATAAACATGAACAGAAGCAAAGCCACAACTGATTGCATCTGTCTATGTTCTAAAACTGTGACAGTAAGCCTCTAAATTTTCAGCAAACCTCATCAGTTTTCTACAGCACAAGTCCATGTCAGTAGACAAAGCAGAATCATTACTAGATCTAGTGATCTTAACCCTGTCAGAAACAGGCAGTTGGAAGCCAGATGCCTCCTTCTTACTGTTTTTCATTGTAACTAATGAGTTCATCTACTACATTATGGGAAAAATATGGGCCTAAGTTAACTAAATGACATATTGTGTATCTGGTGACCTCATCCGTCACGCTCCTTCCCTAAAATATCTTGTTTGCTTGTGATTTATGAAGTGTATTGTAATTGTTTTAACCTACTGAGTTACCTAAATAGCTCTTGCACTGCTTCCATATGCCTAAAAAATACAACCCACACTCCCCCTGTTTATTAACCTAATAATGAGATGTTTCCCATGTAAGGTAAGTACACACAATTTTGTCATTATAAAAAATGATGATACAAATCATACCTTTAATATTTATTTACTTTTAAAAGATGGAAAAATTATGTGTCTATTCCTGTGATCTTTTTGTCTTTTTTCATATTGTTAAACCTCCCTAATAGGTAAAAATGTGCTGAAATTTTTCAAAAGTAAGATGAATGAAAATTATATTTTTAATTGCTTACAATATGGCTGAAACAATATTGGGACATAATACTATCCCAAATCATTGTCAAATTTCTGCTGTAAACAATAGAGAAACATTTGGCAATGGAAGGTTTGGGGCAATCTTGGTATAGGATTTGCCTCCACCTTTGTCTGCGTGTGCACTGAAAATTTTATGAGTTGTTTTCTGCGTAGCTATCTTAAAGCACTGGTGATAACCTTACTAGTTGGCTTTTATACACCCCTTTGTAGTTTTCTATAAACTTTCAGAAACAGTACCCTGAGAGCTGAAAATGCTTTCATTCTAACTAGGCAGTGATAGTATACCTTTCTTCATCGGTGGGAGACAACTAATCAATTCCTAAACTCTAGGCTATAAAGAGAGAGTGGAAAAATTCTTCCCTGCAACATCAGTCTACTAATTCTCATGTGTAAGAAGCAGCCCAATTAAACTGAGATGAGAAACAAAATATGGGAACAGAATCAAAAGGTAGTAAGGGTCTGATTTAAAAGTACATTGAGAGAAGTAAACTGAGAGAAGTAAACAAGAATGGACTTGCAATAGTCCTTGGAGGCTGAGGCACCACAGTGAGAAGAATCCTCCTAAAAGAAGCATTAAGATTCCAAGCTGCTCTGTATCTACTACTCAGGACCTTCTCTTCTCTTGGCATTCCTATTTCTCTGTGAAAGTTTTAAGTGGACCAGAGTTAAAAATTCCCTTTATAATGATCCTGATCATGGCCCAACCATGTAGAATCTACTCATTTTGGCAGCTTGGCTGGTATTAATCTTCATGTAACTATGCATTAATAAGCAATTATGTCATGTCCCACTAACAGACTTCATGGGGTTCTGTTATTTCTGAGGAAAGGCTACCTGAGCAACACTGACAGCAGAACTCATTTGCTTTTCTAAAATACTTTTAAACAAGTTTCTTTGTAAATTGTATTATTGAAATGTGATGGAAAAGAGCGTGGGCTTAGGGTTATAATTTTCCATTCCTTCACTATCAGTCTTTTATCTACGAAAACATTTGATAAATGCAGCCTTCATTTAGCCTACACCTGTTATTTAGCCATCATATTTATCCAGGTTTCTGAAATTCCTTCCAGACCAAACACTGTCACTTTCCATCCACAAGGACAGCAATGCAACAATGCACATTCAGTTTTCTATCAGCATGCCAGCAGTCAAGGACAAGCAGAGTTGGGAGGTAGAGCACATGCCAAGGCAGCCTCTGGCTGGGAAGAGGAAAAGCCACAAGTAGGACACCCCAGGACTCCGATATGCATGGCTGAGGGCAGATAGAACACAGGTGAAAATGAGGGGACTGAGGAAGGTCAGACAGGAAAGACTCTGGAGGGCTGGCAATTGGAAGGGCACAGATCTTGGTACAGGAGATTTAAGACAGAGGGTTGGGAATTTTCCTTTTAGCCGGTGTGGATTTGTGAGGAGAAGGGATGTAGCTGTCAACCAGGAAAAGCGGAGGGGCACTGAAATGGGAGAGGAATAGAGCAGGAGAGACTTAGGGTGGGGAAATCAAGGTTGGGAAGTGATTGAAGGGAACAGTTATCATCAGCCCCTGTTCACAGCTGGACTTGCAAAGTGCACGTCTTCTCTTTTTGCTCCCTGGAAATTTCTTCTATGTGCTCAAATTCCTCAGAAGTCTTATCATTTTTTTCTTTCCCTGCAGTCACTAAGGCAGGCACACAGGGCAGTTCTTTGTACCTTGACCATAGACAGGACATTGAAAGAGCCATTTATGACAGACACAACCTCTTGATCTGTTTAGGCAATGTCTTTAATCAGTGTCTTAATTCTTCTTTACTAATCAAAGGTCTTTCACTCAGTGTTTGATGGATAAGACATCAGTCTGATTGATTACCTGGCTGCCAAACAAAATGTTGGAAGTCCTAAACCAAAGCATTACCAAGATATTAACTAAAAGATACTAAAACAATACAATAAAAAATAAGAAAATTAGAAGTAGTATTAAAGAAATGTTAGCTTTAGAATATAAAACCAGGCATTTACATTTTGAAACAAAACCCAAATAGAAATTAGGAACAATATGGTAATATGTATTTTTTCCCTAGGTGAATTTCTCTAGTTTTTTCAGTTTATATTTTTATTCATTTATTTTGTATTGTGTAAACTCAAACCCACATAATTAAAAAATAAATTATTTTAGAGATACTTATAATAATATCTGTATTTCTGATGCATGCTGAGAAAGATGGTGGTTTTGTAATTAGACATTTCTTAGAAAAGAAATTAAAAAAAAAAATCTGTCACATAGGCTACAGCACCCAGCAACAAAAGTTAACAGTGAAGCACAGAGTACGTTCCATATAGACAATGAAACTTATATTGAAACGTTTTGGTTTAAGCACTACTTTGAAAATTCAAAAACTCTTAAAACATCTGTAATTTGTACAAACAAATGAAAAGAAATACTGATGTTACTCACAAAAATCCTTATTACAACTGCTTCATGCATACATAATGACTGATCAATTAATAATGAAATATTTGTGCAAACATCTCCTATGATGCCTTAAGTAGCTGGCGAAGGGCAATAAATAATGGATTAAGATGTATTCATTACTATCTCATGACTTTCAAACACGTCTTTTCAGATGTAGTTGGAATAAGTAACATGTTCCAATAGAAGAGCAGTATGACTATTTTGAGCAGCAGGCAGAAATTCAATAGAACTGGAATTTTATGATAATCATGACTATCACCCATGTTACTTATAGCATTCCTCTTTCTTAGAAACATATGTACAACTAGATCATGAGGAAGATGGAGACATGAGTTTTGTCAAGACTTCCTGGAGGCAAAGAATATTTTGACAGGCAATGGAAATGAGTCCTTCAGTCCACTTTGCATACTAAGGCTGTTACCCTTATGCAAAGTAGTTTGAAAAGAGTCTGGAAATCTCTATGCTACTACATTAGAAATACAAACAACACCGTAGCAATGTAATTCCCAGAGTACTGTATACCTAGGAGATCTGAAAAACTGGATACTTTACTTGTCTTTAAAGAAAAAGCTGTTTCTGCAACCTTTTAATATAGTTTTTTCTGTCAAGAAAAAAAAAAAAAAATCAATAGCTTCCAGTCCATGTGCACCACACACCTTTAAGAAATCTATTAATTTACAGTGCTTTGGGAAAAACAGAGACAGTGATAGCAAGGGAGTGGAAAATTCAATCAATTTTTCATAAAAGTTTCTGATAACATAAATACTGATTTGCTTCACACAACATATTATAAGCTGAATTGCACTGTTGCCATGCTTTCATTTCTGAAACACTCCTGAATAATGTAAATGGAAACATCAATTTTCAACTGAAAAAAATCTATCCATTGCTTGGTTAACATTAATTGTGTTCTCAGTAATTAACAGGCTGCCAGCTGAAGTGTAAAAAGAAAAAAAAAAAGATTCACACTTTTCTACTGTTGGAAATGTGGAAACACTGTTGAAAGAAATAGCCCAATGAACCTTCAAGGTAAGCAAGGATAGCTTCAATAAAAACCAGAAAAAACTCATTCCAAGTGATCCTGACCACTATACCTAAATCTGCTTGAAATTTGTAGCCGTAATTTGAAGAGGTTACTCAGTTTTAGATGGTAAGGCTGATTAGCTGTTATTAACAGAAGAGATCATGCTCCTCTATCTCTCCCTCCTATTCCAATGAAAAGGTATTTCTCTCTCAAAATATGTACTGATTACCCTCTGCCTGGTAAAAGGGCTGCTCTCAGTTTCTCTGTCTCTAGTTCCACACCTTCCAGACATAACACAGATATTTTTATACCAATTTTGGGAAAATATCCTTATCTAACCAGAGAAATCAACAGACAACAAACCATTACTTTCTAAGCTATTCCAATTGCTCCCATTTCAGAAATGAAAATTTCAGCATTTTACGCTAAGTTCAAGAAGGTAGTTCATGCTAACCACTAAATGGCCACTAATGATGTCTTGACTAACACAGTTATATCTGTGAACATATGTGTAAAAAATTATAGCTATGGATGGGGATGTTACTAAGACACACAATGTCATTATTGGATTAAGTGCTTGACATCAAAGAATTTGATTCCAACTTTTGTAGCAAACCAATATTTGTGTCTGCAGTTCAGCTAAGCCATGTCACGGGAGTCAAGATTGATCTGAGCAAGACAGAGGTCTACAGTGACAAAGCAGGTCAGATGAACTGTACCCTAAATGTGCTCTCACTTCTCTTCACCTATTATTAAAGCAGATGAGAATGACTACGCTCAGATACTGATTCACTACTATTTTCCAGAAAGTAGAACTCATATATAACTGAAGATTTTGAGATAAAAACCTGAAAATCCAGTACGGAGGTTTTGGTCAATCATTTTTAATGCTATTCTCATCTTCACTAAATCTCCACAATTTATTTATTTGATGAATTAGTTTTTAATTTAGTTAATTCTTTGGAATTATGAACAGAAAGAAGCAAGTCTGCAGAATTTACTTTTGTAGGGCTGTGTTTCTCAGGCAACCTTCAGCTGCAAGAGAAAAGTTCTGATCTGCCATTTCCCTTGAGACTCTGGTAACGAAATACTTCAAAGTGTAATACTATATATGACCTAAATTGAAGAAAGAGAACTTTCTCTTAATTTTGCAAGATCTGCTTTGTCTGACTAAACACTGACTAATTTAGAAATACTGAAGACCTTTTAAAGTTATCAGAAACAAGGAGGAGAAACATAAGCATTTTCAACAAACTTATGATAAGAGCAAATCTACAGATACAGGTGTATTTTTCTGTCCCCATGGATCAGGTTAGAAGGAAAAATAAATATAGAGGTATAGAATATTATAAAGAAATAAATATTTTAATTGTTAAATGGTAGTCATGGACATGAGTGTAATAGTTTTTTCTTCCTGGGTGTGACCTTTCTCCTTCAAGCACCATAAGATAACACCTAGCTTATGAGAAATGTCTGAATAATAGTAAAAGAAACATTATTTTTCCATTAACAAACATAAAAGAGTACAGGTAGAATATATAGATATTTCCCTGCAAAATATATTTTAAAGTCTTTTATTTCAATTCTATCTTTTATTCATACACAGTACCATCAATAAAGAGTGCAAAATTTAATATTTTTATGACAATAATGGAAGAGTTTAATACCAAATAAAATGATGTTAAAATTCTTGTAACCCATATTTGACACCAGCTACAGTTACTCATAGGAAGCACTTGCTGATCACATAATGTAATGTACCTGAGACAAGTAGGGTCTCACACAGCTTTAAATGGGTTTTAACTAAAGATATTGCCCCATGTAAAGGAAAGAAAAAAAAGAGCATCACTAAGAACAAAATCATTATCTTAAATACTGGTAATATTCCTAATTCTATCTTACCCTTTCCCTAATAAGTTTCCTAGTCAGAAAATTAGATTCTACTAAAAAGGGATAAATGGTTTTCTTTTAAGGAGTCAATCCTTCTTCTTGAATTCAAAGAGATCTTTTCCTGTACAGTTCTAAAAATTATTACACAACTTGCTTGATAAACAAAGAAGAAATTCTTTATATCCATCTAGTGTCATATGAAATGAATAAAATATGTCTTCACTTCCCGGTAACAAGTAATTTCTATGAAAGTTTTAATAAGTAGGACTTTGCTTTAAAAATGTGTTGTTAATTTTAAAGGCTACATTCAACCACTCAGTATTAAGTAAAAATACTTGAAAATTTAAAATAATATTCAAAAATTATGTTTGCTGCCAACATCTGAAAGCAAGTCAAGTCACTAAAAAGAAACCAATTGCCCTAGCCATTGGAATGAAAGTTTCTCTTGAAATGACAAAATATGTTTTGACTTCTGGCCTTTTCTGACAGTGTTTGCAATTTTTTTTCATTTAACTTTTTGCTGATGTTCAAAACTGAGGAACTGTGTTCACAAGATAAAAAGTGGAATTATTCTTCCTCTAATGGTTGAAGCTGTAAAGAGTATGAGACTGAGACATCAGAGACCTAAAACCCTTAGGGATGTGATGATATCAACAAATAAAATAACTAACCACAGATAACATTTCCTTTACTGAATAATTTATTTCTAAAGCCAAACCACTTTTCTTTCTAACCTGCTCACAGTTTAATGTAGCTCTATTAAACTATTTCAAAACCAAAATTATTTTACTTGAACTCAAGGTAGAAAAAGTACCATAGATAATAATATTATATTAAATAATAATAGAATAGTTCTTAAAAAATGCTTTATCATAAACATTTTGATGAGTTTGTGGGACTGCTGCCATTTCTTCTTAACCTTTTTTCCTGCTTTTGATACATATATTTTACTCAGGTACTATATGTGGATAAGAAGAAGAACTATTTGTTTTTCCCTGTCTTTGTCACCCATTATACCAAATGTCATGTTTCATACATAGCAATATTATGTTGCATAGTCTATTTTTATTGTGTTAAATTTAACAAAAATTAAAATATCTTTAAGTAAGTGTGTTTTGAGGCAGTCTAAGCAATCCCAATTTTCAAGCAAACATGGTTAAAAATAAAATATCCCAAAGCTGATACACGGAAACTAGTCTCAATGCAGAAAAAAAAAACCAAAACAAAACAAAAAAACAAACCCACACTAAACCAAACTCTTCACAAAAAAAAAAAAGCAATATCAAATGAAGTTTCAGTGGTCTATTGTGTAGCACCACATAGTAATGCAGTCTTCTTCTGAACTAAGTGCAAATGATTCCTTTTTCTATCAATGATGGAATAAATCATACAAATATAACTATGTCACAACAACAACTATTACATTTACATCAGGATATTGAGTAATACAAAATATATTTTTCCTTGTATGGCAGACAATAGTCATATGAATCAAAACCACAAAGCTGGCTTACACACTGTTATAAATTAAAGCAATTTATAATATACATACATCAAAGCTTAAGAAATGCCAGGTTCACACAGTGATAGTTATAGTTGATGTAATAAGTATTTTAACATAATGCTCCCAGAACAGCATATGACAGCATAAGTCACCTTATTACTGATGTAGGAAGTTAACTATTCTGTTCTTTATAAACTGGATGCAGTCTAAATCACTTCTGCTTTTTAAAAATCTGTCTTTTTACCCAATGAGATTTTACAAAATGATACCAAGGACATTTTCGTCAGATTAAATTTCTAAAATTGTTTTACGTTCTGTGTTCACAGCACAGTGCATGCAAATAATTGTGGAAATTTACATGCAAATTTGGCTAAAGTTACATTCAGGTAACCCTCTCTTTTTCAAGAAATGACAAAAAACCCCCATATTCCTACCTAATAGAGTATCTATTAAAACAAACAAACAAACAAAACAAATCAGGCCCAAAACATATAATAGTTGCTTTGGTAGAAAAATTAGTTTCCCTCAAGAGAAACACAGCACAGCACATTAACTAACAGGCATAAAATAATTCACATACAATATCAGAGGTTTACATACCATCAGGAGGGCAAGAAAAAAAGCGAGAAAGAAAGGCAAAAGAACAGGAAAAGATATAGGGAAAGGGAATACTACAAAACTATACTTCATGTGGTATGCAATATTTTTAAAATAGGCCTGATTTTATTTTTATGGACCTAATACTGTAGCAGAATAACCACAAACCAAAGGCATTTGAATTTTCCTATATCCATTCCCTTCTCCTGACTGTTTTTTTTGTTGTTGTTGTTGTTTCCTTTTATTTTGTAATAATTAAAGCTAAAAATTGTAGTAAAAGTGGGAGAGATATTTTCTCAAAAAATGTAGGCAGGAAGTTAAAGTTTAAAAGGTATCATCAGGTCTGATCTCCATGTAACCTGAGGCGTATACTTATTTATCAACAGTAACATCACATTTAGTTCTTGAAGTGCATTACATTAAATAAGAACACCCAAACAGGTTAGGAGATGATGTTAATATTACCTTTGTAAAATGAGTGGGCAAAGCTCTGCTCAGGAATTAACTTGGCAAGGAATCCATGGTTCAAACTTGGGTGAGGGATAGATGGTATGACCACAACTGTGGAGAAAATCATGGAATCAAATGTGAGCCAGCTAGTATTCATGTGTGGCCTGGTCCACTGTGGATCCATGACAGATATCCTATCTCATTGAAACATGCAAATATGGTATTACCAACAAAAAAAGGCATTTCTAAAAGAAAAAAAACCAACAAGTTCTGTATCAAGAGATAGGAAACAGCATACCTATTATTTGGGCACTTCAAGAGCAACATTTATGGGGAAAAAGAGACACAGATAGATAGATAGATATATAAGCAAATAGGCAAGACAGTCATGGATGAAAGTAGCAGTTTCTTAGCACAGAACCATAACATTTAATCAAGAAGGCAAAAAAGATTATGCTTTGTCTTAACTGGCTATGTTCATGTAGTATTTTAAAATGAGAAGCCAACAAGCACATTGACCTTAGAAAACTACGTAAACACAGCAAATTAAATCATGATGAATTGTAAAATAATGACTAAATGTAAGTATGACACAAATTGGATGAAAAATTCTATGAAGAATGAAAATGAGCAACTCCATAAATGAAGAAAGCAATTAAAGATTAATACAAGAACATAAACATACACAAAAAATTTCATGGACAAATTCAGCTACTGTTTTCGACTCTTTTAACACAGAAGATACAGTTATAATCAATCCAATCAGACTTGAAAAAAAAATACTGGACTGAGTGCAAAATATTTGAAACAAAGTGGGGTAAAGTTTGCATCCCTCATTTCTAACAGCTTCTGAGAGCTAACAGACTCCCTCCCTTTTGGGCTGAAGAACACACACCAATAAAACCACTGCTACTAAAACAAATCACAAACAGTTCAGTCAAAGAAGGCAATAGCAATGTTTCCTTTTTTATTATATTGTTACCATAGGCTTTTAAATGCAGGCACCAATACAATAGGACTCCAAGAAGGTACTCCACTACCACCCTTTCACAAACCTCCTCACTCAAACAAAAGGAGCTCACATGGGCAAGCAGATGTGTTCTCTTTTTATTCACTTCATGCTATAAAGACACCTGTTCTTCCTAACACATAACAGATTCAGGAAGATTTTTGGTGAACAACCTTGTACTTTACAACTTTAACTCCAGCAGGAACCCTGTTTTTATTTTTAAATTATTTTCAAATTAAAGAAAAATAAAGACATAAAAAACAATATAAAAATGAAAATTAGTAATACCCTATAAGAAAATATAGAGAATACCTCAAATATGCAATGTATTTTAAAATCCTAAATTATTATACAGGAAGAAAGAAGTATGTAATTTCCTATTAGGATCTTAAGCTACTCACTAAAAATACTTTGTAGTAAAATAATCACAGTTCTAAAAAAGAATAAATAAATCATGTAACTTTTGAAGAAAAGAAATTTACCTGTACTTGTTGGTGAATTTATTTCTTGTCTGATATTTCTACCTGCCTGGCTCCCAGACCTCGCAGTTTCTCGCTGTGGTTCCAGGATGTCGCGGTACTTGGAGACCATCAGGACGGAGATGAAGTACACTACTGCCAAAGCTAGGAACTGAGCTTGTTTGCTGTCGTCCTGTCCCGGGAAAAAAGAAACATGTCTAGAATATTGAATATTTCCATAGAATTTTCATACAAGATCATCACAAGGCTTAATAGGTAATACCTTTCTGGAAGGCTGCTTCTGCCAGCATAGCAGCAAATGGGTAACACCGAAGGCTGAGTGGATTTTCAGTGGAGTACCATACACAAAAAGTACATACTAAGTAGTGAATTTTGGAGGTAATTCGGCGGCTACGCAAATCTCTAGATCTGTGGAGTCAATGGACTTTTCAAAACAGAGGCCTGACTCTACTCTGAGAGTGCTTTAAAGGCTTCTTGGCAGCAAGGGCAACTGTCTTCTGCTGCCCCAAGGATGAGATTGTGAAGGCCCCTTACAAAAGGAGGTAAAGGGTACTATTGCTGAGAGGGAAATCTAAGATCACTGATGTTTCTCTAACTGACACTGGATGCATAAGAGGGCATAACAGCTTCTGGTAATATGTAAAAGCAAGGAGAATGTACCACTGTTTTTCTTCCAGAAATAAATTCCAGCTTCTACATTCTGTTTCCCCTTCCACAGGACTGTCAGCAGCAATCCTAGGTTTCCAGGACTGATTTAAGTGAAAGCCAGGACTACTACAACTTTGCTATCGTCTTTTCTTCTCATCCCACATAATCTGCTGATCAAGAGCAACTGCTATCTATGGCTTAGATATCATCCTGATTGAGATTAAGGTGCTGTTGTTCAACTGAAATGTCTTTTATTATTATCATCGTGTAAAACTTAACATGATGGAATTAAGACTCCAGTTTCCATCTACTCCTATAGTAGTTTCATCTTTCCTCAGTTCCCCAAGTATGTTCTTTCTATTACATATCCACTACTTGTTTTCCATGTTTTCTGGCTGGTATTTAAGCTGGCTGCATGTTTTTGCAATTCTTAAAAAGCTAGAAATTCTCTGAATTATTTCTTTCATAGAAGTTCCAGAAACATGTCTTCCTGTATTCTTTTCTCTGTTAATTAAGAAAAGAATAGGTGACAGAAGATTGCCACTTTGAACTCAGGTTGGAGAAGTTTAAACCTAACATATGTACTTGCAGGTATACAGTAATAATTCCTATTGTACTGCATTCAAAAACAAGCACACTGTGGTGCAGTTTTGTGCTGAAAACCATTGCAGAAAAATCTGAAAAACATTTTTATATGTGTTTACACACATAAATGTGTTCAGTAGAAGTGAAAATTGTATTTACAAAGCAATTTGCTGCATTTCTGTAACATATATACTAATTTTTCCTCCTACCCTGCTTGGACAAATAGTTGACACCTTTAGTAATACAATTTTAATCAATATAACTCATAACTGACTTATCTTGGCCATTATTATTTGGCCAGGATAAGATTAAGGCTGAGTGCTAAACATAGTTAACTACTCAAATAGCTTAATCAATATAATATTTTAATGCAGAAGGTGGCTGGTAGCTCCAAAGCCACAAGCAGATGGTTTGCAGAAAATATATGAAGTGCGACACATGAAGGATTTTTTAATTCGGGTACAATCAAAATCTCTTTCAAAACATAAGTGATGATTTTGCAGAAGAAAGAATTACAGCACATATTACTCACCACATCACGAAAAACAACTGCTCGTAGACGATTAATATCAACATCCTGAAGAAGCCTATCAGGGTCTTTTATGGGAGAAAGATTTCCAGGGACGTTTTCAAGGGGAGTCTAAAAGTAAAAAGTAGTGAGAATTTTTTTGTTCCCTCAAAATGTCAAAGTGTTTCTGTTAGAACCTTAATTTGATATAATTTTTTAGCTATTACATCAATCTTAGATGACGTGTTACTACCAACATGCTTCCTACATAATACTCAGACAAGGGCTCTAGAAATAAAGTGATGTTTTGAATTACTATCTTAATATTAACTATTTAGATATTAATTGTTACATCTTTCCAGTAGCTTGGAACAACTGTATCTCAAGACAATGATTTGCACCCAAAAGTTTGTTTCAGATTACGGTCGCTTCATCGCAAAACAATAAATTATTTTTAATATGCATGTTACATTTGAAAATGCTGAACAGAAATATAAAAAAATGTTAATTTCACTGAGACTTATTAAAGGCTACTTATAAAATAATTGCTACTATTAAAAAAATATAGAATAGTATGCTTCTTCTAAAAAATAAACTCTATTAAACGTGAGGCCTGAACACCTAAATGTCTCCTTATAGCGATTTTCTTTGCATTAAATGTGACAATGTTGAAAAATGTAATGTCTTTTTGAGATTTAATGAAATAATATTGTGAAAGGAGCTAACTTTATAAAGGCTATTTGAAAAAATCTTTAGAGAACAAAAAATACTGAATTTAGTAATGAAAATATAATAGCAAAAAAGAAGGGATCCTTTACATTATGCAGTATCTTGTTTTTTAATCATGGGCTCTACCAAATTTTTCCAGATTTTAATTTCTGGATCCATGAAGTTTTAAAGGTGTGAACCACTTGAAAAAAAAAAAAAAAAAAAAAAAGAATTAATGATGTTGGAAAAACTGAGCTGTAACTGAATATTCAATAAAATTCACTCCTAAAAGCAGATAGAAAATACTGATGCCTAATATGCATTCAAAGGTCTGTTGAAGTTATTGCAACTCAACACCAACAGAGATTCAATTGCAGAATTCCGTCAAAACTGCAAAGTATCCTGATGGAATAAATACTCTATGCAGGTATACATGACAGAAATGAGTAAGGGGACTTGTTCTTTCAAATAGGCCAAGCAAGAGTGAAAAAGCTGGTTAGAATTGCTCCAGTCATACTCCTGCATCAAAGTTTTCATGTTTCAAATAAGCCTCCTCACACACTCTTACCATAAACCAGTCAACAGGAAAAAAAGCTAAGTTTTTGCCAAATATTTGAGAAGGCAATTACAATTATTTTCTGATCCTAAAAAGTCGTGTTTCAGATTTGTCATCGTTGCTGTTGGTTACTGAAGGCTCAGTTACCTTGGTTGCTGCTGATGCAGTTACTCCCTGAAGAGCATCTTGAGTTTTACCGCCAATTAATGACGTCTTGTTTACTCTCTCTCTTTGCCTTTGCCGGCATTCTAAGCAGTTCCTCACAGCCACACAACAAACTAAAAGAAGACATGAAAATGCCACAAATTAGCATATTTTCTCAATATTATATTTAAAACATCAATTAGCACTCATTACTAGTAGGCAGTAATTGAAAATTTGATTTTAAAAAATGATAATTGAGAATAACCCACAAGTTTTATACCAGGAACAGTAGAATTATCAGTAATATAATAATTGGTACGAATAATAGTAAATAGTGAAGACAAATGCCATACTGTTGCAAAATATATTGAGGTCTACAGTGTCTGCACAAGTATCCCATTCTTTTTATCTTACATAGACTATAAAGAGTCCTACAAATCCCTGGAGGCTTGGATAAGAAAACCTGCAACATGGAGGTAGAAAAGCAGCTCTAAGGAAAAAAATATCATCTGTTTACTGACCTACATTTAATACTTTTACTCTCCCTGGATATATATAATTTGAAATACATATGGAAGAACATTTTCAGACATATACTTCTTATGACTAAATTGAATTGGCCTTAAAAACGTATCAAATCAATAATATATGGGATTTTTATCACATCAAACTCTACCTACAAGGTCCTTTCCTACACGTGCCACTATTTGATCCATCACAACTCATTGATCTGTAAGTAACTATTTAATACATCCTGTCTGCTGACTTACCAAGCCTTAGGCACTGTCGCATTAGACCTCCAGAAGACATGTTTTTTTCAGCTTCAATCTCACTAAAATTTAGAGAACTGGCAAATACTAGTACGTCAACCATTGCCATCAGACGGCTGAGAAACGTTACTGCTGTCTCTGCCGACATTCCTTGTGTCACTTCAATATTTTCCAATTCAGTCTTTAAAAGGAGATAATTGAATTAAAGAGTTTGAACATAACTGAAACATAAAGACAGCACATACACATAGAAATCTAAATTGTTATGCTTAATGACAGATTGAATAGTTATTTAAAAATCTCCTACTGACACCATTAATGTAAGCTGTGAGTGAAATTCAAAGTAAGACAGCATGAAGAGTGAGAAAATTATTTACATTTACATGCTGTAATAGATGAGTAAAAGTCTAACATAAATGAGAAAGTTATTAGCAATCACATAAAGACAAAGTATGGGCAGATAGTAAAACAATGCCTGGTGTAAAAGGGTGCAACATATTCTTACATTCTTCCATAGGCTACGCAAATAGGTAACAGCTGAAAGGAATTACTCTGTGTATAGCTTTTACTTTTTAATGTTCCTTTAGATAAACAAGCAAATGTGAGGAGTGGAGTGGGAAAAAACCTACAATTTTGCACTCTGTTTCTGTGAATCGATTTTCTGTGGAATGTTTACAGCATATAGAATCCTGACAGAGTCCAATTCTCCAATTATGCTTGCTACCTCATGACAACAACATAGGGAAAATAAAAACGTGACAAGTGACGTGGCATGCATCTCACATGTCCCAGAGAACTGCTGTTTCTTTCCTAATGTAGTGTTGGACTCTCCTTAGTGGGAATCCACAGAAAATTTCTGAATGAGGTAAATATTTCTGAAAGCTAAAATGTTTTTCTCAAAAAAGACACTCAGATGTCGAGAGTCATGTTTTCAATTGCCTTCAGGTATTTAACAGAGCAGATAAGTGAGGAAACAGTCAGCTTAATCCAAAAAATAAATATCAGTTTAAACACTTTTACCTCTGGAGCTAGGCAAATTGAAAACAGGAATGTGTGATACTTGTCTGTGTCCAGAATTACATGCCTAAAAACTATTTTAAAATTTGTTTACAGGTGGCTGCTTCTTACTGATTGTCAACAAGCTTTCCAGTTGCAAGACTTTCTGAGCACACAGTTTGGGCCCTTTGAAAAGTACTTTCATTGTGCTGCTCTACTTTTATAAATTTGCTTAAAAGTATTTATTAAAAAAGAAATATTTTGTGCTCCTAAGGTAATTTCCTTCCAAAGGAAATAAAAAATACAGAATCCCTTTATTTCCATACTCCTAAAACATTATTAGCCTCACTCATGGCTTACTTTTAAGAATATTTTCACATCCAACATTATAAAACTGCAAACTGTGCCAAACAGTGTTAAGGAAACAATTGTTTTGAAAGATGAAAGATACAAAGTGGCATGTGTCACCATAATGATAGCACTTCATTTAATTGCTCTTAAGGACGTAGCATGTCAGTTACATGAGTGATTTGGGAAGGGCTGTCATCTGTCTGAACTGCCCAATAATACTAGAAAAACAGTAAAATGACAACTCTCAGAAGAAAGATTTTCAGCTTATCTCCCATCTTCTTTAGCCAGGGCTCCCCTGTTTAGTTTGTGCTGTGTTCCTACTTTTTGGGAAAATAGGTTGCTTGGTTTTTTACAGCAGACTGGAAGAAGATTTTTTGAAAGCACTCACCCAAAGAAAATATATTTGAAAAAATCTATAGCCATAACAGTCTGCTAAAAAAACTCATATGTGGTTATGGAAACTTGAACTTTGAACTCATGCTTGAAATAACATCAGGCTCACTTGCAGCCGATTGACTGCCTGATGTTGATTTTTATCCAGTTTCCACTGTACTGTGCCAATCATAGTCTTAAACCTCTCAGAATACCTATTGCTTTTTTGGTTTTGCAAGTCATGTAGTAAATTCACTTAATATAAGACTTTAATGCATTTTAGAAAGATTTTAGCAAACTTCAAATTAAAAAGAATCTTTTCTTTTTTTATGAATCTCCCTAAAATTCTGCTACATGGAGGAAAAAAAAAATGACTGACAGTTTTTTTACACCAAACTTACCATCACTTCTACCTGTTAAATACAGCACATTGGTATTGTAATAGTGTTTAAAATATATTCCATTATTGATCAAGCTGCCTTCTAGTGTCACCAATATTTTAGATAGTGGTGTCTCTAAAACCCATTGAAACGTGAACTGATCACCATTCCATGACTACTCAGTGTAATTTAAGAACAGTAGCAAGTCTCCCATACAATGAACATGCTCAGGACATAAAGATTTTCTCTAATGACACCGGCATTTATAACTTAAATTAGCTCACAGACCTGACTACATTCAGTCCAGGAGCTCACAGCAAGCACCATAATTGGCAATGCATTAGGTACTCAAGGGAAATATGGTAAGAAAAGTTAATTACTACACCTAGTATATTCCTATTCACATCCTACTGTATAATATAGGAAAATAATAGTAAGAAGAATAATAGTTTAAAAAAGCCAAAATATTAAATGATCAAAAATAAGGTATTTTTGAAAATGCAAAAAACTGAAACTTACAGCAGCAATACTAACCTTAGAACCCTGGACATGCAACAGACAAAACAGACAACAGATCACAACAATAAAAGAAAAAGAAAATTATTTAAGTTAACTTAAAATACAAGGTAAATTGAAACAAATTAGTATCTTGGAAGTATACATTTGTTTAACTTATATTTAAAACAGCAAAACATTTAAGCTCAGCATGAACATTTGAAAATAAAGACTTGTCAAAGATAGCTACGCACAAGGAAAACTTTAAATCTTGTATTATTATGGAGTTCATGTAAACACTGATCCTTCCAAACCAATGTACATCTTTTATGTAGTACATAGAATAATATCATGAAGCAATGTAAAACAAAGTAATGTGTTAACTGATTATATAGATATGAACATTTTACAAGCCATTCAACTGAAATGCAATTAAGTAGTTAATCCCTTTATGAGGAAGGAAATATGTTTAAAATACTTTGAAAAAAATATAAATTACAACAAGCAACCTGGTTCTTCATGCATAATGCTCTTCCCTTGGATGCACTACAAGGTAGCTCATTATAATATTATATTCGGGTGTGATTTCTTCAAACTAAATCAGTATCAAACTAGATATGACAATGTTTTTGAACCACAGGAAAAAAAATACCAAGATTTACTAAGCCACTCAGACTGAGATGGCCTTCAAATTTCATTGTTCACAATTAAATGTGTGTTAAATTTTTGTGGTTTAGTTTTAGATAGAACCACTTTCTCTATTATCACAGTGGGCTAGGAACTAATTCTTAATTTTTCACTGGTTCTGTTTTAAAATAGAAAGAAACTTCAGAGCATGTCAATTACCATTGTTATAATTTAGACAGCAGAAAATCCTAATCTAACAAAAAGAAAAACAAGCTGAAATGAACAGTTTTCTTTCCTATTGGGACAGAAAATTCCACTCTCCACCAGTTTTTAAATGTGTCTTTGTCTTTTCGTAGTTGGATGCAGCTTGAGAATTAACCTGTGGCTATCATCTTTCAATTACTAGCTGATGATTTTCATATCAGTTTTACCACTTTCGATTCTCAGAATTGTTATAGACCACACAGCACCTGTGGAATCACACAAGTCCTGAACACGATAACGCTGATGCTATACACAGGTTGTACATCTCAGCTTTTAATCCACAGACCTAATGAGGCCATCATTAAATGTTTAATGGAGTTTTGTGGACAGTTCATATAACACCAGAAGCCCCCAGATGAAAATTTGAGAGCTGATGTTTTGAATTCTGCAAGTAAGAAGCTGAATTATAGAGTTCTTAGAATAAGTAGAAAAACTAACTGATTGTGAGGGGTCTGGAAATTTATTCTGAATTGTCACATATATTTAAACTCCTCAAATTTATTTTGCCTTGCTCAGTGTCCTCAAGTCCTTGTCACAGCTGCTCTCCTTGTAGCAAGCAGTGATTACTTCCAATTGCTAGCTTGCACACAAAATATTTTATCTGTAAACCAGCTTCTATTAACAGAAAGCATCTTCTGCAAACCTTTTCCCTTTACAGATCTTGTTTTTCACACTTCCACAACATCTTAATAATGTCTTCCTTACGGCTGTAATTATTTTTAGAAAGCCTCAAAGACCTCCCCAACAGAAAGGAGAAAATAAAAGGAAATCAGTATTTTGTATTTTATGACCTCCCCATAACTGTAGCAGAGTTATCTAATATTCCCAATTTAATATACTAGACATCAGAATCAAAAGTAGAAGACACCCCAGGTTATATTGTAAACAAACAAAACTGCTCATATTTTTTATTAATATTTGCTTCAATTTCAAATTTTTTCATATATACAATTTGCAAGACTTTAAAAATGCCGGCATTTGAAGCAAGTCCATGCACAGACCCTGGGAAAGATGTAATATAGAATCGAAATTGAATGAAATATTAAAAATTGTGGGAATAGATTATTGTGACTTATAGTAAACTTTGCCCTGTATGCCATACAAACATACAACCTTCCCTGCACTCTTGAGTTACCCACAGATTTGTGAGTGGTTTGTTTACACCAAAAATGCATTTTTTCTTTCCTTTTCTTTTTTTTCTATTTATATTTAAAGTTTTCTATTGATGTTATCCTGGTCTGGATTAAAAAAAACCCAAACCAGCAAAAACCAAATAAACAAACAAAAAAAAAACCAAAAAAACACCAGACCAGACCAAAAACAAAACAAAAAAGAAACCCTACAAGATAAAAGGCAGATTTCTATTACAAGAATTCCATAGTGAGGGAATTCCATAATTAAGACTGCCTGTTCTACAGCAGGCAAGGAACCATGCAGTAATCTTCCACCCAGCCCAGAAGAATTGCCCTTTCACTCCAAATCTGAACTATGCAAAGGAAAAAAAGTCTTTCTGAAATGGGAAATTTTTCAAACATTCATCTTTTTAAGGAAACTGTGACAGTACTCCTTTTTTTTTAGCAAGGGAAGGAACACAATACAGAATCTGTTGCACAAAAGAAAAAAAAATAACAAACTAAAACTGCAATTGCAGTGCTCTGAAAGTCATTTTGCTAAATTTATCCTTGGCTCTTTTCTTCAAATAGAATTAATTAATTCAAGCATCTAATATTCAGCATCTGTTCTACTAATGAGAAGTAGGTGAAGTGCTTTATAAAAATCAGAGGCAATGGAACACATGTAAGAGCAACTAACTTTACAGCAGATTGTTGAGAAGAGAGTTCTGCAACCGAATTTTGGACTGTTTAAGAATGAGTGGCCCAGGATGAACTCCGATTTGCTTGAAGGCTGACTGATTCACTGAAATCAAGGAACTATGCACAGGTAGGACTGCAAGACAGTTGAAAAAGGAACTGTGTGCTTCTTCCATTCTCCATTAGAAAACAAGCAAGCTACCTCATAAAAAGAGACCGGATTGAGCTCCAGGTTAACAATCATTCCAGCTGGGCCCTACAGGGATCTGACAGATGTCTACATCAGAGATAGCTGAATCATTTGTTTCCGGTGAGTAGATCTCCATTAGCTAGAAATCTAGGCCACATGTAAGTACTTCAAGTGAATACTTAGATTTACCCTAATCTCTTCATAAATTCCATCCCTCTTTCAATCCTGAAGTTAAAGGGTGAAATGACCTTTACTGTCTGTTCTATAGTCTTTTTGCTTTCATGTTTCATTATTCCAGACCAAAAATTAAATTAATTTTTATAAGCAGATGTAAATACATGACCCATGCCATACATAAAATACACTAAGAGGAAATAAGAACTATTACTTTAAAATTTCAATATGGCCCCCAAAAGACCTTCAGTGGGAATATTGGAGCATCATGAAAGTGAAGAAGGAATAAATTAAGTAAAATGAGCTCACACTTGTTGATAAATTGAAGATATGTATTCTATGGGATCTACAAAATGCGAGGGCTTTGACACCCCAGAAAAGCTCCACAGAACAGAGATATGGAGGATCAGAGACTAAACAACATGAAGATGGTATGGATTCAAACAGGCACACCAGGAGATATGAGTCAATCCTACAAAGTCATAAAGGATATGGAGCTGAATAAAGACATGATTAACCACTCTTTTCAGAGCATAAGCAGTAAAGCACATAGTGACTTTTTGCATTTAAGCAGGCTTAAAAAAAAACAAAGACAAGAAGTGCTTCGAAGGTTATATAATTGCTTTGTCAGGCTCAATGCCGGAGGATATTATGGAAGCTAAAAGTGTAAGTAAGCTTCAAAAAATATTAGATAAAGTCTAGAAGGATAAATTCCTCAGTGGTTATTAAATATGACAGCCCAAATACCCTCTCTAGCTGTTAAAATCCTAAATGCTGAAACGGAGTGTTATCAGAGCAATCAATATCCTTGCTCAGACTTCTGCATTCTGATGTAAGCTGCACACAGTCACTGTTGGTGGCAGAATGCTAAAGCAGACGGGCCCTTGGGCGGACCCAGTGAGGCAGCTTATGTAGCCTGTGAACAGCTTCCATCTGGAAGAGTAGTGCAATACAGCTTGAGCAGACTTCTAATACCATGCCCAGTTTCAATTACAGAACTACACAGACTTAATAGAATGGTTGGGGCTGGGGATTCGGGAGATGCAACACAAAATTTGAACTCTGTACCTTGTGGATAAAATGTTATTCATTAATGTAATTAATTACAACACATTAGGTTCCCCATGGAAATCAAGAACACTTTTCCATGGTGAGGCTGACTGAGCACTGGCACAGGTTGCTCAGGGAGGTGATGGAGTCTCCATCCTCAGAGATGGTCAAAAGCTGTCTGAACACAGCCCTGGGAAACTGGCTGTAGGTGGCCCTGCTTGGGCATGGATGTTGGACCAGGAGACCTCCTGCGTCCCCTTTCCAGCTGCAACCATTCTGTGATTTTGTGAGTCTTTGAATCAGCAAGGGAAAAAGCCTAAAGGCCCTTTCCCCCTTTTAGAGTTACTCTGGCAGAAAGTGGCCAGTAGCAGGCCTGCTGTAAGTGTTTTTATGCAGTGGAGATGTCATATAAATCTCAGAGTTTCAAACCTCTTCCCTCTTCCCATTAGCAGCTTCTGGAAGGAGGAGGGTGATTTTTGTAACTGATTGCTTGCAGTGGCCTACTTTGCCCTTTCAAGACTGAGAAGAAATATATTCTGAACCAGCAATCCATCCACTTCTCCACAGCAGTTCAAGGATGCACAAGCATTAGAAGTCTGAGAATCAGTATGAAACTTCTTTTCATTTATCATATGATGGATATTCACAAGTGGTCTGATGCACAGCAGGGCATCTGCTCCCTTCGAAACTGTGATTCAGAACAAGACTGAGGGAGAGCACCTGCTCTAAGGAGGGAGGATGTGCTGCACTCTTCATATCTGTCACAGTGATGAAAAAATCCACCTTCCTTTTAATATTTATGGATGGGCATTGAGGAACAGGAATGGAGTTGAATGGGCAGGAAGAATCCTTTTTTTATTTAATTTCACACAGTAGGATTCATTCAATTTGAAGCCAGCTACCAAACTTCTAGTGAATTACTTTATTTTACGATTTCTTTTTGTTTTATTGACCTAGACAGATGGTAAAATTAAGCATTCAAGAAATACATACAGTCCCTATATAGTGGAGAAATGCGTGCATAATACCAAAACTTGAAAATGTAGTCTTTTGTATCAATGCATGAAAAGAACTGCTATTGAGCAAGGCAGTATTGACACACGATATTTTAACAAATGGACGTGTAATTATTGAATCTGTGTCAGGTGACTATTTATACAGACACACACACAGATATACATTGTCCAAAATAAATAGAGGGAAATGGTGAATCTCAAAATTATTATTCTATAGAATGGCTCTGCAGTATCATAAACCAGGACCAGAGCTAAAATCCACAAAGAGCATTCAATGGAACTGCAGCCTAATTAATATTGTGCCTGTTTTATATTTTTACATAAAAGATGTCAAACCACCATCATTTTCAAATGATGCCTAAAATGTTTGCTCTAAAAAAATATCCCCCAATGTCTTTTACTCTAAGGAATGATAGTGCAGCCATTGTTTCAAGATGGCTCAGTGTGTACTCGCTCATACTTGTCAATATTTACAATGAAGCACTTGCAAAATCAGGACCTTAATGTTATTCTTGTGACTACAGACAATAATTGCAGTCTTTCACTTTTGCTTATAGCAAATATTTTTATAGTTAACATAGTGAAAATAGTAAAAAGACATAATTTTAATATTAATTGCCTGTCTGAAAATCATATTAATGTTTATTTAGCACATTGCCATCCCATACATTCATACCTTTCAAATAAAATCTGCAAAGAAAGGTTTTTTAACTAGAAGTAACAGCAAAGAAAAAGTAAAGTAATCTCAATTGCTGAATGGCTAGACCAAAGATTTGAGCTTTTACTGCAAACCATATTTGCAGTCTCCAGTGCCTACCACCCACACTGTTTCAGAGGAGCTCTTTGTCCCTTCTGGGTCTAATCGTCTCCCCTTTCAAAGACTAATATTACCTACAAATAATTTTTACAAGATGCTCAAGATAACATTTAGTATGAAAGAAATAGTCACAGACATTAAATGCACAGACAAGGCATCACATTTGAATAATGTAATTACTCTTGTCAATAATGCAATATTTATAAAGTATTCCTCCCTTTTTAGTGAAGATACTCTGCCTGCCTGAGCTTTAATCTGTTAAGAACTTACATCTTACTAAGAATATTTGAGTGGATAAAAATATCAGTTATTTTCAATACAAGATTAAAAAAAAAAAAAAAAAGAGGGGGAAAGGACCTACTGAAGGAAGAAGTAAACAGAGTAGAGAGGGGATGACTTGTGTTATCATTTGGCATGCAAACTAATAGTGGCCATGCAAAAAAGGTTTATGACTATGAATGAGTAGACATCATAAAGCATGCCATTTTGTTACAGGAATCATTATCCTAATGGTCATCCCTTTAAATGAAATATTAAAAGACTATGAAATATTATTCTTACTAAGTACTACTTCTCTGATAAAATTAGCATTTCAAATGCAAAATGTTATAAACACTCTGTATATCAAAGTGTAACAGTTTGATTATAAACATAAATTTTTGAAGGAATTAGCAGAAAGAGGACAGGAGTCTCTGAAGAAGAAAAGTCAGCTGCAAATAGTGGTTTGCATTATTAACAATTTCTAATATGACCACTAGGTGGAAATATTGTACTTACAGTTGGGGATGTGGCTGCTGACAGCAATGGTAAAATTCCTCCACAAGCAATAATAATATTGTCTACCATCTGGGAAATGAGGTGTATTGTGTTGTGTACAAAAATAATATTTTCATTGCTATTGACAAAGTCCATCACAGACTTTGTAGAGTGACTGCAAGAACAGAAGAAAGGATGGATTAAAAACAAAAAATTAAAATAAATTTTAGATAAATACATCCTTTGCAACCATACAGTGAATGTTTCTTTGATAAAAAGGAAAAGTCTGGTCTACAAAGCTTCGCATGTAAATTGTCTAAAAATATCAACAAGACTAGTCTAATTTACCAATTTATTGCTATCTCTTTTTGCACAGGATTATATTCAAATAGTCAGCTGAGAACCACATCTTCTAACCTTTTATTCCCATCAACCAGTTCTTCACTTCACAGACAGCTCTGCTGAAAGCAGTGGAGTTGTTTCTGCAGCATGAAAGCAACTATTTAATATTAAGAGTTCATCATGCTGCACCAGTGCCATTTGAAGCACCCTTGATAACACTTAATGATAACACCTGCTACTGTTTTAAAGGAGAAACTTGATAACATGGCCATACATTGATTTAATATTAACCTTACTAACTGATAACAAATATAGCATTAATAACAGCTGCAGAAGCCACAGATGCTGGTAAGATTAGGTGAAATCTCAGAAATTCATAATTGGTGAGCAACTGTCCCATGAAACAGTCACTCCGCAAAAATATAAAACCCCTCTGTGAAAATACTGAGGAATACTCTGTCTGTAAGTATGATCTTTCCCCAAAGTAACATTTGTTGTCAGCCAGCAAACAAAAATTAAGGGCTTCAACTGAAAAGATACAATCTGAAATTTAACCTTCAAGCACTATCTGAACACAAAACACAACCCCCTCCCATATACTTGGACCAAAACATCAAAATTGCCTATTTCCAAGTGAGTATCACAGAACAGTTCATGAAACTGGAAATTAAATGTAATATAAATTGCTCCTTTGATAAAACTACGCTCAAGTTTTGTGAAAATGAACTATTCTGTAATGGAAATTACAGTAAATTGTCTCTACTGTATTATAGTTACAGAGTACCCCTATTAACATGTACAAAATGTACAAAACCCCTAGGAAATCACATTGCTGTCATAAAATCTTATCACCACGACTAAACCCAAACAGGAGCTGGCATGCAAAAGAAAATTTGTCAATAGAGTGTTCCCTTAGAAAATGCTATAAGAAAGAGGTTTTATTTATACAGCTTGCAGGTAGAGAAGCTCTCTTTAATTGATCAGCTAAGAAAATGGCCATTAGCAGAAGTCATCCTGCCTAGAACAGGGGCAGTAGATTCTAATACTTGATGTAAGCTGAAAGAGCAGCTCAGTTCGTTAAGGTACACAGGATTTATAAAATGCCTCAAGAAAACATGAATTACTACCTGTGAAATAGAGCTGTTTCGAGCTGGGAAGGGGTAAAAAGAGAAGGCAGAAGATACAGAAGGGCACTTCAGCTAACACCAGCTCTTTTGCTCTCCACTGTCCCAGTAACATCCCCTGTCCAACATGCCTAATTTTTCCTCATCGATGAAAACACAAACCAGGAGTTAAAGAAGAAACCCACCTTCTCCAAACATGTACATCTGTTTCTAGTGCAAAAAGCAAGTCTGTCAGGAGCCGCTGGTGCATGGGAGACCATTTAAACTCTGGAATACGAAACATAGTTGTGCGTGGACCGGGACTAAACTGTCGTCGCTGTTCTTCTGTCATTGGCATGCCTCGAAATCCCAAGTCAACACGTAAATCCCGGTCTTGCTGGGTGACAGATCGACCCTGTATTGCCTACATCAACAAGAGGTTCAAAAATGATGTTAACTTTATGCCATGTGCTTTTGAATACAATACAGAATCTGAGCAAGGATAGGATAAAACAACGTGGCCACAAACCACGGGAGATATTGATGTTCCAAGGCAGGCAGGACCCTTCAGTAAATGAGCTGCTCCAGGTCGAATCAATCAATGCTGAGGGGCTATGGCTGTCCCCCTTCCAGCTACTCAGAAAGCTTTTACTCTCAGGTTCTTCACTTCAAGTCTTACAGAAAAGACCAAATGTAGCCCATAAAAGATCAGTGATAAGACTTTGTTTATACGTAACAATTATCTTTCTGGACTAATAACACAATTTTCTTTGAAGATTGACTGAAAACATGAACAAACTACATAGTGACGGTTTCAAGAAATGAGTGCATTTTTGGACAGCTCCTCATTTTTCAAAACCAATTTATTAATCTGGTCTTTTTAGCAGTATCATTAGAGAATTATATATAGTCTCTCAAATCTCATTTTGTCAATTTAAAACCAAAAGAGAACTTTGCAAAACAATTATGTTAGCAATGTAAAAATGGACATAGCATTGGAGTTGAGCTGAAAAGCTTCTTGTATATTTAGTCTGATCTTGATCTCCTGTAGCCAGTATTTTGAAAGCAGAGAAGGTTTCCTCTATTCAATTTGACCTCTTGAGAGCAAAATTTTTACTGTTGCTTGCATTTCCTATGTTTTTCTTAGAGTTATCTTTAAATGATTAGTTTCTATTTTTCTTAGACTTATCCAAGATTTGAATTTTTCACATGAATCTTCTGCATAGTGCTTTCAATTATATTTTCAGTTTTTTCTAGTTGGAAACACAGGAAAGAGTGAATTTTATATTCTTTAACATTTGATCTATTATTGATAAAGGCATTAGCTCTTCTCAGAAGTAAGCAGTAGTTCCCATCTCTGTGGCACAATTTGCTTGTTTTCTTTCAGTCCATTTGAATAAAAGACAGTTACTTCTTACTGATAAGGCAGGGAGATGATTTTAGACCTGTTTTTAGAGAATTTGAGGTTAGCAACTTGAGCGAAATACATTCTCTTTCAGGTAAAACTATAGGTAACCTTCACGCATGCAGCAGCAAGTATCATAACTGTACCATAACAGAGGAGCTTTTATCTAGCCAATAATACTCCATCTGCAAGAAGAGACTTTGATGTGCATTGCCACTGCAAAAGCAAGCATGAAACATGTAAGTATCTCCACTTAGGGGTCTGGTCTTTAAGTAAATTTCAGTGTTTTCAGTGGTCTCAAGGAGATCAAATCTAACGAGGCAGTTACCACATCTACAGCAATCAAAACTCCAACAACCGCCAGCTCCACTGTAAACGTGTTAATATTAAAATTTCTCATTATTCAATAAAACAATAATTCTCCATTCATATTTCATTTAATACCTACTTCAATTTTTTTTTCTTATTAAGGTTAACTCCATTTTAAGAAAAAATATTTAACCATGGACAGCTTAGAGGTCATAGGGTATTTCAAAGCACCCAAAGAAGAGACTAGAAGATAACAAATTTCTGCTGGTTGCTCACAATTCTTTTAAAGAAAATGATTTAAAAGAGAGATTAATGGCCATATATTTCAAATTGTAGTTTATAATTTATTTCAGTGGGAAATAACTTATTTAAGTAGTATATGAAATACGTATTTTCTATACAGTCATGAAATACTTCACATTATGGCATTTTCTTTGAAAATAGGCCAGTAGATGTACATTTTTCGTATAATTAAAGAAATATACTCCAAATATCTCTCAGATTGCATACTATTAATTTATCCCTCAGCAATGAACGGTGATTACATCAGACACATACATGGCTACTTGAAATTTACCTGGGTTGTGGTAGTTGTCTGGATCTTCCGTATCTCCTTTCCTGCCTCCTTACCATCATCAGATCTTTCTGTATCTGATATTATACTTCCTGCATCAACATTAGGTACAGTTTTGCTACCAGAAGACTCTGTCTCAAGAGTTGTGGCAGTCATTTCAGCATATTCTAATCCTTTAGATGATGAAGACAACTCCCTCTCAGAAATGCTATTCATTCCATCTGAAGTGGTGTGAATCTTGAACTCCTTGTCCTCTATTATACTTGAAGCACAAGTTATATCTACACTACCTGTCATATGTGCAAGCAATCCCAAATCATCATTTACACCAAGATGCATCTGTGTCTCTTGAACATTTGGAATAGCAATGTGATTACTTGAAAGTTCAGGAAGGAGTTTCTCCTCCTGACTAGGTATTTTATCAAAGAGAAATGAGGTATTGTTAGTAGAAGGTTCATCTTTCTCGTCAGCCAGAGTTATTAAAGGACCATTATCTTTTTCCTCATTCTTTTTAATAATACCCACACTCCCATGAACATTGTTTTGGAGCTTCTCAACAGCTGCACTATATACATTATCTAGAAGAGATTCCACTTCTACCAGTGCACCATTTTCTCCAGTTCCCAGTGTCTCTGGTGATAAATCCATATCATCAAGTTTTACTTCAGTAGCTTCTACTTTTTCAGCTTTTATATCAACTAAAAGGTCATGAACTTCCACATGCACTCCTCCTCCTCCGGGTCTTTCAGCAGTTCCAAGCACATCATCTGACACCTTCGTAGCCATGAGCAAGTCCCTTGTATCTGTACTGACAGGGTAATCTGTTTCACTTTCTGGACTTTGACTTTGTGAAAGATCTTCTATCTCTCGAATTTCCATTCCACCTTTTGCTCCCGTTGTCTGAGAGGAAAGACCTGAGATGGTGCTCACATTGCCCTTCTTCCCCTTTTTTATGTTTTCTTCCTCTTGCCTTTGATACTCTTCATACATTTTTGCTAGATATTCCTTGTGAGCTTCATATGTGACCTTAAAAGAAAAGATTACGTTGATGAATATACGCTAGATGAACTGGGCAAAAACTAGCAAGATTGTCAAGAACAAATTAAGTACAGCTTACAAAGTGTTTGACAAGAAAAAAAGCCACCTTGGCATGAATAGCGACAGCCACCAGATGGCACTAAATCACTTTACATCTTATACTACTATATCACTACTGCCTTTGGGGGTTACCAGTATTTGAAAAAAACATCTATGAGCTGTTTCTTACCTTGGAATGAGCTATAGAAAGAGTATCCACCCACACTCTCCAGCCTCCCCATTCATATTTTATTGCATGGTACAAAAGAATACGGAAAATGTTGTAGACCATCTCTGTGATCTTCTGCTCTTCAGAGTTCTTAGGGTTAATGTATCCCAGAGAAAACATCCAGTCCTGCCACACTGAACACTGAAGTAAACATCTAAAGTGAAATAATTAGTTCAAAATATATCCAAACAAAGCTTCTTTATTTTAACATTACAATGGTTAAGATTTAAGGAACATCATCTCTGAACATCAATGCAACGTTAGGAATAAACTTAAAAATACTTCAGCATGAATAAAAAAATTAAAGTATACTATAGAGAAGAATCCAGTATTAGTTACCGAACTAAGAAAAGTTACCACAAATGTATTAAATTTATTTTAAATATATTTAATTTACTACAGAGTTTAAAACTCCACACAGAATATAACACATTGTTATCACCCAGAAATCAAGGATGAGAAAATACTATTTGTATTGACATACCTTCTGTTTTCACGGCTATTACTAAAGAGTTTTATCATATCAGATAAGAACAAACGTCGAACTTCCATCAGCTCTGCACTTGGCGTGGAGTTTTTTAACAGCGTTGCCACCACCTTAAGAATCACTTTGAAAGAATAAATTAGTTATGTAAAGCACTTTACCAATGTTAAGAAAAGAAATAGTTGCTGACAGCCACTAACGTAAGAGGTAACAGAAACTCATACGTGTCTAAGATACATGAACGAATTGTTCTCACTTTCTGAACCATCATTTCAAAAAACCCCACAACCTCTATGTGATACATTTACCAAACAAATATAATATATTGTCCTTACTTGGATTCTGAATTTTCACTGTTGAATCTGGCTCTGGATGTGGTTTATGAACAACTTGGGTGCATACTTGTTCTGTCAAAATCTAAAACAGAATATTAACTTCCTTTTACCATTTTTAATCAAACACTACAGTATTTCTTTGTTCATTTTAAAATTTGTTAAGAACATTTACCGTGGCCACATGCAACTTCATATAAAAAAATTAGGTAAAATATTTTAAATCTTGAAGAATGGAATAAAGCAATTCCTCTGTGCAGGGATCAAGATTTTCATGGTTGTCCTGTGGCTGATTAGCTAACCTTTGAGTTCATTGCCTAAATGTACAATAATGGTATTTTAAAGATATTCCATTCATATTTCTTATATTGTTACACACTCAAAGATCAAAATATCTTTCACAAGCTACATACATCGATAATTATTCTCATACATTTCATCTATAAACAAACCAAATAATTCTTAAAACTGGGTTTGGTTTCCTCCAGCTAGTAAAGAGTAAGAGTCAGAGACAGCATTCCACAGGAATAATCCTGGGGCTTCACATAATGAGGAAAACAGAGCATTCTCCCATTGCATGCACTGTACCTGACAACCTAATTAATCTGTATTGAGGCAACACCACAAACCTTTCACACTGGGATACCTGCCACTGGATGTGTGTGCATGCAACTTTATTTTTAAGAACAAGCTAAAAAATCAATGATACCAACACAGAGTTCTCAGTAAGTACATGCAAGTAAATGCATTTCAAAATACAGTAATTTCACTAGCAATATTTATTTTAAAGCAGAACTTTAGCTCACTCATTAAAAAATAATCAAACTAATGTCAGTCATAAACACTCTATCTTAGATTAGGTTTTTACATATTGATATTTAAAATAGAATGCAAATATGCCCTTGCTTTTTATGAGAGAATATGGAAAATATCTGTTACTTAACATCAGTTTCTTAGCAAATCTTCTGTACTTACAACACTTAACCCCTTTCTTCTCCTTTCCACTGGCTATTTTTTCAAAAGTACATGCCTGTGGATGCTTAACTCCATGAGGACTTTGATTTTGTCAATGAGTTATGCATTTTCTGAGAATACCAGTCACAGATGCTCTCAGAAAACTGAATGCAGGCCAAGTGGCCAAACCGTAAAAGGTAATGTGTATTAAAAAAGAGCTTGATGTCTAAGTCACTGACAGATAGATGACGTTTAGGTTTTTACAATCACAGGAGAATAAATTTCTACATTATTCAGAACCCTAAAAACCAAGCACTCCTCTAGTCTCTTTTTTCTTTTCTGGAACCAACCCTGAGCATCTAGTCATTAAATCTATTTATGACTAAAAAAATATTTAAAATATTTCTAGTGCATAAGATTTTCAGAAATTGCAAGCGATTCCATTCTAAGTCATCATTTTAGTAATAATTGAAGACTGGACAGGAGCTTTACACATGCGGGCACCAGACATGGGTTTCAACCAACTTGATGTTCTCAATAGTTTGCTTTTATGAAACTGCTCATCATCGAAACTGAAGTTTCTACAAGAACCTGTTAGAATAGCTGAATGCTTTGGTGTCATACTTATTTGCCTCAAGCAGTATCTGCTACATAAAAGTGGCTGTGTTAGTTATCATATGGCATGGTTAAAAAAGAAAGAACAGTACTCTTCAAAATTTTGTGAACTTGAAGCGAGTGACATGAAATCGAAAAGAGAAAAGAGAGAGAGAGGAATCTCTGACTTCAGCACTTTCCATTTCAATGGAAACAAACTCTCCAAACAATGGAGAAGTATGAGCAATTAGAGGTCTGCAGTAACTGCTGGAGGGTTTTTTGTGGGAAGGGATGAACATCTTAAGTAACAGGATTTCTTTGATCAGAAGTGGAAAATTTTATAGAGCCTATGTAAAAATTATGACATCGTTAATAAAAACTTCTAAAACATGGCAAAATACATTGTGAACCAAGTACTTTCTAAAAATATCTAAAATTTTTCTCAAAAGTCTTGAGAATCAGGATATTATAGAGCACAGATATTTTTAAGTCCTACTTTTTACAACAGAAACAACAAATCTTTACATTTAATAATTTGTACCTCATAAAGCGTGTTATATGTTGTAACGGTCACTGTATTTGTGTGCAGCATCAACCTTTCTCCAAGAAGTGTAAAAAGACTGTGAGTATGCATGATTTCAACCTTTCTCCTGTAAGAGAAAACAAAAACATTAGGCACATGCCAAGCATGTTGAGCATTTTAAGTAAATGTAAGATAAAACCCAAAAGTGAAATATTTTGACAGGTACTAAAAAGGTCCCAAGCTTGTCATTTTGTATATATTATGAAAAAGATATCATTTAAGATATTTCCCAAAATGAATGCAATTTTACAAATATACAAAGTTTCTCAGAAAACAACATTGTATTTAGAACAGGCTTTTGTATAAAATAAATCCCACACCATTCTCAAAGTCAACTCCTATCTTACACAGGTTGGTTAAAATATGATCACTGAAGAACACACCTTTTGCCACATCACAAGTACCCAGGACAATCCAACTTCATATATTCCGACATTAATCACAGAATCACGGAATTTCTAAGGTTGGAAGCAACCACAGTGGGTGATCTGGGCCAACCTCCCTCAGATTGCTCCAGCAATCTGTATGTCTTAATACTAATATATATATGGATTTTTCAGTACCACCTTTCTTTTTTATACATCATTCTCTCATGAAGCCAAAATACTTCAACCCTGGAATAACACATGTTGCAATGAAAAACAAATAAAATCCTGAAAAGTTATGAAATTCTATGTGACTGTGTTTCAGATCTGAGATCCAAAACTACTCAAATCTTAAAAAGTGGAGAAGGAAACAGCTCAGATCAATGAATTTCCCTTATCCCTAAACCCCACACTTTTAAAATGGGATGGATATAACATCATAAATAGAGTACTTCTCATATTTTGCATCATTAAGTTTACCGACTACTATAATAGAAAAGAAATAAAAATCATTTTTCAAAAGAAATAATAATCCATATTAAAGCAGCAGAAAAATTTTAAATAGGACACAGTACAGTAAAGTTTCAAAAAAAATATGCATTCAAAAGCTAAGAAACTGTTTTCATGATTACCAGTAAAAATAACAAATTATATAGGTTCATTCTAGAACTTTGAAATTAATAGATTATTTTATAATTTTCAAAGAACCACAAAAGAGAGTAGCAACAACTTACAACAGCACGCACTTTTCTATGCACAGAAGGGAGTTCATGAGCTACTTATGAGAAAAACTACAGGTATTCAACATTTAAGGTATGATTTAGCAGATAGAGGAATAAATCCATTGAGAAGTTTAAAAGTGCAGGTAAAACCCAAAATCAAACAACGGACTATTATTGCAAGTGATGGCATAGAAAGAATTAAATATGGCAGAGAAGGAAAAAAAACCAGGATTTTGTCAACTGTTAAGGTTAGACAAAGTAGTCTATCATCACAGATCACAAAGAAAAATCAATTAAGTTATTCAGGCTCTCATCTAACATATTACTGGTCACTTCTGAGAATCAATTACTTCCACTCTATAGCTACATCTGTGATGCATATATATGAACTACAGCAACAGTAATTGGTTTTGTACCTATAAATTTCTTAGTATTATTGTATTGTTTTAGATTTCATAAATCATGTAACATCTCTTTAAGCAATTCTGCTTCAATGTATTACAATGCAATGCCTGTTTCCTGTACTGTGAAACAGAAATCTAAGTGCTTTATAATTTTATAATTGCTTAGAATTTCCTGTGGTTGACTTCCATTTTATAAAGTCATGTGTATGCACACACATGTATATGAACAAAAAGGCACAAGCACTAGCTGTAAAACATGAAATGGAAGGGTTTTTTGACTTGCTAAAATCTACATAAAATATGCACATTTGCAGATGTTCGGAGGTCTAAAAATTAAAAAAACCCCCTAAAGTTAAACAGAGTATTCAAGGGGATTTCAATCACTCCAATTACATGAAAAATAAAGTTAATTTTTGCTAAGTACATATGTTCACTCAACAATGGAAACTACACTGATGTATCCATAATTGCAAGTAGATGTTAAGGACTGGGAATTAAAATTTAAGCTTCTGAAAATGCTTACTTTTCTTTTTCTGCAACCACAGAATCATAGAATAAGCTGAGTTGGGAGGGACCCACAAGGATCACTGAGTCCATCTCCTGGCCCTGCACTGAACCATCCCCAAGAGTCACACCATGTGCCTGAGAGTGTTGTTCAAACATTGAACTCTGTCAGGCTTGGTGCTGTGACCACTTCCTTGGGGAGCCTGTTCCAGTGCCCAAACACCCTCTCTGGGTGAAAAACTTTTTCCTAATATCCAATCTAAACCTCCCCTGATTCAGCTTCATGCTGTTTCCTTGAGTCCTGTCACCAGTCACCACAGAGAACAGATCAGTGCCTGCCCCTCCTTTTCCCCTCACAAGAAAGTTGCAGACTGCAATGGGGTGTCCCTGCAGTCTCCTCCTCTCCAGGATGAGCAGACCAAGTGACCTCAGCCACTCCTCATATGGCGTCCCCTCCAGACCCTTCACCACCTTGGTTGCCTTCCTTTGGACACTCTCCAATATTTTAATGTCTTTCTTGTATTGTGGCACCCAAAACTGCACACAGGACTCGAGGTGAGGCTGCCCTCACCAGTGCAGAGCAGAATGGGACAATCCCCTCCCTTGCCTGGCTGGCGATGCTGTGCCTGATGCACCCCAGGATATAGTTTGCTACTTGATTTTCTGGATAAGTGACAAATATTTAAAACAAATGTACTTATCTGGATACAACCAGGCTTCTGACAAGTCAAACCTTCATCTGGTGTATCATACTTAATCCAACTCCTATCAATGTGAATGAATTTTAGTAAGTAATGTTTGAAAAGTCCTTGGAGATTCTTGAGTGGACTATCAATTTGCTTTATTAATTCCCAGCACAGTATTCAACTTGCTGGATCCCAAAGGAAAAATCCCATTTAGAAGCACATTCTCAGCTAACTGTCTCTCATTTATACAGTCATACTTTATTGATCTTACTGAGAAAAGCATTTCTAGCAATACCGCACTCTGGCTGGACTCCTACCTCCTTTCCCTTCAAATGAGGCTTACATGATGAAGTCTCTTGTGAAGCATGTGGTTAATTTTTATAATACACAGCCTCCCACTAAAATGCCGTTTTGGGCTAATCCCAGCAGGGAGCTTAACACCACGTGTAGAAGGGAAAAAATGAGCAACAGCAGGCTATGCAGCACTGCATGATTGTTAGTGCTTCCTTGACACTATAATATGGAAGAAGAGACTAAGTAAACCCATTTTGTGACATCAGGTCTTTTTAAATGGGAATATTTCTTGCTGCCACATTTTCTATGTATTTTCTGCACAGAGGTATGTCCTTATCACCATTTTTGAACACCACTTGCTTGATGTATCTACTTTTCCTTCTGAAACATTCTCATGTCAATAAAATATTCCATTTCATTTTTCCCATCCTTCTAAACCTATTTTTAGAAGTGCTTCCCTGAAAATTTTATTGCAATGACACTGATAATTCCAGAAGCAAATTTTAGATCACACTCATATGTTTCCTGTTAACTTTAGCTGAACATGCAATGTAGAGTTAGAAGATGTATTCCTGGAAAATTTTTTTCCCTTGTTTTAAGACTTGAGTTTCAGCATGTTGGATATTTGAAAGACGATCAATGTTTCAAACATCATAGTAATAGCAAGTTAACTGGAAAAAAATAATTTTATCTGATTAATAAAGGTAACAGTGTACAAATTATTAATCAGAAAACCTAATAATTTGAAGCAATTTCTAAAGACTGACAAAGAATATATGGCAATCAGGACAAAAAGACAAGAAGAATTGTGAACTTAAATGCACCACTATAAAAATTTTAAAATGACACTTACTTATGACCCAAATGTTTAAGAAAATATCCAAGGACCTTCAAAGCTTGCACCCATATGCTTTCACTTTTGGAAGCCAATAACTTATAAATTACTCTAAAACAGAAAAACAATGTCAAGCTCCAACATCACACATATAGATTTTATTACTAAAAATCACTTATATAGCTTGTATTTCACTGAACAAGGATATTTATTAAGAAATAGAAGGATATAGTGAAAGAACCAAGTGCAGCGTAAGGCTTTGATTATGAATTCTTGAGGTTGGAGATATGGTGTAGTTTGGTTCAGTTCAATGTTTTGTAACAGAAAGCAACATCTTATCCTAGATTGCTCCCTTGGAACAACCAAATAAAAGGAAGTCTGAGCAGTTGTAGCTTAGGACAAAAGAAGCAGACTGGAACACACAAGGTCATATCCTGGAGTACCCGGATGCTAGTGAAAATCACCTTTCATTACACCCTCTGTTTTTAAATCCTGGATAAAAAAAAAAAAGTGCCTCAAATATTAACTAATCTAATTATTACATATTTAATTATCATGACAGGTTTAAGCACAAATTCTGCAGTCTTTCAGAAAGGAGACCAATCCTGATCTGAAGGCACCAAGAGACAGAAAAGATTACCCTTCCCCTGCACTGTTCTGCAACAAATTTTTCAATTTATATTTCAGTTTCCCATCAGAATTAGCTTGACTTGAGCTTTTAGCCATTCTTTCTAGTCTTTCTCCACTAAAGAGTGCTTTAGCAGACAACATCTTCCTCTTTTGAAATTATTTATGCTATTACCAAATAACCTCCGGAGCTTTTGTCCTCTGATAACTCAGGCAAATGAACCCCTAATTTTATGTAAGGCTTTGAGTGTGTTTTTTTTTTTAAACACTTAAAAGTTGCAATTCTGTGCCTTCTCCACACTTCTACAACACAGACTTTTAAACATAAAGACTGCACCATCAAACACTTTTAATATCAGTACCACAAATGTTCCATAAAGATGTCTTCAGTCTTCCAAATCAGACTTACCCTTCAAAAAATGTCAGGAATAGAAATCTGTTTGAATACAAACTATAGGCAGAAAGTGAAGTCCAAACCATGAATTCCCTTCAACTAGCATTGTCATTCAAGCAGTTTTAAGTACACATCTTTGTACAAAGATCTTAGCATCTAGGCAAAATTGAGCTTGAATCTATCAAGCAGTAGACGCTGTGGGGTTTTTTCCCTTTTACATGCCCCTTGCATTTTTGAAAGTATTTTCAGAACAGCACAAAATAAAATTCCATAGTAAATATTAAATTATTAACATGAAAATTTTTAGTATCTGAAAAAAATTGTATTACCAAATTAGGCATAAAACCCCAATTAAAATAACACTTCTTTGGGAATTTTCAGTTATTAATTTCACAGCCAAACAGATATTTCTGTTTCCAATGCATGAATTTCACTCTTTTCAGACAGAATTTTAGAGGCTAGGACATGATTTCTTGTTTTCCTCTTCTTCTCCCCAGAGAATGTTAAACACACAAAGAAAGAATATTTAAAATTATTCTGAGATAGATACATGGCTATTTGATGCATCTTGTTAATTACATATTCTATTTGAGATTGAGAAGCAAGTAAAACAGTGCAGTTACTGTGAAATATCATAATGATAATCTTAAGTGGAAATTCTCTTTTTCCTCTAACTTATTGAAATCACTCATTTTGTCAAAAAATAAAGCCTAAGTTAATGAAAGTGAAGTTTAAAAGATCAGCAAGTGTGATATTTGTGTGAAATAGAAGCAAACTAGAGAGTGATGATACTGGAACTACTTTTAAGGTATTTTCTCACTTCTCTGTCTTACCGTATCCCATTTCTCTGATCAAAGGCAGGTATCATGGATGCTGGATGTTCGGACATTAGTGCCACTAGCAGCTGCAGCACATCATGAATATTTTCATCCTGTATGACAAGCACCAATGTTATTCTACAAACTAACCTCAACAGCAAGTTTCCCACAGAGCTGGTTCAGTTAGTTACAATAAAAGGTAGGTAATTACAGAAATGTACCTCATGCATTGTTAATAAGTAATTTAATATGCTCTGCAGTTCATCTTCTTTCACTCCCCGATCCTAAAAGAAAAAAAAAAATAGAAAGGGCCATTATTCAGAGAAAACACATCCCTCAGGTTTGGATAAGCAAACCTTGGACCTAATCAAATAATCCTACAGCTTTTTTATTTGAACCTAAAAGACTAAATTGTCTCTATCCTTCTACTGCTTTGCTTTATCACATTGACAATTCAAAACAGTATGAGGTCAGATTCTTTTGGTGTTGGCCTTCAGATACTACAGACTATTACTGTTATTCCTCCAGTTTCCAAGACAGAACAGAAAATATTGGTTTTTGGTCTAGTCTCAAATTAGCAAATTATCCCTCAAAGAGTAGCGTTCAGCTGTAACAGAGAGAAAGAGTCCTACACCATTTCATCCAGTGGCAGAACTAAGAAGAATGATAAAGCAATAAGTAGCTTGACAACTGCAATTATCTTTTTATTTGACCATTTTATTAAAATTTTTAAAATATGATTTAATTCAAGTAAAACATATTTTATATATTGAATAAAAATATATCAAACATTCAATAAAATACACATGGAAGAGTTTGGTGAGGTTAGTAAGAAATTTTGTATGGATTTACTTCTTCTCTGTTGATTAGAAGTATGTTCATGAACATTAAATTAAACAGAAAAAGACAAAATACTGGACAGGTATTACCAATTTTCTACTACGAAAGATCCTATTAGAAGTACATAACAGATGTCAGTGTTTTCACTCTGCAATAGACCATTTTACCTTCAATATAAGTTGTTTCAAGAACAGAAGCATAAATGCCCTTAATGATATGATTTCTTTCTGGGAGGGCCGAGGGCCATCTGGAAGAAACAAAATATAGCACTTTTAAATATAAACTAATTCCTTTAATCACTGCAGCTTCTTAAGGAAATCACAGTTCCTACAACAGATTTAGTAGTCTACTCTTATATAAAAGTTCATATTTGCAAATGATATAATTTATAACATTTCAGAATCACATTTTTCAACACCAATACATTTAAGTATAAGTGATGTTCCATTTGGAAAAAAAGAAATCCATATTATATTTTACTTAGTTTTTTAAAAGACACGGGAAGATGAAAGATAGTAATAAGGTGATAGTAACAGATAGATAGGAGTATGTAATAAACAACTTGGAATGACTAAACCACTATGTTAAATACCATCTGAATGAAAACCAATAGAAAAAGGAGTTATGAAATACAAGTGGTAGCCATTACCTGTAGCAGAAACCAAAGGCATTTAACCAAAGAGAAACTACTATCTGAGGAAAATATTCAATTTAAACCAGTGAAAAAAATGTAATATATAATTTAAACCAGTGAAAAAATTAATTATATTTAATATTAATATATATATTTAATATTAAATAATTGTGCTTAAACAAAAATAACTAAAAAACCAGAGCTTGAGCAACTACAGTAATTTGAGACTAGTTCTATTGTATTTTCCGTTGTCCTCTTTCATAAATATTGAAGTTGAATTGGAAATTCTTTTGTTAAGTTCCTGATTTTCAGACAATGCATGTCATAGACAGTCTTAAATTTTGCACAGTAAAAATAAATGCAACTTAAATTACTTCTCCATCAGCCATTTCAACTTACAAAACATAAACACAGAGCAAAGTTTAATAACAGTCTATGTCTCAGTACTATTTCCAATCTGGATGAATACAACTCCTTAATGAAGATTTTCTAATAGTGTTTGGTGACACTTTTTGAAGTGAAGCCACTGCTTTACACACAGTAATTCAAGTTTGCAACAAGGGAAAACCTTAAGGTAAGGTATATTTGTTTCACTAGCAGGAACAAAAAGAATGGCTAATACACTCCAATTTTCTTCCCTGTTTAGGAGTGGAGAGAGGAGAACTGTGTACTCTTCAGAAAAAAGCAAATAAATCTCAAGCTCTCCACTCACTGTGTTTAAGAACAGTAAGGAAAGCAGAAGTCAGTTGGAGTTTGGGTGGGGTTTTTTTGGTACTGGATGCAAAATACTGCATGAATTTTTTTATGGCAATGGTGTGCTTCTAACCAACAGCTATTTTTTTCCCTAATTCAAATGAGGATTCAATTTCCCTAACTGCATCACAGATGTCTCTTTCTTTGCATACCCTCTTCCCTCCTACACCCTATTGGGATTCAATATCAGACAATACCTGAAAACCAGGACCAAAAAAAAAAATTGACATTTTGTCTTTTCTGAAAGACTATAATTACGGAAACAGAAAACAGGCAATGGGGAGGTCTGCAAAACTTTTCTGTAACAAAAATTCTAAGGATATGTCAAAAAGATGATTTCCAAATCTAACTGGGAGCCTCTTCAAAGACACATGAGTTTCATAATACTTCTTCATGTACTATTTCCCTGGAGATGTGTGACAACCTTGAAAAGGGTTCTTCAACATGCAAAGGTTACCAAAGGAGTTGTTGCTTGCAGGCTATATGCCAAACAGGTAAATGGTAATCTTCCCTTCAGTGCTCTAGTACTACTTATTCCTTGCATTTTAGTTGTGTTATGAAGCTTCACTTCACTAGAACCAGAAAAAGTGGACAGCTGCTACCCAAAAGACTTCATTAGTTTCAAAAATTAGAAGAGGACTGGCAAGGAAAAATAAGACAGGCTGGAGAAAGTGTTTGCTATGTACCCACCAGACAGCTACAAAGAATGGAAGAAAGGACAGCAGCGATATAATGTAACGTTCATCTGACACAGACTGAATAGAATTAATTAAACAGGAAGTTCTAAAGCTACCTAAAGCAGATTTTCTACTGTAATTGCTATGTCATCACAGTTTTTTACTTCATTACTAATTGAAGGACTTCATTCCTAATTGAAGATTTATTTTAAAAAAATGTATTATTGACTAAAAAATGGTGCAATTTATGCTGTAATTTTAAAAAGTATATCTATTATCCACACATATACTGAGGCAAAGAAAGATAAGTAGATCTTGTTTTTCAACTCAAACATTGCAAAGTACTTTTCTTTACTATCTGTTAATCTTTGTGCCCATCACTGTGTGTAGACAATTCAGTGTCACCATCACTCGAACACTGATAATCAGCACTGCTAAAGACTAAAACCAAGCTCACATCAGATCAACTACGAAGACAATCCTTTCGAGATCTGGTACAGGAACCATAAATCCCTAATACAAAATAGTAACATTCTTTTTAATTGGCAAAGAGAAAGGATGCCTCCCTTATCCCACATGAGGATGAGTCACTAAAGCATTTCCTGCTTTTAGATTTCTTTATGTATGTATTTTTCACAGAGAGCCCATCATTTGCGTCAGGTTTTTTAAAATATACACTCATAATAAGACTTAGCCAGCTTTACCCAGACAAAAATAAATGAAAAACAAGAATTTATAATTTTATCCAATGCATCCCTCCAGCATAGAGAAATTAGAGGGCCATAACCAGAAGTAAACAAGAGAGAACAAGTAAACATATTCACAGAGTTAAGTATAATCAGTATAGCTGCGAAAAAAAAACCCCAAAACTAACCAACAAAAAACTGATTATGAGTTTTGTATAACAAAAATAACGATTTCTAATTCTGTCTTTGAAAAAAAAACATTGTGTTATCAGTTCTACACCCAACCAAATGTAACATTCTTCCATCTTTTTAAATTTTTTTTAATATGTAAAAAGCATGATTTTTCTACTCCTTAAATTAATAAAACATTATCCAGATAACAGAATCTGATCTCCATGCACACATAAATAAAATCACATGATATGTGGATCACAGAGGACCTGTTTTTCTCTCTGCTGTAAATCTAACAAGAACCAAGTTCCACTCTAACCCAGCTCCTGAAATAACTCTGTGAATCTTCTTCTATCCATAGAAAGAAAAGCTATAGTTACTTTCTCCTCATAATAATTTTCTTAATTCCCACTTTTACAGCTTATGTTCCAAAATATCGGACATGAAAAACACGCTTGAAAACTATTTAGCGTGAGATAACTTGTACTTTAACAACCATGCATTCTCAATAAGGAGACATGATACCATTCACACCAGCCCACTCAGAGTTAGAATTTTGAAGCACAGAGGAAACACCAGTACAGAAAGATAAATGCTTCGACACTGAGTTCAGGAATGAACTAAACTACACAGTAATCTGGAACTTAAATTCTCATTTCTCTCACACAACACAGCCTCCCCTGGGAAGCGGTCACAGCACCAAGCCTGTCTGAGTTCAAGAAGAGTTCGGACACTGCTCTCTGGCACATGGTGTGACTCTTGGGGTGTCCTGTACAGGGCCAGGAGATGGACTTGATGATCCTGATGGGTCCCTTCCAACTCAGCATAAAGTACAATAATTACAGAAAGAAGCTGAATATTTTTAAAAATTTTCACTCCATTGCCTGCTTTGCTGTGTGTTTAGATACTGCAATGGCTGGGTGATCCTATTATCCCTATTCTGCATGACTTAACAAAATATCAAAAGTATGCATGTGGCAAATTAAAATAACAACTATAACCATAGTCCAGGTGTAAAAAGTAAATGATAAAATTTAGATTATTTCCTTTGGAAATTAGTTTGACTTTTTAGGCTCTTTATAAAAATAATTAAAAAAACAACCCCAGGAGAAAAGTATAATTCTTAATTTTAAACTGATTACTTGTCTCCACTATGTGGATCTACATCTAAAATGTAAAACCTACTAAGAATAATTACGGAGCAAGTTGATACTTTTACACTCTGAAACAGTGTTTCCAGTATCTCAGAAGGAAAGGAAAAACAAATATGAATTTAGCATTCTGAATCTAAGAAGAAATATCAGCGTGAAACAAGAAACTAATAATGAAAGAGAAGACACAAAACCAAATTTAAAATAAGTATCTGATCCTTTTAAAAAAATTCATTAAAATTCATTTTTAAAAAAGCACTTATGCCTCCCATTTTCTAACATGATTACTAGGAAAAGTAAGGGAAAAACTTTCATTTTTAAAAGAAAACAGCATCAGCCAAATGGGAAACTTCAATATTGAGCTCCTTTGGCCTTAAAATAAGGGCTACTAAACTGTCAGTACAGAAAACTCACCCATTTTCTGCTTTATTAAGACAGGAGAAAGTAATAAAACCCTGAAGCAGAGTAACTGTCTGCAAGTAATAGTAAATCAAACTACTAACATTAAAACGTGTTACAGTATCTGCACATAAAAAATGACGTGCCTAGAAGACAAGAAAACATCACACTACTAAAATGTCTGCATAAATAAGCTTACTTCCTAATATGACAGCAAATTATTTGAAGGCACTATAGCACATGCAGTCAAATTTTAGATATTGGCATGATTTCCAGTAAAGTCTTCTCCAGATCTGAAAAGTCTCATGTCAAGTCAGCTTAGAATTTCAGCTGCCATTTACTCACACGATGACATTTTTCTGTTTCATACAGTAAAATTAATGTGCAAAGAAAATGGGTCCTATTCTTAAATTTTGAGATATAAAATGCTGCTTAAAATGCAGCAACTTTAACTTTCACGTAATTGCATTTTTACACTGCAACTTTCTTACTTTAATGATTTTATATATATGTATATAATTGTACATTTTAACAAATTATAGACTTTCTGGCAGTACTGGCTGCATGCAGGCTAATAAAAATTAACACACACCCAAAATCCTGGAAGAGTTATCTTTTTTGAACTATTAGGATCAGTGAAGTTATGAGAGGCTGAAAACAGAGGTGAAAATAAAAAAGCCTTAAGCGTTATAACTACAGCTACTTCTAGGACTGTATTCTATGACTATAAGCCGTCTGAATCAGCCAGACCTGCACTTAATATTAAAAAACCATCTGGTAAATAAAAGTGATGTAATATCCAGGTGATTGACCATTTTGAAAAAATTTCAGGAATTTCATCAATTGCAAGCAGCTAATGTGGATTTGGTAAAAAATCTAATATGACATGAAGTTAATATGAAATAAAATTAAGCAACCCATCACCTCAGCAATCATTATATTTTCAAAGTCATTTGCTTGCAAATCAAATCAGTTATTACAGCTGTATTAGTCACAAGCAGAAGTTATCAGTGGAATAATAGCAAAAAAAGTCCCAGTGCTGATTTTTATGGAGAAAACTCCATAGCTGTGCTGGGTGAGCACATCTGTTGCTAAGTCACTGATCCTCCTCTCTGATGGGCTGACATTCTTCAGTGCAAGAAGAAAAGCCACTTTTACAGGTAGAAAAGAGACTACTACTTCTTTACAGTTTTATCAATTACACAGGGCTTTCTGCAGAGAAGAAGGAAGAGGATAAGGAACAAGGAAGAAAGGAGATATTAAGCTTTCAAAAAGTCAAGTTTATCTATAAATCTAACTAAAGACAAAATGAGAAAATTCAGATATAGTGGATAATGTGTTTTTTGAAAATGGCCTCAGTTTATAAAACACCTTCCCAACTACTGTATGAAGGCCTTAGTAATTTTGATTTTGATTTTTGTTGTCAAACTGCTAAACCAAGCAACCACTAATTTACACTGTCTGATTACCTTTCAGGGACTGACCTGGCTGCCTTCCTGATGAAAAAAAATCTTGTCTGGAACTGACATAAGTGAGAGGAGAATGTACTCCACTCTGAATGAAAAAAAAGGTAGGGATGTAAAGCAGCCATATGTCTGCTAATTTAGAGTTAACTGATTCATTTCTCATTCCTAATTTTTTATCCTTGTGTACCTCATGCCTTCTGTTCAGATTTTGACAAATACATAATATATTTTTTGAAGCTATGCAACTGGCATTACACATATAAATACACAAAAAATCCAGCTAATTGCAAAGAGACAGATCTGGGCAAGATAAAAACAATCCATGCTTCCTGCAGAAAGAAATGTCACTGACTCCACAAAAGAGCAAACCTAGCCAGAGGGAAGCAGTCTGTAATATACAATACATTTTCAAAATGTTGTTAGGTAGTGGTATCATGACACAGAAGCACAGAAATTTTTTTAATTAAAACAAATATACTAGAAAAAAAAATTTAAAATAATCTCAGCCATTATAAGTAAAGTGTATTATCAAACTTTCACTCTCAAGATAGTTGAACGATCTTCCAAGTCTCTATCTAGCTGTAAAACTGGTTGACACCTGAAAACTTTACCTCACAACACCTGGGTATTCAATAGTCACAAACACAATGTATGAGTTTTAAACACCCCAATTCCCCTCTGATGTCAGATACAGTTAATTTGTCTGATGGTAAAACTGTACCTGTGCAGTACACCAGTGTAAACCTCAATAGAGCAGAGCTCTGAAAGCATGAAACTAGATAAAGCCACTCCCAGGGTAGGATTCAGCTCACCCTAATTTCAGATACCAACAGTGTAGTTCCCGCACAAGACCAGCTTCTAACCTCCCACTGAGGTTAATGGAGATAGAATCAATAGAGGCAATGCAGTGTAGGAAGCAACTACATTTCAAACAAAGCATTTCTCAAGTGCCTGCCAGTTAGAGGTAGGACACAGCTTCCTAAACATACTTATCAGTGTAAGTTGTCATGCCATAAAGGATGCAAAATACCTACCCAAAACAAGCAGATTTGGTGTTGGATGCACAGGAAACCTGCATCCTTCTGAGAGGCAGGTGGGGTGCCCCACCAAGACTATGATGATGCTAGAAACCTGTATTAAGGCAACTGACTCCTGCATTCCACTGTCTATCATCAGCAGATATCTAGTCCAGAAGGAGACACCTTCACTGCAGGCACCAAAAAAGAAATTAATTCTATTCTGGCAGCAGGAATCCAGAATCGGTGTAAATGGATAATATAATTTATCACTGACAAAGATTTCAAGTTAATTAAGTAACCACCACAGGTAATTTTCATTATCTAGGATTTCAAACCTTTCATTCAAATGAACAGGGAACAGTGGGCTTTTGTTAAGTATTTTAAAATAAATTTTAATAATTTTTGAAGACTACTGGTCATCTAATATACTATGAGAGAACTATAAATGTCATTCAAGATCTTAGAGCAGCTCCTTCTATGACCTTCAATACTTTCATTGCCTATTAGGACACCTAATGTAGGAAAAGAACTGTTACTTCTTCTTTTATTTATTAAAAAAAAAAGAGGAAAACCCCTATGCGTACAGCTCACTTACAAATAAACATTATCCAATAACTAATGTGTTAGATATGTCATACTCTTGAATATTTGGGTATGTGACACTACTAAAAACGTTCCCCAATTATTCAATTTCTCAGCATGACAGTAATAGTTACAGAATAAAGATAATTAATAAGTTCTCCTTTATCAAGTATTTTTTAAGAGACTTTCAGCCAAATCCTTCCTGCTTTACAGAAGCAGATAGTTAAATGCAATGGCATTACAGCCAGAATGTATAGGATTAGAATGATTTGCTCTGGTTAATAACATCTGTAACATGCAGCTTTCAGCCACTATCTCTTATTGCATTCTGTTGGTGCTGTCATTCAGTACCTCCTGTGCTAAGCTAAGCGCATCACTTTAAGCAAAGTTAAATCAATCCCTATTTTATAAGGACAGAGAAAAAATATTATTGAACTGGAAAAACAGCTGCAGAGACTTCTGCAGTGAGAACTAGAAGTTTCCACTCTGTTTTCAAGGTCACTTAACACTACTAATCACTCAAACCACATAAAGCTTTCTTTGGCATATGAAATACATGTAATATTTCCTTTTTATTATAGAAGAAGAAAAATCAATCATTTTAATATGTTGCCTAAAGTATGCCCACATAAATATATGCTATGCGACTGAAGACCAGAGTCGAAATCTTCTGGGAATACATAAAAAAATAAGAAATTATCATCAGGGGTGTATGATACATCAAAAACAGTTCCATAGTCCTCCTACTCACGACCACTGGTATCAACTAATTCCATTTATTTACCTCCTTGCCTACAGATCCAAGCAGCTTTCAGACATTTACATCATAAACCTTCTCAAAAGAGAAATGCTTATATTTTCTTCCTTATGTGTTGCACTTACCCAATCCTTTAGGAGTAATGCCACTGCTGTCAGCAGGATTGACCACCCAGTAGTAGTATTTCAGCGTGTGCATTAACTGCAGCACCGTGCCTACCCTGCGTATGGTGTTATAGATCGTAGCAGTCCCAATGAATTCAGCTGACAAGTAGGTGTACAAAGATAGCTGCACCTAAAGAACGAGACAGTTATCCACGTAAATGTAAGTTCTGTATTAGTAACCTTAAATTGTAGGGGCCTTTTTAGAATATACTTCGGATATTATATTAAAAAACTCAAAAACTAATTACAATTTTGGTTAGGGCAGAGGCTGGACTGATACCTAGGTACCTAGAACTGATATTCCATGATTTAAGTAAAGATAAACATATTGGCTTGTTTTCTATTATGACTTTTTATACAAGTACATATTTTCAGTTTCTAGGACAATGCCACTTTTCACATACCTCAACTATGATTACTTAGGAAAACAAATAATTCAGTATTACCAGAGATGAATGATAACATTTCATAGATTTTATCAAACTAGAATACATAATTTGAATTAAAATGAGAGCTTACATTAATGTGTAACAAAACACATTTTGCCTGCAATTAAAAATACAAAAATTTATGCCTAATCTGTAGGAAAACTATGTAATGCAACCACTGAAAAAGAGACTGGGTTTCTAGAAACAGTCTTTTAACAGAATTAGACAGAATCTTAGGCAATAATTTAACTTCTTTTAGGAACTTATAAAAGACATTGGAGTACATTTTTAAGCAGGGTATAGACTTCATGATCTAAAAAATCATTGCTATTACCATGTTTAAAAAAAAAACCCAACCAAACAAAAATCTAAGTAGAATGTTATAAAAGAATATAGGTATTGAATTTTGTTGTAGGAGAGTCATAACATTATTCAAGTGTACTATTACCTTTGCAGGGGTATGTATCCAGATAGCAGGATTAAAAAGGATGTGATCACATAATTGCTTCAGTAGAGGTGCTCCATGAGATAATCCATCCAAATATTTTGCAAATGACAAAAATTGTTCCAGAACTGCTCTGGTTATATGAACTCTAGATGACTGGGGGAAAACAATCAGAATGAAAAAAGATAAAGAAAAGATCTTCTTATTTAATATAATTACAGCAGAACTATGAAGCAGTATTTTCACCTGGCTCATGTTTACTAAATGCATGCAGCCTTGCATGTTTTGATGTCATTGAATATGACAGCAACTTATACTTTCTAATAATAATGGTTTTTCTAATGGCTATATTTAACAGCTTAAAATATTCATCAATAACTTTGTTTTTTGGTATTTTGCTTAGTTGGGTTTGTTTTCATTTCATTAGAACCCAGTCAGGATCCTACATTTTACAGCACAATTCTTTGAGAACTTCATCTGAAGTCCTTATCTCTTTTTAAATTAAAGAAGTGTCTTACTGAAAGTGGGTGTCTTGGTATGTGAACACACATTATTGGGAGACTTGCTTTTCTTTCTTAAACTTAAGTAGATACTTGAAGGAGTTGGGTTCATGGTTTTCTCAAATTTCAGGAAACTTTCAGTTTCATAACATATGCCATAAAATCACTGTTGAGACCTGCTCTTATGTAATAACATGGCATGAGGACTTTGACAAACTTCTTTGTATACTAAATTAACAAATGAATAAATAGGAAAAAGCTCTAAACATCCTCCCCCTTGCCTTCTCCACAAAATGTCAAGCACTGGAACAGGCTGCCCAGGGAAGTGGTAGAGTCACCATCCCTGAGGTATTTAAAAGACATGTAAATGTGGCACTGAGGGACATGGCTTAGTGGACATTGCTGAGTTAAAAGACTGGACAGTGCTGAGTTAAAAGTTGGACTCAATGACCTTAAAAGTCTTCTCTAACCTAAATGATTCTGTGATTCTATGTTTCAACTATTTTTAACTCTGTAAGTACAGTCTGGGAATATAGAGATTTGTTATTTTTAGAACTGAAGTCTACTTGTCAGTAATACAAGTTCCACCCCGATGCTAATGCTGATTGTTTCCTTTGGCTTGTACATCAAAATTCACAATAAATAATAAGAACAAAAATTCTATTTGGAAGTTCAAGTAAAAAAAAAAAGCTTTCTGTTTTCTCTGAAGTATTCGATTACATGCAAATGAACAACAGATACAACAGATAATTTACAAATAATAAACTTGAAACTGGCTAAGAAACAAAAGGCTTTTTCCCCACCATGTGTGCAAACTGAATATAAGCACATATTGAAAAAAAATAAAATACATCATTTCAAAAAACTGCAGCTAAGTGAATACAATGTAACAAAACCACCCAGAAAACAACATATGTTTTAAGAATTATGCTGTGATCAATAGAAGTCCTTTAAATATTCACATGCCCAAGTCTAATGAACATAGCAGGTGTTAATTAGAAGAATATGCAAACTTTAAAAAAAAAAAATGTACAACATTCTAAATTGATGTATTCCATATGCATAAACCACAGTGCTCTATTCAGGAGAAAGTCCTCCATGAGGGCTCACCGGTCTGCCTGTGTGTGACTTACCAAACCAAAGCTAACAGCTTTGTAAATTCATTATGGTCATGTCACATGAAAACCTACCCTTGGAAAAAAACCACCACATTAGGCTAGTTCTTTGATATTCTAAATCACACTTGCTTAGTAGCGAAAACAGAAGAATGGAAAATGTGCCTTTAGGTGTTGAGTGAAGGTATTTCCCTAGCCACAAAGAACAAAGGGAACAGAATGAGAGAAACTGTTTACCATTCTTCGTCAAAATTCAGAACATTTTTTAAAGGTGATATTATGATTTTTATCTTCTTCTTAGAAGATTGCTATGCTGACCTCATGGTAATAAAAGTCCAGTAGTAGACATTTAAGAATGTCAGAGCCATGAGCTTCAATTGTTGGACCATCACTGTCTTAGTAGATCTGACAGTAGTTTGCTCTCAGATTATTTAGATTAGTAAACCCCAGTAACCGGGTGTCCTGAGGCCAGGAGGCAGGTGATGCTCCTCAGACAACTGAACCAAACCTAAGTTTTGTGATAACTGCTCATCGTACCTGAAAACGAGCAAGTAAAGAGAATGCTTCTTGCAACTATTTCTATCAGAAATTAAATTCGTTACAGTTTTTCTTCTTCAAAACACAGATCCACTATTTCAACAATTTCAGCATTGAGTCACAGAAGATTAATTTAACTTTTATTAACATACACACAAAAAACTTAAATCTCAATTATGACATTTCTGCTATGTTTGTGCAAACTAGAAATAAGAGAACTTTCCTAAGCAAGTTTGGGGGACAGAAAGTGGAGAAATGAAAATAATTTAAAGTGATTCACAAACAGATCTAAAGTAAGAACATAAATAAGAGAATAGAACCAGCTCTAGAAAATTGATTCTTTGAATACCGGTATATAAGAGAATGAGGAAGATGAGAAGACTCCTGTAGCCAACTTAAAAAATATTTTTAATTTGCAATACTTATATCACAAATATATTTTATTCCACCAGTCATTTGAGCCAAGTGATTGAAAGCACCAAAACAACAGTAGAAATATTAAGAACAAAGATAAAAATCCTCCAAACATACCTTTTCAAGGAGATAGCCAATAACTAGAAAGCCTTTTCCACCAAGCATTTGTTCTTGCATGGCTACTGAACTCTTAAGAAGCTCCACCAAGAAAGCCAATAAGGTAGCACTGCATGTAAAGAACAAGATTTTTTTCAGATTAAAAATGCATCTGTTGCTTTCTCAATAATCACTAGCTATTAAGTTAATAGAAACAGGGTTAGGGTGGTGAACAATTCCTTGAAAGAATAAAATTTTTTTTTTCCTGTTGACAAATTTCTCCAGTGATTTTGTACATATTACAATGGCAGGAGTGGGAATTAATATTCAAACAAGCACTGTCAGTACTCCTGGTTTGACCATGAGTATTCCCTGTTTTAAATATCCAGTCCCAGAGCCTGTAGTTCTAGCCAAAGTTTTGGCAGCTGAAAGACGCAGAAGACACTGAATGGAATCCAGCTGACAGTGCGAGAATGATGCAGGCAGGAGCCATGTCAGACATTTTACTATCCAGACTAACTATGCTGAACAGCAAAATTTGCAGCCACTATGTATGTCCTCATTCCACACTTCAGTCCCTAGAGTCACTATTGCCACAGAAACGAGGCATAAAATGTTTGAACATGCACATGGGCAATGATGCCCACCACAAACCACAGTGGAACAACAGCAGGGTGGAGAGCTTACTTCACACTTTCTAAAGACCAAACATAAGAATAATATCTGCCTGACCAAGTAAAGGTTAAGGATTACTTTTCATCCAATTAGGAAAGCACAGAGAGACTCCAGAGGCCACAAGGAAACCAGCCAACAGCCCAACCCAGCAGTATCTTCAAGTGAAGTGTTCAGAAAGTACAGGGAGGGAAAGTGCTCAGAAAAGGTTACAGTATAGAAACATAAGAGATATGAAAGCCTTCAGGGGATAAAATCAGCATGAAAGTGAAACTATGTTATGAAAACTAGCAGTAGAAACATGACAGATCAGTCCACCACAGGGGAAAAAAAAAATAATTGACTCTTGGGTGATGAGAATAAAACAAAAATACACTCATCTATTGCTGAAAAACCCAAAGGAAAGGGAGAAAGAAAAGAAATTGTGAGAGAAATGAAGTATTTAAAATTATTTTTCAAATATCTCAGAAAGGTAGATGACAGAATGTACTGTAGTGCATATACAATGCATACATGAAGTCATTATTCATTTTCTAAAAATTAAATAGATGTAACAGTTCCTAGCTGTACAGACAAGTGTCTGCAATCACAAAAGTTCTCATACAGGTAGTACGCACAGGCAAGGGTGAACACTGGCTTTTGTGCTATGAAAAAGTGACTTAAATGAAATATCCAACCTGCATTTGATACCTTTCAACTTTACTTACAGTATCTAGTTATCTAAAGGTTCACTTGCTCTTCAAATAGAATCTTTCACTTTGAAATAAATGTTGAGATTGGTTAATCCATACCAGCACCAAAAAAAAAAAATAAATCAAAGTGCTGAGGAAAACAAAATTTATTCTGTTTGTTGAGTAAGGCTGCCATGCAAAAAGAACACAGTGTAGCCAAAGTACATGCTGGGAACATGAAATAGTGCCTTGTCTTTCTTCATTGTTGAATGGTCATAATAATCCATCGAAAATCACACACAGAATTCTCCACAGAGTGGCAGCAATAAAAGAACACAGATAATATCCATTTACAGTGCTCCAAAGCTTTTATCAAAACAGCCTGTCAAGCTGTCACATCAATTTCAAACCAGGTTTATGCATCAGTTTTTTCTTACCCCAACCAAAAGTTCCTACTGTATCTGTCATCTAAAATAAGAATCAAATCATTTTTAATACATAAGCAGCTCACATAAAGTGTTGAAGATTTAAATTCAGATTTATTTTTTTTTAATTGAATAGGCAAAAGAAAATTTCATTTGATAGATGGTGCTTACTACCATCCTCTATAAGTAACCTTATGACTTAGGACAACAAGCCATTATGCATAAAGTCAGGAAACAGCAGACATCTGCAGAATTAGAACTTAAATTAAAATAGCAAATACTATTAATAGTGTATTGAAATGTCAAAAAAATATTCTTAAAATGGATTGTAAAGATTTTTGCACCATGAACATAGCACCAGACTTAAGTTTCTTTTCTATTCTCACAAGTATTTTGTCAAAAGCCTTTTACTTTGTATCATAGTTTACTTGTTCATTCTATGAATTTAGATGCAAACTCATGGACTAGTTATTCTTAGCTCATCAATACAATCTCTATACAACCTGCTGCTAAACAAAAAAAAACTTGACTCTCGCTCAGAGCTACAAAGGAGGCTGCTATCACTTAAGGCTGCTTCAGTCCTGCTTGCCTGCCCGCTCGCTTGCTGTCTCAGTAGTCCTGTCTTCGTAGTCGTCCTCTGTGGACTTCCTCTCTCTCTTATGAGCTACTTCTCTGAGGGGCAGCTGGTCTCTGGTCTTTAGTAGAAACACCTGGTTCAGAACAGCCGTAACTCATCAAGGTCAAGACTGCCTACAGCCCTTTTTTGTTCTCCTACATTTCCCCCTTTTTACTTTAGATTTATACAGCATATATTATCAAAATACTTTTACACAATGTTCTCTTACAAATTCCCTCTTTTTAATTTAGATAGTCTCTTTCTTATCTTCTAGTCTCTGGTCGCTCACCTCTTTGGGTGTACCCACTGCAGCGTGCATTTTCTGGAGCTCTTTTTCTAGGAGCTTTCTTCTGCCCCCGAACTCCAATGGAGCTGCCCCCCGACTCCCCCAACCGCAGTCCCGCTGCAGCAGGCTCCAACCAGGGCCTCTTGCCTTTTCACTCTACAGAACTTACTTTTAAAGGGTTCGGTTTGCTTCATTATCGCAACGTTTATCACATCAGGGTCACCATTTGCTGCTAAACAAAAAAAACCTTGAATCTTGCTCAGAGCTACAAAGGAGGCTGCTATCACTTAAGGCTGCTTCAGTCCTGCTTGCCTGGCCGCTTGCTTGCTGTCTCAGTAGTCCTTTCTTAGTAGTCGTCTTCTGTGCTCTTCTCCTCTCTCTTATGAGCTACCTCCCCGAGGGGCAGCTGGTCTCTGGTCTTTAGCAGAAACACCTGGTTCAGAACAGCCATAACTCATCAAGGTCAAGACTGCCTACAGCCCATTCTTGTTCTCCTACACCAACTGTTAGAAATTCTAATAGACTCTGAATGCAGGTTCTAAGAAACACTGACACCCTAACAATAAAGATTTTTCTCTCTTTCCTTCTATTCAAGCACACATAAACCACAAGACAACTCAGAAATAATAAGTGACCAGTTTATACCTGACCATGCCACAGACACAGAAACAGACGAGCTGGTTCTATGCAAGGAAGACTGACTCAAAGAAGTGTAGTAATTCAGATGCAACCAGTACCCAAATATTACTTTTTAGATACTAAACATCTTTATGTGGGCTTTAACTAATTAATCCTGCCTGCCCACATTACCTCTGCACAGAGCTACCTTAGCTGCTACTGCAAAGTGATGCCAGTGTCTCTAGTTTCAGGAAAACGTATTAATTTAGCCAATGCCTTTGTGAATGAGCTATGCTTCTACTCAATTCCAAAATGGCTTTTAAAATCTATTGATCTATACACATAAAGATACCTCAATCCAGCTCTGCAGAGTCAGCTCGGGTCTGCAGGCAGTAACTCTAACTTCTAATCCTTCTGCATTATCCAAGATTGCCACCATAAATAATAGAGTTGACTGTAGTATATAGTAATTCAAATCTTGGGATAGCACATGTGAATGCATCATTACACCTTCAAGCACATTAAAAAAATCCAAGTACCAGAAAAAGCAGCAGTTAAGGAGTACCATCTGGCAGGCACATAGAGGCACAATGAAGTTTGAGATGAATAGTGTATAGGACCATAGTATTGATAAAAATTAACATAATAATTGAATTTACCTAGCAGTTTGCTCACATTATTATGCAGGAAATGAGGTAAGTAAAAGATCTGCAATATTTTAACTCATAGAAGAACTATAAAATCAAAATGGAAATGTTTTTAAATTCTCACTGGAGGTACACTGCTGAAGCTATTACTACCTGAGGATGATCAGAGAGAGGCAGAAAACAGACTACATGCTGTCTGTGGGGTTGGGTTCTTTTTGATTTTTGGTGTGGGGGGGTGGAGTTGTATGATATCTATGGTTTGGGTTTTGTTTTGTGGATTTTTTCCCTCAGAGAGGTTGCTTAGACTTGTTTTAGGTGAAATTTCCTTTTTGGAGGAGGAAGGAGGAATGAAACTGCGCTAAGTAACAGCAGCTGCACACAACACTGGTTTCACGTGTAATGTTCTTCGCCTTACACACTTTATGACGGAGAGCATCTGATCTGCCTGAATTCTCCGATAAACTTTCCCAGCCTCTTCAAAACTTCTCTTTCCCCACATTGTCAGACTGACCTCAAGGAAATGTGTATCTAAATATAAAAATCCATATTGAAGTAATGTATTTTTCCCCTCAATATTGCATTCTAAGAATTTAGTCAGTCCAATTTGGAAGACTGTATCCAGAACTTTTAACAATTTCTAAGTACACTGAGTTTATGTAGTCACCTTGGCAGCTGAACACAAATTAAACCTGAAGATTTGGAATATGAAAATATTTATCAGCAGAAACAGGTTGCCAAAATCATTCTTTTAAAAACGTTGTTGACAGAGGAAAATTAATATTGATTAGAAGACTGTCTTCTAATATGAAAAATTTTTCAAACAGAATGTAACAAACTTACCAGCAGCTAACATGCATCGGATTGCTGCTCAGCACACATTAAACTTGCAAAATTCTGTGCACTGCCACACAAAATTTCTCTCCAGTCTTTCCTATTTTCAACACCCCTAGATATAGAAGATACTTCAGCCCATTCCTACATCTATACCATGCCCTTCCTAGAACAGATCAGTTTGTCTGCAGTGGAGCCAAGATACAGATAGAAAATGAAACTATGTGTGTCAACCAACACTGAATCAGAGAACTATGAAAACTACTGAAAATATCACTAATTTCAGGAAAAAAAAAAATCCAGCAGTTTTTCATTACTAAAAAGCAGGGAAAAAACCGTGATAGACCAAAGCATGATGATGCAGTACTTCTAGTGGTTATGATACTGTTTAGGAGTACCTTAGAAGTCAGGAATTTGCACCATTGGGATAAAAGTGAAATTTGCCTCAGCTTTTTGTTTGTTTGTTTTGTTGTTGTTGCTGTTCTTTTATTCTTTTTTATTTTTAAACCACTACACAGACTGGTTTCTCTAGGCTCCTCACTCCCATGACAATTTTCTCTGTCAGATTTACCTTAATATAAGTTTCATCTTGGATCATGTATTACGAAGTTATCTGGATTAGGTTTTACAAAAGGTACCTTTAGCTAAGGTAGGCATGTTGCTTTGGAGATCTAAGAATGATTATTAATAATAGACCATTTAACTTCAAGAGTCTATATAAAAGAAAATGATGCAGGTATTTGTTTTGTCTGATTCTCTTTGGGAAAGAATCCTTTATAAAGATAAAAATCCTTTATTTGTATTTTCAGCTTCTCAAAAATAATACAAAAAGATTATATGAATCACAGGCTGTTAATATGATAACTATTGAAAATTAATCTTAGCATAAACAGATAAAGTGGTATTAAGGAAAATCATACACCAACAATTAACGTTTCCATGAGCTACAGCCATGGCAACTCTCTAAAGTGCTTCCTTAGCTTCCAGTTTAAGTATGTTTTTTTCTTTCTGTAAGCTTTTTGGAGAGAAAGGGGAAGTGACTTCTTTCTTATGCATTTTCAATTCTTTTCTTGTAACATGTGATGAAGCTAATAATACTACTGATCATATTTCATTCACGAACATGAATCAGCTGAATAGGTGTTGTGTGAGAGAACTAGAGAGGCAAGCCACCTCTGCTTACAGGCAAAACATTATGGGACACAGATTCCAGTAATAAATTAGCCACCCTTAATAGTCCCTGGATCTTCTGGAGTACGCAGAGGTAGGGCTGTTCAGGAGTTTGCAAAGGATTTCTACTACATGATGCAGTGGCTGTAGTTTCATTATAAATCCTTGTCCAGGCAGTCTGATTTGGCAAGTCACATTCCGGCTGTCACAGTTTGGGAAAATTCAAGCACCACTGATTTTATCTGAGCACAGCTAGGTCACACTAGTGATGTGAAATTTTAGGAGCAATATCCAGCATTCTTCCCTTCAAAACACAGAGGGAGAGGGTTACCAGAATTCAACAACGCAAATTCTGAATTTTACACTGGAGGCAGCGATGGACTGGGACCTTGGCTTTCCATGAGAGGCATAAAGGCAAATACAAGAAGCTCAGGAAAGATTACTTCCATACCTACTGTCAAGTTTAAATACCTGTGCCAGCTACGACAAGAAAATTATTGAAAGACAGGATGAGAGGACAGGTTAGGAAGGTAGGATACTACATGGCATTCATCTTATTTGCTGCCATGATCTTTAAGATAAATTCAATTAAACTAAAGACATTAATAAGAATTATTGGAAACTCACAGATTTTTCATATTAAGCTAATAAATAAAATCAATACATCAAATTCTAATTCCTCTGTTGTTTCATATCTGTGGAAACTGATAGGAAAACTGCCTATTTCTTATCAAACTATTAATCTTAAAAAGTACATGCAGCAGCACTAGTAGATAGGAACCCAAAACCTCATAATCTGAACATAAAAAATAGTAAAGGAAAAGAAAATAATTATTAAAATTTTTAATGAGATATTAACTGATCAAAGCAAAACATACCGAACATTTACAAGAAAAAATGAAGAACAGGAGTTGTTGCCCCCTTCACCAATGTTTCCATTTTACTGACTTACAAGAGGTGGGCAATATACTCTGTAACAGGGCTATCTGCATTAAATAGTGAAAATAATGTCAGTAATAAAACTGTCTGAAAAGTTGCTTACATTTACTTTGCTACAAATTCTAGTTGGGTGTACATATCACCCTTAAGTAGTTTAAGTGGACATAGACACTGTATTTATTTGGTATGATAAACAGTAGATGTATTCTTAAATTTTATTGCGTGATGTATGCGATCCAGAAAATCCAGTTAGGAACTTCTAGAATAAGACTCTGAGGGAAGCCCATTCTGGAGCAGGCTCCTGGCAGGACCTGCGGCCCCCATGGAGAGAGAAGCCCATGCGGGAGCAGGTTTGCTGGCAGGACTTGCGACCCCATGGGGATGCACAGAGGAGCAGCGTGATCCTGAAGGATTGCACCCCATGGAAGGGACCAACACTAGAGCAGTTCATGGAGGACTGTCTCCCATGGGAGGGACCCCGTGTTGGAGCAGGGGAAGAGTATGAGGAGTTCTTCCCCTGAGGAGGAAGGAGTGGCAGAGACGGGTGAGGAACTGACCAGAACTCCTATTTCCTCTTCCCCTGTGCCACTGGGGAAAAGAAAGAGAGAAATCAGGAGTGAAGTTAAGCCCAGGAAGAGGGGAGGAGTAGGGGGAAGATGTTTTTCAGATTTGGGTTTATTTCTCATTATCCTACTCTGATTTGATTGCTAATAAATTCAACTAATTTCCCCAAGTTGAGTCTCCTTTATCTGTGACAGTAACTGGTGAGTGATCTCTCCTTGCCCTTATCTCAACCTCCAAGCCTTTGGATATATTTTCTGACCCCTGTCCAGCTGAGCTAGGGAGTGATGGAGTGGCTTTGGGTGGGAACTTGACTCCAGTCAGTCAGTGCACCACAAGCACTCTATGTTTCTTTTTATTACATTAAATGCATTATTGTCCTAAACTGCTATTTTTTTTTATTCAAACCAGAGTAAGGAAAATCAGGATGAAAAGTAGCAGTATTGGAAATTAAGTTAAAAGACCACTCTCCTGAACAGCAGACACAGAATTTCATCTGAGAAAACATACTTAAGATATGAACATAGTTTCCGTTCTTTCAATTTCAGTTTAAAAGAGCAAAAGAATACATCTAGGGCTCCAGAAGCAGGATTGTAGGCTATTTCAATACTTGGTCTCATGGAAGAGGTACATAAGGCACGCAGGGATATACATATAACAGGAATAAAGACCATTTACAAAGAATACCACTAAACCACGAATTTGCTATATTCATATTGCCCTGCTTTATAATTTAAAATTTTATTTACAAGAAATCTATTCATTTAGAAAAACTAAAATTCTATATGGATCAAGATGATTAAAAAGCCAAGTGTTCCCTTTAATAAAGTCCTGTTAATAAAGTCCTTCTAATGTTAAAAAAATCCAAACAAAATCAAGTAATTGAGAACCCTGAACTTATTAAACAGATCTTGATATTTGCAGGAGAGAAAGAGGTGAGAAAGATTCAGAAAAGCGGTAGAACTGGGGCAGCCCGCTGTTGCCGTTGTAGATATATTTTCATAGGTAAGGCAGGTATAGCTGAGCATCAGATACAGTTTGACGTAAACACAGAGAATAATTGAATAAATAAGGTGGAAGAAGGAAAGCACTCATTAAGTTCACCACTTCCCTTATTCCACTCCTCAAATGAACCTTTTCATGTTTAGCACTCTTTCCCCATTACCTCCTTCCTTTGATCCCAAAAATATTTTTTTCTTTTATTTGCCTATTTCCTTGCTCACTTCCAGTATTATTGTTCTTGATATCTACATCCCATTAAATAAAATATGAGAAAATAATGCACATACACCAAAAACATGTCAATTCAACATACAAGTTCCATCTCATCAAGCAGCCATTTGCTTCAAATTTTTTTCAATATGTTCTTGAGTTAGGATCACATCCTCTTGTATTATGCATTTGTACAATCATGTAGCACAATGAATTACAGGTCTCTTTTTAGACTATCATCTAATTATAGAAGAAATGCATTGACCTATTCAAGAATAATTTTTTTTTCTACTCACAGTTCAACTAACTCCAGAAATGTTCTGTACATTTTCAATTAAACATTATGAATATTCTCACTTGCTGGGTAGACCACACACTTGGGAAGAATTAGTCTTTGTCTCAACTTCTAAAACTTACATTACATTAGCTCTTCTTTTTTAAACAGATCTAGTTATTGCTTTGTCATCTATTACAGATTCGGCTCATTAATGAATTTAACATATATTTTATTCCTATGTGGAGACACATACACACATAATCTTCTTAAATTAGAATGAAGCATATTTGTGTTCTGCTTTGCCAGTAAAAATTACATACAGGGACTTTTTTTCCAAGCTTATTTCAAACCAAGCATTTATTTTTCTATTTCCCTTACTTTACAATGCTTCAATGCAAAGTACATCCTGAAAAAGAGACTTTAAGAAGATAAATATTCCACATGAGCCAATACACAACCAGCTTTTCAAATTTGTTAGCAATTTTAGTATTATTATTTTTTCAGTTAACTAATTTTTAACTGAACTGTCTAATGCAATAGGAAATATCCAGAAAAATTAATAGAAGAATATTCTAGGCAGGAAAATAAGCCCCGTGCTCTGCATTAAGCACCTATTTTATCACTTTATTCAAATAAAAAAGTCAGCTTATCTTGCCCTGAAACACTACTTTCTAGCAGGCTTTGGTTACAAATAATCCTACAGGGAAACACCATACCAGTTCTTCAGCATTACCTTTTCAGCTCTGTTAGCCCCAATTGTTTAGGCCACACATTTTTCTGGAGAAGTTTAGATATCCTGTGTTGCCTGCCCTGACAAGCAAGTGGCAAGAGATCTTTGCAAAAATAACTATAGCTGAGCTGGCTTTGAGCAAGGAGTCACCATCCCCAGAGGTATTTAAAAGATGTGCAGATGTGGCATTTAGGGGCATGGTTTAGTGGTGGACTTGGCAGTCCTAGGTTAATGGTTGGACTCCATGATCTTAGAGGTCTTTTCCATCCTAAAGGATTCTATGATTCTAAGTCAGCATGGGTACCGACGGACTCCTAGTAGTCCTTTCCAGGCTTCCAGTGAAAGCATTAATCTAACCTGTGATGGCTTTTCAACTTAGAGATGTCTTCCATAGTATCAGAGGAGAGACTTCATGGGTCCCAGCTTAAAATTCTCTTGGCAGGTCCCCAGTCATGGTTGTAATTGTAATATGGCCACAAAATACCTGATCATAGCTCTGTGACTTTCTGATCACGTATTAATTAATTTTTGAATGTTATGAAATATGAATTCAAATGACACAGACTTTGAGAAGGTAAACAACATTGCACTCTCAAGTAAAAGCATATTGATTTCTTTCAGAAGTTGGAAGAACTGTCATAAAACTACCCCTAAAGACTCTAGAGTGATTTGAATTCTTATTTAATCATATCAGTTTTATGCCAGTTCCATTGGGATTCTCATCAGACCAATAAAATTTACATATTGTACAGTAAACTATTTTTTAAAAAATAATTATTTTTTTCAAAGAAACAAGGGTAAAATGTAGAAAAAGTTATAGAACCTTCCCACAAAAAAAAAGGGGAAAATATTGTAAGCTTAATTTAGTTTCTATCTTGGTTAAAAGAGGCTTACCAAACTGTTGTTTCCACCTGACTGTCATGCAGCTGTCGATTGTCTAATTGGGCAAAGAGAGGAAAAAGAACCTGGATCCCTCCAATGGAATGAATTGCGCTGTGAATGGAGTGGGTTACAATAGCTTTCACATCCTAAATATATAAAATAAAGGAAAAACCAAAATTAATCTCAATTTTAAAGGACAGTTAAAGGTATAATTTTGGAGCTCTTTAACACCAAATTGAGTGCAGACTTTTTAAAACTTCGTTTCATTACTTAGATTTAAATTATAATCATTGTATTTAAAGGCAAACATTAAACAGAAAATTTTCAGTATCATGGAAAACTGTGCCTTATGGTATGCTCTATATTTCTCATGGAATATTTTTTTTTCTTGCTTTAGAAAGTGAGCAAAGAAAGAACAGTTTAAGTGAAAGTTATATTAAGAGCTGACAGAACACAAAATAACTATCCCTGTACACTAGCACGCAAATCCTCTGTGTGATGTTCAGCTAATAGTAATCACAGAACATCGATTTAGCAGCACAAACCTGAAGCATGAGAGCATGGGGGGAGTGTACAAAAATTGAAGGATTCTCCTTTGGTGAGGATTCAAGGCAGAGCTGAGCATCAGTGGCCTTCGCATTATAGGTAAAAGCGATGCTACTTGCGAGTTTCCCATCATACAGGACTTGTTTATGGTGCTCAGCCAGATGAATGTCACTCTCAGATTTAAATTTGAATGTGCTCTAAAAAAAACCCAAAAGTTTTACAAAGTAATTAATTTAGACAAATTCCCTGCCACAAAATGTGCAAAAACTACATTGGACTTGAGAGAGAATAAATAAACTACTAAACTTTGCTTGCATTTACCAGTAGCCTAATGCTACTGAACAATGAGATAGATTTTTTTATCTACTCTACACCACATCATTTTGTCAATACAATATTTGGTATCTTATATATTATCTCGCCTTTCATCATCAGCGTTTACAAGTTTCAGAAGTAACTATCTTAAAAAAAGTCACATTAAGTATCCATAAATATGTTAAAATACAAATTAAGCACACAACACATTAAAAATAAAGAACAAATTAAATGCTTTGTATTTTAGTTTATATAAACGCACTCAAATTAGAATGTAAAATGCTACACCATGTTGATTAAAGGAATAGTTATTTTTGAACAGCATTCAAAACCATGCTTCATTAACAATCAGAAGTACATATAAACAAGCTACTTATACTAAAAAAAAATCCAAAATAAATCATAAATGCCACATTTCACACTAATTATTCTCAAACTCAGAGCTTTTCTAAGGAAGACTGAAGAATGTCATTGTTATTTTTAAACATATCATGATTTATATCTGATCTAAAACTAAGTTTTCTGGCAACACTGAAAAATCAATAAGGCACGAGAAAATAGATTTTTGTCTTTCTGCAAAGAAAGCATTGTCAGATTTACTTGGCACATAGCTACTGCATACAACAATCATTTAACAGTGGCAAAAAGACAACTAGTAGTAACACAGTAACACAGTACAGTGCTGTACTGATATAAGGAAAGCAAAGTTGTTAGAAATGACCACAATTTAATGAAGATATCTACCCATCTATCTATAAAATGTTATTTCTAAAACATTTACTCAGTTTAAAATAATTTATTTCTGAGGTTATATGTGAATCAGTTCCCTTGCTCTCACTGCATATAGTGATCACAATTCTCTTTATCATTTTGGTTCTACCAAATCTCCCCTTTGCCTCCCAGTATGAAATCCTGTATCATGAAACTATTGAAAGTACCATCACTGGGGCTTTTATTTCCCACATTAGAATTAAAACAGGCAACTTACAGGCTGTCAGCTGCTTTCCCAAATTAGAGGTTCCTGCTGTTTATGTAAGCCCACAAACCCCTCTATCCAGCCTTTTCAGAGCTCTCAGGGCTACTGGAAACCCTGAAAAAATTCTCTTGATTACAGCCAAGCAATGGGAAAGCGCATGTGCTCAAGTGGCTAACACATGGCAGCATAAGGTCTGCTGACTAGCACCCCTTTGTATGTAGGCCACAAACTGAACAGACTGGCCACCTGACTGGAGCTGCTGCAGAACCCTTGGAGCACTGTCCTGACCTTGGTGATGTCCGGCAGAAGGGAGGCTGCAATGCTGAAAAGGTACGAGACGAAGGTACTGTTGCCTTTTCCTGGTCTTAAAATTAAAAGCCAGACACAGCTGAAGGGAAAGGGGTTTTTACCTCGGTATTTATTTAGGATCTTTGGTGCACCACGTGGTCCAGGTGGAGTGCGCCGAAATGCGCACCAGAATGCACACCCACGATAAATCGCGTACACAACTTATAGGCCTTGCAAATTAGCATATCTATCAAAGATTCCCCAATGAGAGACTTGAATGAATCCCCCATTCCGAGGAATCTCCCCCCTGGATGGGCCTATCTTAGCTTACAGGATGTGTTCTAGAGAGGACCTTGGTGTCTGGGGCTTTCTGACCCTTAGAAGCGAGGCTTCCAGGATGTTTGGTCTCCTGGCTTAACAGAACATGGGGTATCAAACTTAGGGAATTACAAGTATGTGGGCTAAAAGCATTAAGGATATAGAAAAGCTATATAAAAGGCTATATAAAGGGGTACAAAAGGGGTATATGAAAAAGGCAAAAAATTATCATGGCATCAGTAGCACAACAGAAAGCACAACCAGGAAGGGCAAATGCATGTGAATGGCAAGTCTGTGGCTCAACCTGCATTTGACAACGAAGGATAATACCTTTAGCTGCATTAGGAGGGGTGCTGCCAATAAGTGGAGGAAGGCATTGCTTCTCCTCTACTTAGCACTGGTGAGGCCACACTTGGAGTTCTGGGCTCCCACTGGGAGCCATGGACTTACTGGAGAGATTGCAATGAATGGCCACTAAAACATGAATGGACTGAAGTATCTCTCATATGAGGAAAGGCTGAGAGAGTTGGGACTCTTCAGCCTGCAGAAAAGAAGTGGCAGAGGGGATCTAATATATAAATAACAGAAGGGAGGTTAAAAAGATGGACTCAGACTCTTCTCAGTGGTGCCCAGTGGCAGGACACAAGTCAATGGGCAAAACTGGAACACAGGAGGCTCCCTCTCAACATCAGAAAACACTTTTTCACTGTGAAGGTGCCCAGCAAGGTGATAGAGGCTCTATCTTGGGACATATTAAAACACTGTCAGGACACAGTCCTGGGCAACTTGCTCTAGGTGACCCTTTCTGAGCAGGGAGGTTGGACCAGAGGACCTCCAGGATCCAATTGCTTCCTACATCTTTAACCACTCTGTGATTCTGTGATTTGCATTTGGGTTAGGAGTCCATTCTGTAGGGAAACTCCCAGTGACCCCCACTTATTACTCTGTTCATACCGCAAAGCTGTTCAGAACCAAAGAGTCTTCTTTCAGGCTAGAACTCAAATGTCCTGCAATTGGTGGTATTCATTCAGCTCAAAGGATCAGACTACAACCAATCCAAGGTAAAAACACCAATATAACACACTGTAAGTATTCAGCCCTCAGCTAAATGTTTTAATCTAGAATTGTGTTCCTATTGTGCTACACTACTTACTGAAATAGAAATTCACAAAGAAGGAATATTATGCTTAGAAATTAAGAGCTGGCTCTCTGTTGATATGGCTGCCTACATCTCACTTATCAGGAAATGACTGCTACAGATTACAGATTTGTCCTGAGGAAGGTGACATGTATTTCACCCCAGAGGGCATTTTAACTATACATAGAAATCTCTGTGCACTTTCTGCAGAGGAAAAATAATTTAGTGATTTCATTGATTTCCAAAGATATCTACATGAGGTATGTACTCTATTTTAATGTTTTACCATATGAAAACACTTATTACCCTGAAAATCTTTCATGCCTCTCAGCTTTTTCAGATTCCAAAATGCATAAGGTTTTTCCTATACTATAGTTTTTCATAACTTTGCTGTTTAAATATGTCCAAGTGTTTCAACACAAAATCTTATCATTTCATTACCATGAAATTTTGCAATGTTCTAAACTGCTTAAGTTAAATCAGTTTTGTACACAAATTTTGGCATTAATCTACCTCCTAGTTGTCAGTGTTTAATATGCCACAAGAATTTATCAGAGATCACAATTTAAAGTCAGACAATAATAAGTTATGAATCAACATAATACTGCCTCACACTTTTTTGGGCAAAAACCAAGAACTAAATGAACATTCTGCCATTAAAGCCTAACAAAAGTGATCATAAATTGGAAATTCCAGTCTCCTACCCAAAAGATTATTATAACAGAATGGAAAGAGAGGCTACAAATTCTGATATATGGTGCTCCTTTATTACTAACATTGATCCACAGAAAGGGTAAAGAAATTAAGTATATGCATATATGGGGACTTGGGAAAACACATCCACAGGAGGGTAGTAGAGGCTGTTGTGCATATAAGCTCAAGTTAGTGGTCACTGAAGGAATGCAACTCTGAGGTCTGGCACAAGCGGTGTGAGGGCATAAAGACAGAAAAAAGCCTTGGATTTAACATATTCTGTATAAGGTAAAATATATATATACAGGATCCATATAAAGCATGTTTGTTGCTCCTACGGGAGTAGGAAGTAACAGAGAGATGAGAATTACTCCAGTACTGTATTCTCCAGTAAAAGAATCTGTCCTTGATCAGGAACACTGCTGAAATACCAGCAGCTCTCCCCTTCCTTTACAAGCAAGACTGCAGCTTTTTGATTTACTATTCACTACATTTTGTGATCACACATAAAATATTATCTTGTACTATATAATTGGTTTAAGCAAATTTAAATTTTCAATGCTATTTTGTGAGTGTGCATGCATGAGTGTATTCTTAGTCCAACCTTCTTATGTGACAAAAAGATTGATATTGCAGCACTGATCAAGAGCAAACTCAGATGCAGCAACATATGGAATAATCTGATAACTTGCTTTGAAATGCCTATGGGACAGTTAAGAGGAGTGGCACAGATTTGACAGGGCTATTAGAACAGGGCTTTGAGAAACATCCTTTTATAAACAGCACCAAACACTGCTATCAGATGCATCTCTTCCTCTCACATTGCCTCCCTTGCCCCTCCATTCTGTTTATCAGCCCCTCGGGATCCCAGCACAGACAGGCTTTCCTCTCTTTGCTGCCTCAAACAAGGATAAGCAGCAGAGAAAGCACAGTGAGACCAAGGATGCTGCTCTCATTTCCTTTTTCTTTCTGCAATCTCTAACAACTGAAAGTGTCCACGGAGTAGGTAAAAGTCCTGTTCAGCAATGGCAAGGCTCAAAATGAGCATGCTTTATTACAGATAAAACCTGGGAATGCAAATAGTGAATCGTAGTATGTTTCTACTAAACATAGTTTTAAATTTCAAGATGCATTATGAATTACTTTGGGAAGAGACAAATCACACGGTTCTATTGCTAGTATATTTGCCTCTCTTCTCCTCTTAAAAATTTGATTATGAGTAATTTCTTTGCAATAGCTACTAGGAGTGTCAGTTTTTCAATATTGCTACTCACACAATGTAACATTTTTTTTTAAGAAAAGCCCTTTGCTATAAGTCAAAATTTAGTATTTCAAACTAAAACATCTAATTGCCTAACAAATAAATTTTTATATTAGGGCATGCTGGTTATAACCAAATGCACTCATAAGAACATGCTGAGCAAGATCAGCATGGAAGTATTATGATCTGCTTCTATGTTACTGCACTCTGTATAAGCATGTCATGTGCAATAAATAATATAAACAATATAAATAAATAAAGCATTATTTGATGTGCATAATAAGTAAGACTTACTTTAATGACTTCTCTAGTCAATCCTAAAACCTGTTGCTTCTATGTGCACCACAGAACAAGCATGGGACAAGGTGCAACAGATTCACTTTTATTCGTAGATCAAGCTCTCCCTTTTCCTGAACTTTGGGGCTTTGGTGTCATTTGCAATATTATATACTATGTATATTCACAGATATGTGCAAACTGGCCTGTATGCTGGTAGATTATGACAATTTCTCTGTATTCCAGAGGTTTTAATGGCAGTCATTGTAGACTAGGGGCATTATGAATGACTGTGAGGGCAACTGAGTAAGAGGCAAAATCATAGTCTCTTCTCATAAACAAAGTAGTTAGAAAAATGGTTGCTTCCCCTAAAGAATCAGATCCTCAGATATAATGGACCAAAGTATGAATTGTAAATCAAAGGAACTGCCATATGCTGTCATTTGAAAGAAAAAAGATCTGTATGAAGACATTTTCCAAAAATTCTCAACTATTTTGAATAATCCTTCCTTGGGAGAAAAAGTTTGGCACAACTGGAGCTCACAGTTTGTCTAGGGTCTTTTTAGGAAAAGTTGAACAGTTGATTTTCCATGCTGGCTAACAGTACCAACAATTAGAGTGAACAGGACATGTAGTGAACTCCTAAAGGAAAGTTTCTGAAAGGCCAGTTTGCATCAGCAAGTTGGGTAAGAGCAAGAACATGACCTCTAATGTTCGGCAATACAAGCTATACATCAATTGAGGCTCCGTTAGACTATTAAATCCCATACTGAAGTATTCTGAAATAGTGGACCTTTGCATCAGCATGGAATCTGAAAGAATTTACGGAAATAACCTTAAATGAGATATGAAACAGGCAGGCTTTGAGTGAAAGCTACAGCTGGTGCCCTGAAATCTCTAAATTACAAGACATGGTTCCTTTTTTGGTTGTGAGTAGATCTTGCATTGGAACAAGGTCAAAAAAAAGTCTTACGTTTTGTCTTATTTTTGGGGGGAATAAGAAAGTCAAAGAATTAAATGTTGTTATTTCTAGGGTACTGCTCTAGGAGTCTGTTCTTTTTAACCAGTACTAAATAGTAAAATATACTTCCAGATTTTCAGACAAGGAAGAAAACTCCTTCAGAGAGCAAGAGGGCAGTCAGTAACTGTGCTGTGTACATGACCCAAATCTAAAAACATGATACACGAAAGAAGAATTTCCCCAAAATATTAAATATATCTGACATTTGAAAAAATCATTAAGAAGCTACAGGTGTGCAGAAATGTATCTTAAGGGAAGCCTATGAATCAAGCAGGGCAATTTGACAACTGTAATAAGGTTAGTGCAGTAACTACTGGAAATGTCATCTAGCATGAAAGCTCATATCCTTATCGACCCCTTCAACACTCAAAAAATATTACATAATAATTTTCACTTCTTGAAACACATGAAAGCCTTATTCCTATTTGATATGGCTTCAGTATGCTTCTTCATACTGAAATTCAATAATTTAATAAATTTATAAACGTTTGCTGCATTTATTATTAAGAAGTATAAGGCTACATTTTTGTATGACCAAAAAATATTTGCAGAAATATTTGTCCAAACAAAATACAGTAATAAGTTTGGAATAAAATACTCCTTGTTTGCACAGGTTATGGACTTTTCTTAACTGACTAAATATTTTTAGTTTCAAGTCAGATTTTAACCATCAATGACATTCAACAGACTTCCTCTTCTCCGAGTAATCCTGACATATACATGGTTATTTACACTACATAGATACATAACATAAAAGATATTTCCAACTGTCCCTGTCATTCAAGTGCTAGCTCTAATCAATTGATGAAGAGTATGCATTTTCAACACAAAAAAATTAATTTTATTAGAATCTAAATGTCGATTTTTACTTGTGGCTTTTAAAATTTTTTATTTTCAGAGTAAATGACATCTATCGAAAAACTGAAAGTCTACTTCAGATGAAACCACAAATTTAAAAAATTAGAAAAAAGAAAGCTTGAGAATAACTGATAGTATAAACTGAAATTCAATATTGTTTACCTAGGCTTAGATTCATTTTCAAGTATTATCCACTAAGGAGTTTCTGTAGATTTCTGCAAAGTATCTGTGTTGTTTTCCGTGATGAAGTAATACTATACACAGTCATTCTAAGACATAATTTCTGACTAGAGATCCAAGTTTATGCATGCACCATTAATTTGTCCAATCTGTCCCCTCAATGTTAGTGACAAAGCATGAGTAAAAAGCTCAACTTTTACATCAACAGGACTGTCTGAAACCATGCCTTTGTACAGAACTGGTTTATTATGCCTTTTTGGATGTTAATCTGCCTTAATTCAGGGTTTTAAATACAAACAGTAGAGAAGAAAGTTATTTCTCTGGTATTCCGTGCACCAAATACAAAATTTCTCTAATCTGATTATGATCCAAAGTGATAAATTTCACATACAAACATGTTTCAGCTGGGCTTTGAACAAAACTTTCATTTCTCAAAAAGATGGTAGAAAATTAGGGTTAGTTAGGATACTTGACAAAATAGTCTTATGTTGCTGAAAACAAATCACACTACAAAATCTATGTGATCCTAAGACGAATATCCACATGCATATATATCTTGCAACTATATCTATCAATCTTTTCTTTTTCCAGTTTCATGCTTCTTAAGATCCGGTATTACCTTATATCCAGGTCCTAACTGATGTATTGCAAAAATCTGTGCTGGGTTGAGTGCTTCAGTGAATACATACACTGCTCCAAGCTGGCCACAGAACACTCTATTTGCATCAGCAGTCTCCGAAGATCCAAGAAAACATTTATCATAGCTCTGTATCAGAAAGAGGCAGTTAATAATGAAATAATATTAATGCACAGCTACTGAAGCCACAAAAAAAGGGAGACTGTAATTAAAAATATAAACCAACCATTGTCAATCTTTTATTACTTCCCTGTGGTGAACAACTTCATTTTGAATCTTGTAGCATTAGTTGTTTTAAAGGTCCATATGAATGGCTGCTAGGATTTGTTTTCTATTAATTGGTCAACGTACAACAGAGAAAATTAGAATAGTACATTCAAGTACAAAATACTCCCCCCTATTGCCTTCTAGGAATATGAAACACTTGAAGTTCCTTGTAATTGTACTCAGAACTCCTACTGCTAATACATTAGAACACATGCTGAAATGCTCTCTTCTTTCACTCTTCTGACAATAGAGCTAAACACCTCTAGCAGAAAAAAAAAAGAATCAGATACAGATTTTCTAATTTGTAGCTGGTGCATAGTTTCCCTCTCTGACCACAGCCTACAATGATTTGGTTTGACCTGAAATCCCCTTCTGCCTTCTTCTATACTCACAAGAGTTTTTTTCCATTCCTTCTTCCAAAAACTATCCCTCCCTTCTGCTGTTCTCCATTTGTCCACGACCTACTAGTTCAGATTAGAAGTGATTTTTTGTTGCTGTTTTGCAAGGATTTGGTTAAGTTTTTCAGGTGCTTCCAAAAAATCTGTCTAGAACAAAGACCTGAGAAACCAGAAAACATGATGCAGCACAAAAGGACAACAGGAGGAAGCTCAAGGATCTTTGAAGGTTATTCTCTCAGCTTCCTTGAGTCAAATGTACTTTATTGAATGGACACAAGGCTCTGACCTCACTTTCTGATTTGAATCAGCAAACCAGTAGAACCTGCATTAGGAAACCTGCTTTTTCATCTGGCTTGACTGCTGGGTTTTACCTTAATGAAAACTTTTTTTCAGTCAGAGAATGAAATCAAATATGGTGAACTGTTACAGCAACTGGTCTAGGTGGATAGGCTGTTAACAAGGAAAAGGGGACTCAGGTGTAAGAACAGACAAAGATCTGGAGCTCAGCTTTAAGAACAGGTGAGAAGTACCCAGGATTTTATCTTTGATTTATCCTCCTTTGATTTACCTTTTAAATTTTTTTTTCCCTCAGAATTTCTATTTTTTAAGCAATGTTTTTGACAAAATTAAAAAACTTTTGGCAAAAACCCTACACTGATTCATAAAGTTATATCCAGGAAGTACAGTGCAAAAGATGGGTTAATCAGACCCCTTTGACTCCTGGTAAACCTAATGGCAAAATTTTATCAAAATTTTCAGTTACTTTATTCAAGTCGTACTTAGCCTTGAAGGCTTTCCTGACACTGTGCCATTACTGTCAGAAAGTGTTACATCAATTAAAGTGGAGCAATTGCCATCTTCAATGGTTATTTGAGGAATTTGTCTGAGCTACTGATGCCACTTTTTTCCTAGTTGATACTTATTCTGAGACTGCATTCCTGCATATTATAAGGGTATTCTCCTGGATTCCTCTAGTAATCATTAATTGTATAACAGCTATTGTAGCTCTCAACAGATTCTGAGTTCTAATTATACATAAGTTCTAGGTTTGTTAGCCTGTAGTAATTTCCTGTTCTGTCTTTTTGCATTCTTCCCAGTTTACACTTTGTCATTTCTGGCACTTCATTCTTGAATAGGTGTTTCCATTATTTTTAATTGGAGGGGAGGGCTAACTCCTGATTTCCTGGTAATTTTATCCACTTCTCTTTCAGACACCAAGCACTCTGTAAACCTGATTTATTAATTAATTTATTCATTTAGAAATAAGCACCCAATACTCATAGCTCATTTGGTCTTCCTCCAACTATCTCACATTTCCACAGTTTTAAACCTGACAGACACCAAGTTTGTTTGCCTATTTTTGTACATACCTGGTAGTATGTCATTAATAACTCCAAGATGAAGTGATTGACAGATCTACTTACTCAGTCCCTTGGACCAAAACTTCCTATTTTATTTAAATAAAAAATTAAACTCTTGGGGCTTATGGACCTTGTTATTTAAGGACTAAACTTTATCCTTAATAGTCTTATAAGCCTTTTTTCAAATGCAGTACAAGCGCTACTGATGTTATCGACCTGTTGGCTTTTCATCGCTTAAGCAAACTTTTTTAGATCCTTCTACACATTCCTTATTCTACAAAGGAAATGCAAAGTTCTGTGAAAGATGTCAAGACATCATCAATTCATCTTCATCCAATTATCTGAATAAAATCTTCCACCCAACTTCCACATTCCCATACTCTACACCTTGAAGAGGAGTTTTATGTTTCTTCTCTCACTTCCCATGACTGGAGAAAATTCCCAATCATACAGCTGCAATAGTCAAATTCTCCAGTTTAACTTCCATCTCAAAGTGCATTTGATAGAAATAATTAACTCTATAAGGCATATGGAGGTGATCCTGACTAGTGAGCAGCTTGTGGCTGCACACATTTGATTATGTTGTACCTTGGCATGCATTTCACTTCACCTTTTTACCATTATCCCCAGCTATATCTACCCCCTAGAAGACAAGCTCAGTAAGTCCTTTATTACTAGCTATGGTATGTTGTGTAGGACATGAACACAATAAATATTGGCTTTGCTCTTGTTTTTATATTTCATTACACAGTAGTAATGAATTTGGAGCCAAAAATGGCTCTATGAAAACAATGTATCAGCAGCATTCAAATTAGAAATAGCTATACAAAGAAGTTTATAATGTCTTCCCCTTTTTCATCCAAATTTGTATCTTCCCTCTAAAATTTGGGTGAAACATACTGCAAATATTTAATACATGGAGGCTCAATAAAATTAAAACATATATCTTAAGACAACGTATATTTGTGAAGAATGCAGATCTGAAGCTGTAATGCGTACATCATGTAATATCCTATATGTGCCTGGCCACATCACAGAAATAGTTAAGAACCCAGTAAATTCATGGCCTTGTATAAATAATAATGAATTCTAAGAAATATAAGAAAAAAAATTAAAAATAAATAAATAAATAAGCATTCTTTTTAGACTTCCACTGTTTTTGCCACCTCTATCTTTAGTTCCATGTCTCCCAGACTACATATGAAAATTGTAGACTGAGGTATTTTTCAGTTCTTGCTTGGATACAAGAGGTAAATTTCAGATATTGAAAAAGCCCTCATAAAAATATCAGAGAATGGTAATGCAAAATCAGTCTGGGAAAAAATAAAATAAATTCACAATCTCTACCAAGACAAAACCTATGCTTAAAAAAACTACATTCAATTCAGTCCCTTAATGTTAAACTCAATAATGTAAATGTAATGAATGTTTTACTAGTCTAAAAATATGTTTAATCATAATGCATATTGTTCAGTAGTAGATTTAACACAGTGAGCAAATGAAAAAATCTTGTTAACGGTACACTTAGTGTTTTTAACTCTAAATCTTGATTATTTCACAATGTTCTTCCATAAGAAAAGACTGAAAAGTCAGATGCACTTTGTCAACACTACACAACTCCTGACCTTTTCTGTTTTCACAACTTGTACTGTAAAACTCTCAGTGTAAACTACATAAATACTTATGCTCAACATGGGATGTAAAGAAAGAAGAATGACTGGCTGACCTACATAGTGTTTTCTTTCCCCCTAAACCTATTATGGTAAGGTATTTTCTTGTCATCTTGCAGGAGACTAAAGTTATGTCCAGGTGTAAGGGTATGAAGGTAGATGTTAACAAATAAGCTGGATAATTGCTCAAGGCTTTTCAAGGGAATACTTCTAACAACTCAAACTTCATACAAAACAAGAAAGTTCTAATACAGTTAAAAAAAGAGCTTCTCTTCCTAGATAATGCAAAATAGTAAGAAGCCTATGTACACAGTCCCCTATTTTCCCTTTTATGTATTTTATACATTTGCATTCATACAGTTTTCCTGAATGTCTCGCATTTTCTATTCTACTTCCTACTATTGATAAAACAGATTTTGTTATTAAAAAACACAGAGCTAATGATAACCAGTGTCTTTCATAGCTTAGCCTATTCTCCAGTGCACAAAATAAACCTTAGCAAAATATAACCTTATATCAAAATATCTAAAGCTTGGTAAACCAATTTCACCCTAAGAAAAGATTGTATTTTTTTGTGTGAAAAAGTAGAAAAGAATACAGCAAAGAAAATACAAACAGAAGGCGCAGCTCCTCCTGCTAAGCATTTGTCATTAAGGAATACAGATCTCCACACATATAACCAGTAACCCATCCCAGATCCTCTGAGACCTCAGCTGGCTTTGCAGTCATCACATTCCACCTATCATGAAAATATTTAATTACCAAGAAGAAACCATGCTCTGCAAAAACTGAAAGGCTAGCCTTTTCTTGCAAGTTGAAATGCTACCAAAAAAACCAAAGAATGGAAATCAAAACCTTTGGAAGGCAGAGCTCTCCTGCTTTAATTAACATGTAATATTTAAACTCTCCCTTTGAAATCCAATTTTACCTCTAGAATTTAGCAAAAGACAGTTCATTTCCTTAAGTATAAAAAGGCTTCCTTATCCTTTATAGCAGTCAGAAAGAAATGAGAATCATATTATAAATAAAAAATAACAAAAGCTGAGCAAGTTGATGAATCAAGAACCTCTGAAATTCTATCACAGATTTAGCTGAAGGCTAAGCACAAGAAAATAATTTTGTCTGTCTTTCACAGCCAGAACTTTGAGCCAGAAAGAGCAATATTTTCTGCATCATTAGGTCTAGGCTCTCAAACTCCCTGAAGCCGAAGGTACAGGAAGAGAGCACATATACACAAAAACCAAAAAAGTCACTAATACTGCATTTTATTAAGTAGATGAATAAGTAAGAATAAAAGAGAACATTTAAAAAAGAAAATCTGCAAAGATCTTGAGAAAAAAACTGTAGCACCTTTTTTTTTTCTTTTTGAATTAACCTTAAAATGAAAAGTGATGAGAAAGAAAAAAACAATAAAATCTTACATCATTCGTGTTAACGTGCCAGGCCATGTCACCATAGGATACCAGCTGACCATTCACATAACAGCGTATTTCACTGTTTCTCCACCGATTGTAGATGTGTACAATGCTTATCATGTACCACTGGAAAGACATGAAAAATTAGTACACAGGGGCAGATTTTGTGCTATAAAACATAAAGTTAATGAATGGCATAAAAAAAAGAGACCAGTCTCATAAACTTACACAAACAGATGAATCCTTGCAAACAAATAAAATTGAAATTCAAGTCAATGGGACTTCAAGTCCAGTCAATAGAACTGTGCCTAAATGTAATATTGTACCTACCTGCATTCTTTCATGGGAGATTAGAGGTGGAAACGCATACATACAATTTAATTTCAAAAGTGTAATTTAATTTCAACACTCTTCTGTAAAAAAAACACAGCTGAGTTTTCATAGGAAATCCAGAGCTACGTGCTCTTACAAATTCATATCACACACCTCTGTCTTTGCATCACAGCTGTCCATCAGAAATGATTAAATCCATAGAAAAAATTCACACAGCAAATTTTACATCCCAGTTTAAAATGTCATCCTGATTGTTTGCTTTGATATTTTCCCTCTATTCTTTACCATTCCACTGGTTTTTGGACAACTTTCACATCATTAAAAATGCATTAAATAATCAAACAGAGAAGGCACAACAATCAAATCCTTCCAAGTACAACTATGGTGATCTTTCTCATAATTTGTTTAACAGGAATCATTATGTCTACGACAAATAAGTTCAAGAAAAACTCTGGAGGCTTCTTGCTTAGGGACATTTGAAAGATAACTGGATAAAATCCAGAGAAACCTGATCTAGGTGTTCCTTTTTCAAATGGGAAGAGACCAGACGGTCTCAACACATCCCCTTCCAATCTTATTGACTCTGTGAAAATGTCAGCTTGCCTTAAAAATATCCTTATGTATTCTAATAATTTGGAATAATAATTGACATTTTCATCATCATCCCTTTCTTGGTATCTTTTTCAATTATTATATTTTGATTTCCATGTTCAGATAAGTCCCCCTTTTTCAAAGTAGAGAACTTCTGCAACCTTTGGGGCTTGTTGACTCTCTTCCTGAGCTGGGATAAGTAGATACAGAGCCTACTAATATAAAATTCTGTCTCTCTGTATCAGACAAAATAAAAGCAAATGTTTTCACATGTTGATTCTGATATTAGAGAAAGCACAGAATTACAAACAAAAAGTGGCATGCAGCAAAATACATTTTGACAATAAGCATTACAGTAGTCATCAAATTGAGCTGTTCTGTTACATGTCTATGATATCGCTAGATATGAGAACACTTATTTTTACACATCTGTTTCCAGGAATTAAAAATATTTTTTCATTTTTTCCTCCTTAAAACCTACCACTAACAGAAGGTAGAAAAATGCTGCTGATCATACAATGATAATTTAGAGTATCTCATTTCTTGCACTTCAAAGCAAATAGACTTATTCGGCAATACTGGATTAAAGAAGTACTTCTTCAGATTTGGCTTTTGAAGTAATGCATGGCAACTCTTTTTTTTTTTTTTCAAGGAACCATGAATGAAGTAATTTTTGTAAGTCACTGTCAACCTCAAGAAAAAAATCAAAAACCTAACTCAAAACTCACTAAGCAAATTCCATTTCCCATTCTGTAACCAGATTCTATTTAAGGAAGGAACACCCACCATAAATTCAACAAAATATTCATAACTCAATGTCTAGACATGTAACTGCTAATCAGAAACTCAGCGCAAACCACATGACTGGAGTTTTCCTTTCATCATTACTTCTTTTCCAAAGCTCCACACAACCCAACATAAATCTCTCAGAAAAATATTCCCATGTTCTCATTCCTTCAATGGTTAATTTACCAATAATCTCCACCAAGTGATGTTGATTTTAAAAATTTTCATCCCAACAGCAGGCATTCTTTGTTCTGGCTCTATTCAAATTTGTGCCTTTTGTGTATTTATTCATATTTCCAGGTATGACGGTTTTGTAGGAGAAATCAGCTGACAACCCCTAAGCCCTGGGTTTTATCTATTTATCTTCTGTCTGTGATTTTTCTTTTAAAGGGCTTTAAAACCATTTCTGAAAACATAGCAATTTGTAAGACTGTCTCTGTGTGTAGCTAAAGCTTAATAGATGACTCATTCCTTTGGAAACAAATAATTCATTACTTTTTTTGAAACACTGTCCACAGAGCCTACAAGGAACTAAAATGAGCAATGTTATCTTGGGAGAGCTTTCGTGTTCACATCAAAATTTAGGAAAATTATATAAACTCCTTATTATAATCTTTTTTCCCCCATGTTAACCCCCATACACGCAACTTCTTTTAGTTCAAGCCTTATTTCTTTCATGCAGCTTTTCTGAATCGTTAGCATTGCTGCTATGTCAGACCACTACATATGTCTGTTACTCTGAACCACAAGGCAAGTTCTAAAAACAACCCCTCATCTCTGATCTTGAATACACATGCATGCACACACCAGCACACAAAGTCTATCCTAGCTCGCTACCATAACTAATCCAGTAAAATACTGAGTTTTTTCCTCCTACCCTTGAAATAACTAAATTTACATCTTAAATGGCAATGTATTTTTAGCCAGGAAAGTATTCGAGTATTAAAAAAATCGTTTGCTCTTTGTCTCGCATTTGTCACTATCAATCTAGACAAAATGAGTAATGTAGGTTTTCAAAGATAATTCCTAAATGGAAGATGACAAACTCCATCAAGTCCATGATGCAGTCTTAGAAACAAGAAAATAAAAGTTCTTCTGAGATTTCTGCTTGCTCACTTGATTCATATCCTTCCATCACTGTATTTTAATGAATATAATTCTCTTATCACATAATAACATAATTTTTTTAAGGCTTTCAGATGAGTATAATGCCTAAAGGTCTTATATCCAGAAATTTAGAATCCAAGTGTGTATCAACTGGCACACAAACTTGTCCTTATGCAAAGTGAGAGTTTTAAAATAATTCAATAAATCAGGGGAAAAAATTCCAGTGCAGCAGTGCATTGCTTTGTCCCAGATATGTTTATCTAAGTGTTTTCTAATCATTCCTTTACATTTTCCTACCTTCTATCACAATTTGATGGCAAAGAAATCAAGCGTGATAATATCTAATTCTAAATATCCAGAAAACACATTTTCTAAAATTTCCATTATTTTCCATCTAGAATTCCTTTGGAAAAAAAATATTTTATACCCCAATTGAAATTTTGGCAAACTTTGCATTCAAATTTCTTTGGAACTAGGGGGTGCCTACTCTAAGGTTCTAGAAATCAATTACTATGTCTTATATAGATTTCTATATCTCTTCTATTGACATTTAAATTTGAGACACTTCCTCTGACTCATCCCTGTTGACTCATCTTATAATAAACAACGATGGAATTAAATAATTTAGCTTTTTTGCCATGTTGATATATTCTTCAAGGTTTCCTATTAAGCCTCAGTCATCTAATTGGCCCTATGAACAGGAAAAGAAATTACTTGTCTAATAATTTGCATGGAATTTGCTATAACTTGTACTTTTCTAAGTACTCTTCATTTGGATGCAACTTCAACTTCCTGAACAACTTCATTTTACTTACAGTGGTCTGTACTTTGCTATTTATCTATGCTCAGGTACATTGTAAGCAGCTTTTAAACAGTCTATTGGATTTTTTCATTAATGGTGTATTTGCTCTTAGTCTTTTGTATTTTTGCATTTAGGCAATCTCTCTAGGACTAGCAAACACTTTTTTTTTAAGAAGGAAAGGCAGATTTTTGCAGTTCCTTTGAAAATAAAAATAATAAATCCTGCATATCCAGCATATTCTGCATTTTTCACAACAAATTCAAGCAAGAGTCAATGTCTGAACTCTCTGAAAGTTCCCAAAATAAATAAATCTAAATGCACGTGGTATTTAAAAGTTTGAACTCCTTTACTAGTAACACCCAGTTTATATTAGTATGCTTTTTGATCTTCTCCAATTCCTCACAGATGCTATAACCATCTTTGTCATGCAGCTAACAATTTAATTGAATAGTATGGTTTCCCTACTGAGCTGCTGATTTTCAGAGCACAGAAACCCTGTTATATGTTGTTACAATGAACTTATTTACCTGATAAAGCTGTCTTTGCTACAGGGCACCACACTATAGCCAAGGCCTGCCCCACTGTCACTCATAGCTGTAACTACTGATGGCCAAGTCCACAAAACTTCTGATACTTCTATTATGTCAATAACCTCATCTAAAATAAGACATTCCAGATTCTTTCCTTTTCATTTTTTTTTTAGGATATGTAGAAGCAAGCATCCATGTATGGCCTCATAACCTCTTAGTATCTATGTCTCATTTATATGAATGTTCTTTGCTGATGCTGTACCTCCTTCTTTTTTTTTTTATTTCTCTACCATTCAGTATCTGAGGACACTTTACCACTACAAAACAAACCAACCAAGTTGTATGATCTCACACACAATTTTTCTTCAACTTTTAGTTGAAAAAAATCTGTTTTTTCCCCTAACATTCAAAGTCAGTAATACAATTTTCTTTCACATTCATCCTTCAGTTTCCTTCCCCATATTATTTTCTCAAAAATGCACAAAGACCATGCCTCTCTCTGCTGTAACAAGAGCTTCTTTAGGCAGTATTAAAAGACACATAACTATGCATTTTTTTTTACTGCTGACACCTGTCAAGCTTAGTCACCAACTGCCAAGTCATTAAGTCATATTCCTACTCCATAGCACAGTACAATCAGAGAGATGAGGCATCACACACTAAGTATTTCCAGGATGTGGAACTTATTTCTGTCTCTGATACAGTTAGTAAAGGTGTTCAGGATTAGAAACATACACACAAAGGAAAGCTGTTTGCTCTTGACTACACTGCTTTCCTGTCACAGTTTTACAAGAATTGATGCTGACGCTGAAACTCAAGGGAGCAAAAACCACTGGGGGTTACTCAAACAAAATTTTCAATTTGGAGTCCCAAAAAAGCAGTAGACATATTAAAAAATAACACTGCCAAAGCTAGCTTATCTCTGTTGAGATGTCAGGCTATTATACTACACCCACATTTTCTATTTGGGGATATAATCACCAAATTTCTCCATATATTTTTATAAATGCTTACTTCTACAATATTATTAAAATACAACAATTGAAACCTAAAGTAACCACTCAGTACATGTTAAAGGTATAAATTAAGATTGCATATTATACTGTGAATGGTGTCATATGACATAGCTAACAGCAGGAAGATCTTCACATGAACATAGCAACTCTCTGATCTGCCTACATAAAGCTTTTGACCAGGTGACTTGAATTTATCCTTTTACTGTGATTCACCAAAAAAAAAAAAACAAACCCTCAAACCACATTATTCAGAAGTTATTGAGGATGATGCTTCTGACAAAATCTATATTTGAAATGCCTATGTAAGCAAACGGCTAGGGAATGGTACATCTGATGGCCAAAATCACACTTCTCAAGTTAGCATTTAAACGGTTAGCTGCTTTGTAAATGAGGACACATTCTTTGAATACATATCTACACATTCAAATCTTATACAGTGAAACCAATGTCACATCTAAATAACATGAAGAAAATCAGTTATCATGTTAAACAGGATAAATTTTGACTAGTTAGGGCCAGGAATTGTATTTGACAGGTTTTATTTCTCCCACTATGCATTATGAACTCTAGCACATACATGTGAACACAAGCTAATGATGGAAAAATATATATTAAACCACTTGAAAATATATTCTAGAATATTTATGTGAAATATTTTCTAAATCTGCCATATGACCCAAAGTGTATGAAGCATGAACTTTGGGATATGTGGAACTAACATGGGAGTTATATTTTGATATACTTCAGCAGATCAGCTGATGTTGATTTGAAACTGGTATTCATACAATGAGACACACAGGTACTGGTATTTCAGAATTAGTCATTTTGAGTAGAACAGCAAAAACTAAATTTTCCAGAGTTGCCATGAAGAAAACTAGTCATATGTATTAAAAATTACAAAAAGCATATCTTGCTAAATATGAAAGACTACTTCCTCATCGAAAAGTAAAGATCAGCTAGATCCCAAAAGCTGATTATCAATAATATAATAAAAAAATTAACAATTACATTTGTTCCTAGATTCAGACGTGGTACTTTAAATTAAAATTGGACTGTCATCAAAATACTTTTCTGGCTACAAAATTGAAAAAACATGAAAAACAGAATTGATTCACTCCAATACACTCAGCAGATACATGTTTATAAACCTTTGTTTTAAGAAAACCACAAGTTCCATGCTTGTGGGATAGTCAAAGCTACATGACAAAATTAGAATCGGTGATTTTGAACCACAAATACACACCAAGAGAAATAGTAAGACATTAAGTTGATGTGTGAGCAATGGCGTTCCCTCCCTAAGAGATGGGTTTCTCAAAAAAAAAAAAAAAATTAAAGCACTGAAATTCAATATACAAATTCTAAGCCCACAAAAAAATGAAATGAGCTTCATAGCAAAATATACACAAGACTGATATCAATGACAAACACATAATGCTTGCTGTACAGAAAAGTCAACTAACTGCAATACTGAAGGCCACAAAATCATTGTTCCCCTAGGACTACTAGGCATACAGTAGAAATAAACACTAGAAAGATCTAGAGATATAATCCAGATTTACTATGAAAAATGAGAAATCCCAAAACAGCACTGACACGGAAGAAAGTTCAGAGCCTTATATCATACAGCATCAGATAATGAAACTCTAGCATTGCCAGCAAAATTTTTCAAGACCTTGGCAACAAAGTTACCACGTACAGAATTTTCAGAAACAGAATGATGGTATTTAAATAATAGCCATTTTACAAGTACTCAAAACTCTTCTCTATCTGAAGCTAATTAAGCAGTAATTTGAAAAGTGAGCTGACTTTATAGAAATGCTATGCTATAAATTATTGCATTTTTCTTGAATTGATTCTGAACTGTAACTTTGCACGACCATTAGAGCAGCTACTTACGAACAGGAAATTATTAGTAATGCTATGGCACTAAAGGGATTTTAGCCCTCCTCCCAGAAGCACAGTGTCACATCTTCAATGTTATTCTTTACTGTAAATACCACTTTTCTTACCTTGCGTGGCTGAAAGTCATACTTCACACAGTGCTGGAAACCTTTGCCTTTTGACTTCAAAGATGTAACTATTAAGCAGTTGCCAACAAAATGAGCAGAATACCCAACACCTTTGCTAGTGCGGAAACTGAAAAGAAAGAATTATGAATGAAATTGGTAAAACAGGAATTATTGTATAGTAAAAAGGTCCAAATACTACTTTAAATTGCCAGGAAAAAGAAAACAAGTTTGTACCTGGAATGGTGAATGTAATTTTCTTTGACCATTCTTTTTGGGGAGCTACTCACCTTAAGCAACTAATTGATTCCAGACTACATTTTAAAAGTCAGAACTTTTTTTTTTTTCCTAAAATCCAAGATAGTAAGTATTATATCTATCACGTTTGATTCTCGGTTTCTTAATTAATCATAGTTTAAAATAACTTGTCTGATTAAAGCTGTGAAGAAATATCCATTACAGAACAAGTGTGAGATGCCTTGCAATTTTTGGGGTTTAGAGAACAATGCAGCTGATATGATACAAATTTGGATTCAAGATAATTATTATGCACAGGAATTATTTTTCAGACTTATGAATTAATTTGCTAATGATCTATGAAGTTTTAATCATCTGTGTTGTGGATTTATTTTCATTTTTCAAATGGATAAAGGACTACAATTTTAAGAAAGTAAGTTTAACAAGGATTTCCAAGATTTCTTGTGACAAGTATCATAAAGAAAGATAACACAGAAAGCTCATACTTTTCTCCACTTATATTTGAAATCAAAAGCATTTTAAAGAGCAATCCTGGACTTCTTAAAAAAACACTTTGCAAAGATAACTGGTGGAAGTTCATGAATGACATTCACAGAACAATTTAAAAAGGGCAAGTCCATATCTACAGCTATGCTACTTAATCCCTTCTGAAAAGCTAAGTACAATGAAGAGCAGTTTGCTATCAATAATATGGAGCAACTTTATACAGCTTCTAAACTTTTCTTTAATAAATAACCAATGGCTGAAATACAACGTCTAGATGGTGAATTTCATCAATGAATTCTGAAATGTAGCTTTGCAAATATAAGAAAAAAGATACTAATAATTTTGAGCATTTGTACAAAGTCCTGTAGCCCACCAATTAATACTTTTTCATTGTCTTAATATAGCTAACTTATAAAATAATTTTATGTTATTACAATAATGATGCTTTAAATGGTTTCTTTTTTGTAACATTTTCTTCAAACACTTTTACTAGTTTTTTTCTAGGAATATTAAGAGGTGAAAGGTACATGCAAACACTAAGTTCAAATTTCATCTTCCTTTATAGCTGCTGAAATTGTATAATTTTGGTCTACCCTACTACACATACACAATCTTCATTTTAATATGGAAAAATTTGCATATTTGTGGAACTTATTCCATCTTCAGAAACTTACAGTTAAATCTGCATGTGTACATTATTTAAGGAGAGAACCAGATTTTCCTCTTTGCTCACTGTCAAAAAAATAGTTGATAAACCATCACCTCGTGAAAAAAATAAACGCTTTACAAGACAGGTTTTGTAATTAGAGCCTGAGGTGATCATGGCTTAGACATTCATCTCCTATGAGGGAATTTGTAAAGGAAGTAGAAAAGAGACATTCAAATTCTCAAATTCTAGAAAGCCACTTTTGATTTAAAGAATTAGAATACTTTTATTAAATTTTAAAAACAGAGTAAACAGAATATGAGTAATAACACCTATAGATGATTTTTCTGCACCCTAATGGGTCCTTGCACAGAAGTTTCTGCTTCCAGTCTTGAAGTATATATAGTATATATCTTTTTTTCCCCAAATTCAGGCTGTCTTCCTCATTCATTTATCTGCTTCTCAACACTGTACACAGTTCTCTCTCCCTTCAAGCTGTTGTGCTGAAAAGGAGCATTATTCCCTGCTACTGCCTTTACTAAGAGTTTCCATAGAACTCCCTTTGCAAAAAAGGAAAAAAAAGGTACTTCTTTAATAAATGTAAAATGTCCTCTCTAAATAAACCTAAGGCATAACCTAAGAATGAAGAGAAATATTACATGCTGTCCATTAAAACTGACCTCAACAGTGAAGACACTTCATAACACTGCCATTCCCTTTCATCTTTTGAAGACTATTTTTAATCTGGATCATGACAATGATCTGGCCTCCAGAATGACCCCATGGGCAGCTATACCCCTCAACAAAAGGAGCAGTGAACAGCCTTGTGGAAGAATATCACTCATACACAAATAGAATCTGCATTATCCATATACACAACCTGCATGACCACAGCACTGAATTTTGTACAATAAAATTAAGGTTAAAAAACCTAAAATACAGCTCTTACAGTAAGAACAACTTATGTGTTGTGAGATAGTTTGAGACTTTAATTTATCTCCTTAGGGCCTTATGCCATTCAAAGAACTTTTCAGCAGGTAACTGCATCTCTCATGATGCCAAATTCATTTCTCAGCAATGTAAGTCATCTCTACAGTCTAAAATGGTTTTGTTTAACAGAACCCCAGTCTGAAGGATATTAAAACAATACACAGATACACTAGGTTCTGACATACGATGTTGTATTATTTGATTAGAGATGTCAAATATAATCTTTGATTTTAAATTACCAACACTCAACCATTGAAAATATCATGTTTTTACCTGATAAAACATTATTACCATTGTGTAAAATGCATCCTAATACTTTGAACTACTTTGAACAAGAGCTAGAAAGCATTTTGAAATAAAGAATATCTCTTGAAGAAATGTCTATATCTTTAATTTTTTTTCCCTTTCCTATCGCTCCTGGTTACTGGGCTGATTTTATCACCATTACGGTCAAATCAGACTATTCCTAAATTTTAAACACTGAATTGTCATGCGTGTAACTTCCTGGAGTTCAGCATATAAACATGAGAAAGCAATGAAATAATGAAAAAACCTGCTCATTTCTTAGCAGGGCTCTTTGTCTTGGAATAGAATGAATGATTTTATAAACATGGAACTTAACCAAGATTTTCCTTCTTTTCCTCTAAATTAATTGGAATTCTAATACAACAGTAGTTAAGAAACTGAGTACTCAAATGTGTTCTGTTTACCTCAACATTATACTATATAATATTGATTTTCACATTTTCTTTCTTGCCAAAGGTAACATAGGCTAGGACTGGTCTCTAGGATACTGCAAAGAAATTCTCTTACCAATTACATCCATGAGCAGAACTTGCCACATCCAGAGATGAAATGCATGGAGACAACAAGAGCAGTACCGTCAACAGCCATATGGTTTTATGTGCCTTAAATTACCTCCCATAGCAGCTGGAACACAATTTTACTACGGTTTGTTCATATAAACGTTACAATTATGTTTCATTTCAGCCAGTTTCTCAAAGCAGCTACTGAATGTTATTACACTTCAGTAGCAAGAGAGCATTCTTCCATCCACTGGTGGAACTGTTTAGGGATTCCAGTTTCTTTAGCTTATTATTTTATGAGCAATTTAACATATGATCATAGTACTGATATTGAGAAGATATTAATTCATTCTTGCCTGAAAGGTGGGGGTGAAATTTGCTTTCTACTAACTTTGGAATTCCACTATATGCTTTTTCAACTGTTCTGCATTATCTCTATTATCATAAGCCCTAGAGAAAGTCTGAAAATACTAGACAGCTTGATTTTCGGTTGGGTTTGGTTTTTTTCCTTCCTGCCTCTACATCTGTAAAACTAAAACGTAGAATGCACTTTCAGAAGTTTTAGCCATTCTTCCATTTAATGCTTGTGGAAGCACTGGGACATTTCATGGACAAAAAGCAGTTATGACAATCCAGCCTCAGTTCACCTTCTAATTCTTTTACAGAATCTGATACATAATCTGAAAGAAAGCACATCTTAAAAAATAAAAAACCAAAAAAGCACAAAAAGTCCCCACTAAAAATCAATCTCAGCATCTGGATTGATCATATCTAATTCCAGGCCTTACTTAATAATTATGTCACCCATCCCTTTTTTTAGCAGAAACAAGTAAATTGATTTAGAGGATGGAGACTTCCCAGTTGAGCGTGCTTAAGGCTAGCCCTAAATACCTAAATTTGCAGTGTCTTTATGACAAAGAATCTACACCTTATTTTTAAAGAAACATTTCCAACAATCTATTAAAGTATGATGAGGATGATTATTATTATTTTACTGTATCTAATAACTGTGATAGTTAAAGTGACCATAGTTCTGTGCATCTAAAAGTTTGAATTTTCTTATTTTGCAGCCCACCCACTGGATCTCAGATTTAAAAAAAAAAATTATTTATTATAAAATGTGTATTCCAGGGGACAGTTCACTCCCAAGTGTTTTATGAATAGTACCAGTTTTTCCCATGGTCTCTTAAAAGAAGTAGCAATTCTTAACTGTAAATGGCATTCCAGTAATGCTTTTGCCAAGATCTAAGGAAGGCAACCTTTATTATTTTCTCTGTTTGTTCAGACTATCCTTAAAAAGATCATACTAGCTCTTTCAGCTAGAGCAATGAAAATGGATTTTATGGTTAGTTGGTAATCTACAACAATCCTTAGCATCCTGCTGTAATTTCTTCTTTCTAATATACAACTACTCATTCCGTAAGCATGGCACCCATTATCCACTGCTAAGTATACAACGTTGGTTGGCTTATACTAAAATTTCTGCTTCAGAATTCTTTTACCTTACCCTTTGAATTTGACTGCTCTGCCTTGTTGTTATTTATCATTCATGCAAATGTCAGACTTATAATTTTCTTTCAGGATTGTCACACTCAGTTTATAATTGGTAAGATAGCTACAGTACTGTTCCAATACACAAGTGTTAATAGACTGTCAGCAGCTGCCCAACATCATCCTCAGAGGTAATTAAAATTATTTTTTTCAAAAAAAACAAATTGACTTACAGTTCTTGAAGCAGGGTTTAGCATGTCCCTAATAACAGAATAGTGGCAAATTTCCTTCACATCTGGCAAATGTGAAAGCATTTCTTTGCTTCCCTTCTCCAGTTTTTAGAATCAGTTTTCACATCATGGTTTAGCTGATGTAACTGCTGTCTCACACCACAAAGGCAGTGCACTCACCTAAAGCCTAGAGTTATTTATATTACATATTTTTCACCTAGTTAAACTGAAAAAGATATTACATGACCAAAAAGCATGTTGAAAGAAAATAAATGTTTGGTATCTTTCTTTTGGTGGTGGTTGTGTGTGACACAAACTTTCATGTGGCAAAGTCTGAAATCTGTGTGAAGTTTAGATTGATATTTTTCCTATTTTGAATTATTAACTAGAGCTTGGGTTAATCCACTATATAAAATTATAAGAATTTGCATTGTTCCGGCATTGTTCCAGTAGGGAACGTTCCTGCAGGGCTACGTCTTAGGCCCTGTGCTCTTCAACATTTTCATAAATTACTTGAATGCAGGACTGGAAGAGATAAAAGTTTTTCAGATAGTACAAAATTGGGAGGAGCTGTTGACTCCTTTGAAGACAGAAAGGCCCTGCAAAGGGACCTCAACAAATCAGAGGACTGGGCAATCACCAATCATATCAAGTTTGAAAAAGGGAAAATGACGTATTCAGCACATCAGTAACCCTGGATGTATGGACAGACTGAGGAATGAGATGCTGGAGAGCAGTGCTGTGGAAAAGGACCTGAGGTTCCTGGATGATGGCAAGCTGAACATGAGTCAGCAGTGCCCTGGCAGTCAGGAGGGCCAACCCTGTCCTGGGGGGCATCAGGCACAGCATCTCTGGCCCAGCAAGGGAGGGGATTGTCCTGCTCTGCTCTGCACTGGGGTGGCCTCACCTCGAGTGCTGGGGGCAGTTTTGGGCACCAAAATATTATAAAGACATTAAACTATTGGAGAGTGTCTGAAGGNATGAGGATGGTGAAGGGTCTGGAGGGGAAGCCATATGAGGAGTGGCTGAGGTCACTTGGTCTGGTCATCCTGGAGGAGACTGAGGGGAGACTTCATTGCAGCTACAACTTCCTCATGAGGGGGAGAGGAGGGACAGGCACTGATTTCTTCTCTGTAGTGACAGGACCTGAGGGAATGA
>VWZW01006023.1:6050-16357 GCA_013397115.1 Edolisoma coerulescens | reverse complement strand
TACTGCCATAGTTATTGTTGTTTGTTTGCCTTGTTATATATATTAGTGAAGAACTGTTATTCCTATTTCTCATATCTTTGCCTGAAAGCCCCTTAATTCCAAAATAATAATTCGGAGGGAAGTGGGTTACATTTTCCATTCCAAGGGAGGCTCCTGCCTTCCTTAGCAGACAACTGGTTTTCAAACCAAGACAATAGATGCTATCAAATCCCTCTTGAGTCCATTGGTTGTTTCTTCTGTTGGCAAGACTTTATTGCTAAGAAAGACCTATTCCTTTCCTGAGCAAAGATTGCTCATACATGTTCTTTCTTTTCTCTGTGTCTCTCTCTCTCATTTCCCAGAGATTAGTGTCACTTTGTTCTCATTCACTTGTACACATTTATGAACTCTGGTGTGTCTGAATTGAAGATTTGCACCTGAACCATGTTTTTTAAGACTTAAAGCTAGAGCAAAACAGAATAAAAATTGGAAATTGGGACTTCCAATTGGAAGAGAAGGTGAGCATTACTGGGGAGTGACTTAATTCTAGGTATATTTCTTTTTTTTAATAATAAAGGAACTTGTGGAGAATGGTTGTCAGGTGCAGGATTCTTTGAGTTCTTTTTTCCTCAGATAGAAGGGGAGATGTGGGCAAGCAATGAAGGGACTTTTTTATCCTGCTTCTGTTAGATTGGCTTCATTGCTGACTGAATACTAGCTGTATATCAAGTGGTCAGTAAGTATAGGTATAATGTATTAAAGGATGTTAAGACAGGTGCTGCCTCCAGCTGCTCTGGCTCAGGACTCCCTCCTGCCTGGAGGCTGGAGCCCAGCCCAGTGTTCCCTGTTTCAGGAAAATTAATCCACAAACACCAGAGGTTTATGCCAAAAAAGGAGACAGAGGAGTCCTGTTACTTTATTTGAATAAAGGGATAAGTCATGGGGCATTTCCCATGGGGTCTCTCAAGTTGTTGGAGGACGCAGCCTCCTTTTTATCCTAATTTCTCGGCTGCATTTCCCTCTCTTTCCCCATTGGCTGCGGTACTTGAGAGGTACAGACTTCCCGAATCACCTAATACAGACCCCCTTCTAATGTGTACCTGCTCCCCTTTTCATCTTCCTTGTGTCTCTGTTTTTTCTTTAAGTCCAGGGATTTAATACAGCCTTGAGTGAGTAACCATCTGTGTCAATTAGTGGAATTCCTATGGAATTTATGGTTCCTCCCATTGCTTCTTTCACCTCTCAGTATCTGGCTTTATCTACCAGCAGGCTCGCAGATTGTTTTTAAAGACACCTCCTTCTCATTCCTTTCACCTGGAAACCAAGGGTCTTTCCCCAGGCTAAGGGATGCAGCTGCCACTCGCCTGTTTGCAGGCTCCACCAGTAGCAAAGCTGAACACATATCCCAGAAACACAGACACACACAGACCCAGGATACATACAGGACACTGATGTCACTCTTGAGGCGGCCATGACACATACAAACCCCACAACAAGTTCAGGCAAAAAGCATTTATTTCAAAGAGACAGCTTCTTTTATAGACTTAGAATGTTATGGTTCGTTTTACATATCCATTGGCTACTAAACTACTACAATACTGCTATTGGCTACCTATAGCGTCAGTGTCCAAGCATCTAGAAAAATACCAGGTGCAGCTTTGTTGATGTTCTCTGTTCCTGTTGTTTAGGATTCTTGCTTCTGCTAACACTAAGTTTCTCATGGGTAGAAATGGACTGTGCTGAGATCTATGTCTGAACCAGACAGGCTTGTAACCTGCTGTGAATCCCCACACACTCACATGGCCAATTACATAGACTCCCACAAGCAAGGCACTACCTTCCAGAGCACCTACATATAGGGCTTGCATAAAATGTAAGCACAGGCAGTCAAGTCCCCTTCCTCTTCTTTGGCTGTCAGCGATAGAAGTTCACTAGTGAAGGCACACACAGCACTAGATTCACAAGCACATGAATGCTTACAGATCCGCCAAGTACTGGCACAGCCCATCTGTCCATCCGATATCCCTGCCCAGATACCAGGCCCTCCTACCTGCTTTGAGTCCCCTACTCACCAGTCCAGCTTGATGCTTACTAACAAAAATGCATGCACTCACACACTCATTTCACATGCACTCCACACTCACAAGTCAGCCACGGCATACCAGTCTGCCTGATACCCGTGCCCAGATCCAGGGCTTTCTACTAGCAAATATGCATCCATAGCCCCCACACACCAGGTTTGGGGAAGATACAGATGCTGTCTGTGCTGGCAGCCAGTGGACTCTGCCTGGTGTACCAGATCCAGCTGCCAGTGCTAAGCCCTTCACTTGGCCTCACTCACTCTGGTCCCTCTCAGTAATTTTTTTCAGGGCACTGAAGGGGAAATTCAAATTGTAACTGCTCAGCAGTGGTAATTTGTGACCAAGGAATGATTTGGCATGGAGGGCAAAAAGGGGTTAAACTGGCTGGAAGTACAAATACCAGAGGCAGAAGGATTCCCTGTAAGGCAGTGAACTTTCCCCTGCTTATGAGATAAGAAACAGCCTCAGCATTGTCTTGTAGCCAACCTGGAATGCAGGTATAAAGTTGCAAATTCTGTTTCTTCTGGTTTTCATCAGTTCAGTAAACTTTTCACCGTTTGGAAAAATTTTGATTTTTCAGTGTCTGGTCTTTACATAGAGATAACTTTTATTTAACACTCATACTTCTGAGAATAAGAAATTATAAAATATTGACCCCATTCTGCATTATTGTGAAAAATTTTGTAAATATTTTGAAAGTCTTGGAAAGAAAAAAAACAAGTTTTTTTTTTTGTGGTATTAAATATTATGAATCAAAAAAAGTATTCAAATTTTTAATACTTTGAAAATAGTTTTGGTTATAAAACTGGGAATAGTTCAAAAATTGCTTTTTACATGTTTATCTCTCCCAAAAATTACATCAACTGACTAGAATGAAAAGTACATATACTACCAAAGACTTTTTTTAAGGCCTAAACCAAATCTGTCCTATTTAAGAATAACAGTATCCATGTTGTTATTTAAAAATAACAGCATCTAGCTGGTGACGCAGTTGCAACATTCCTAGGGCCAGTTCTATTTAATATTTCATCAATGATCTGGATGCAGGAGTTGAATGCAACATTAAGTTGATTGATGCTGCTAAACTGGGAGGTGCTGTTGACTCTTGAGGGACAAGAGGTTTTGCAGAGGGATCTGGATACATTGGAACATTGAGCAATTATCAGTGGCATGAAAGAGTACAGAGTAACATCAGGCACAGTATAAATTGGGAGAGGAGTGTTAAGAGAGCAGCCCTGCAGAAAGGGGTCTGGGGATGCTGGTCAGCGGCAGGCTCAATATGAGTCAGCAGTGAGCCCTGGCAGCCAAGAGGGCAAACCATGTTCTGGGGCGCACCAAACACCGTAGAACCAACTGGGGTCAGGACAGGTGATTGTCTTGATGTATTTAGCTTTGGTGTGGCCCTACCTTAAATGCTGTGTGCAGTGCTTGGCCCCACCATTTAGGAAGGGCGTGAGGGTCCTTGAATTGCCTCCAGAGGAGGGCAACCAAGCTGGTGAAAGGGCTAGAAGGCATGTCCTGTGAGGAGCAGCTGAGGACTGGGTTTGTCTAGTTTGGAGAAAAGGAGGCTGAGGGGTGACCTCATGGCTCTCTGCAGCTTCCTGAGGAGAGGAAGTGGAGAGGGAGGTGCTGAGCTCTGCTCCCTGGGATCCAGTGATAGTGTCTGTGGGAATGGTTCAAAGCTGCATCATGGGAGGTTCAGATTGACATTAGGAAGCATTTCTTTACCAAGAAGATGGTCAAACACTGGAACAGGCTTCCTAAAGAGGTGGCTGATGACCTAAGCCTGACAGTGTTTAAGAAAACTCTGTGCATGCCAATTTTCTGTATAAAACTGCTTTACTTTTCATTTCCTGATGATGATGATGTTTATTAGGGTTCATAGGTGTCAAATAAGGTGAACTGTTTTTCTTTTTCAATGCCACTTTGAAGGCATGTCTTGCCCATCAGTGAATATAATATTTGTACAAGTGTTTTGGTTTTTCTAAGTTGTTTTGGGAGCAGTGATCCCCTTTACCAATTTATTTGGTACACAGAAATGTAAGCAAACAGGTTACTGATTCAGAAGGGAGGGAATTGTGGAATTTGGAAATAAATAAAACACAAAAACATATTTGAACCTGAATGCTCAAATTTTCAGCTGTTCTAGTTGCATATCATGATTACTGCCAGTGATCTGTGCCCCTCAAGCTTCAAATTACTGAGCTGGGGATTTTTTCTGTTTCTTTGTTGTTGTTTCTTAAAAATATGTGGAAATGTTTAATTTTTTTTTCTTGATAGCCGGGAAGGTCATTTAACCTTCAGTAAAAGGCTAGTGTTATTAGTACTTTATATCTGATTTATCTGTTTTGAAGTCAGTCATTCATCAAGGCTTGAGTACAGAGCTAGTTGTGAGAGTGCTTTCTTCTAAGTGTCTGATAATTGGAACAAAGTTGTCATTCTGGGTAATAAATGTGTGTATATTGTGACATTTTATAGTTTATTTGAGTTGAAGCATCGTCTTCATGCAGTTGAATTTTTACTTCTTCCCTGTATTGGGTTTACATGGCAAGGTGTATGTGGGACTCTGAACGGGAAATTCAGAATTGTAACTGTTCAGCATTGGTAGTTTGTGACTGAGGAATGATCTGGCATGGAGAGCAAGAAGGGATTAAACAGGCTGGAAGCAGGAATGCCAAAAACAGAATGACTCCTTGCAAGGGTAGTGAAGTTTCCCTTTCTGATAAGAAACAGCCTCAGCATTGTCTTGTAGCCAACCTGGAATGCAGGGATAACTCAGGGACCGCCTTTGGGTAGCAGAGCTGGGCTGGGGGATGGACCCCAGGCCAGGCTGAGGTGCCCCATGCAACCACTCAGGGGATTGGAGCTGGTGCAAGTGTAGATAAGGAATCAGCTCCCGATGCATCTTTGCAGACTTCTTGTAGAACCACTTTTAGGGGTAGGACTCTGTCCAGTGCATTGTTCAGGAATATTTTTTTAATATATATTTAATTACAAACGTGTTTAATTCACTTTAAAGGGTGCAATAAAAATTGTCTAATACCTTTTTGAGTAGAGGCCAGAGGTTACCTGACAGTCACATCTGGTTTCAGCTGGCTTGGCAACAGATCCACCATAGGCCAAAGCTGAGTCAATCAATGAAGCTGATGATGCCTTTGTAAAAATGTATTTTAAAAAGGGCAAAATGTTGCACAACAGAGTGAGGAAAAAAGTGTGAGAAACATCAAGGTCAGAGGAGGGGAAGGAGGTGCTTCAGAAGCTGATTCCCCTGAATCCTGTGGAAGTTTTAGAAGAGATCACAGTGAAACAGATATTTCCCTGCGGCTTGTAAAGGAGACCACTCCAGAGCAGATATCAACACTGCAGCCCATGGAAGACTCCATGCTAGAACAGATGGATATTTCCTGAAGGAACTGCAGCCCATGGAGAACCCATGTTAGGGCAGGGGAAAAGCATGAGCAGGAAGGAACAGAGAAGAACTGTTATGGACTGACCTAAATCCCCTGTTCCTCAGGGTGTGGGGAAATAGATAAGTCAGGAATGAAGGAGTGAAGTTGTGCCTGGGAAAAAGGGGTGGGGCAAAGGTGTTTTTTAAATTTGTTTCTCACCATCCAAATCTATTTTAATTGGCAATACATTAAATAAATTTTCCTCAAGTCTGTTTTGCCATGACAGTAATTGGTAAGTGATCTTCCTGTCTCTATCTCGACCCAAGAGCTTTTCCATTTTATTTTCTTCCCCCGTCCTGTTGAGTAACGGGATTGAGAGAGTGGCTGTATGGGGGTCTGGCAGCCAACCAATGAAAACCCACCACAGTCCATAATTTTGATGTTGTTCAATTAAAGATATGTGGCAGTATAGAAATAAAAAAGATTTCAGAAAATTTGTCGTTCTGTGTGGCTGTGTGTAACTTCATTTCTCCTTAGTACTACCTTTTCTCTGAGAGTGAGTCACTGGCTCTTACCTTGATGTTCATTGGTGCTTTGAGTGCAACTGATTGATTAAAGTCGGGGTTTTATATAACATTCTGTTTGGGCCTAATTCTTTGTAAATCAATGGAAATTTTACCACAAACTTCAATGCAAACACTGAATTCTTCTTGGAACGGATTTTTCTAAAAATATGCATTATTTTATCACACTTTTTTTGTTAAATCCATGCTTAAGATTTAGAATTCTTCAATGCTGTTGTTCTTTATATTGTTTCCTTAAATAGTATAGCTCTAGTCATCTGTTTTGTGTGGGATTCTCATTGTTTATAATGCATGTGTAAGAAATCTTCAATTTCTCCTCAGTTCTTAGAAATCTTGGATGAAAAAGACATTACCCTGTCACTGGAGGGTTCTTATTCACATACTTTCACTTTTTCAGTTAAAAGATGCTTCCCCCCCAATTTTCTAATACTTCTTTTGATGCAAGTCAAAATCCATGAGCTACTTCTCTTTGCTTTTTGTTTATATGAAGTCCCAGAAAGCTCATTCAGTTTTGTGTATGGTATTTTTATCTGTTCAATAATGTTTTTATGTGATTTCTTAATTAGTATTCTGTATCTATGTGTTATAACTTAAGTCCTAGGTTTGGTTTGGGTTTGTTTCTTAATTTTTGAGGAAGGTGAGAAAGGCATACATTAGAGGCTAAGCATAGCATGTTAGATTTGTGCAAATTATGTATGTGTTGTTTCTGAAAGTGAAAAAAGTCTGTCTGGAGATTGGGCCAAGATTTCCTTTTCCTCTATTTTAAATACTTAGTTTTAAATACTAAAACAACGGGTATGGCACAGACGAGGTGAAACACTGAAATGGAAGCTACACCCACTGGGAGTTCCTATAGAGCTATAGCACAAATAACTCCTAGCTGCCCTCCCCTGCCCATCAGGAACTCTGATGGACAGCAGCTGAAATCACTATTGCTTTTTCTCTGCAGGAGTAAAAAAACCAACCAACCAACCAATTAAAAACTCAACAACTGTTTCTGTGGCTGCAGAGCTTGTTTAGCTCAGCAGTATAATTTAAGACTCTCCGAGTTCACTAATTTTGGTTAAAGTCCTATTTTATTTGTTGAATTATTTTTAATTATTATTGTTATCTGTCATGTTTTATAGCATCTTTTTGTAGTATCATTTTACATATAAAAATATAAGTCTTCTGACAGGCATTTTTCTCCCCTTATATTTGGTAGTAAACCACAGGCTAAAATTTCATTTTTCTTATGGGTATGTGATTAGACTTGAAATATATGAGATATGACACTACATTTTAAGACACTGAAAAAGGTTCAGAATAGCTGCAATTGTCAGGTAAAAACTATACCCTCTGATCTAGGTAAACTTGGTTGCTCTGAGAAATATCTAGAGGACAATCTGTATTCCTATAGGTTTTTCTTATTTCTGTGCTCTATGTAATTATCATTCTTGGCAGACCTCTGTTGTAATTATGTCATCATTTGAGATTTATTTACTCTGAGCAGAATGCATTTGGTAAAACTAAAATGTCTCACTAGTCACAGTTACAAACATTTGTAATTTTTATTCCCTATTTTAGGAAAGACATTTGGATCAGAAGTAATTTTTCATAATTTCAGATGTATTTCATAATGATGTCTATACTGGAGCTAGCTATGTTATGCTTCACTTCAGAAGAGAAATGGGCACTTTGCATTGCACCCTAAAAGTTTCTTTTTCTCTCCATTGACTAAAAGGTGCCCTAGGATGAGGATCTCAGTTGAAGATATGTTGGCAATGTCTAGTCTGCAAAGGTATTATATATATGACCAATTGCAGACTACTGCAATGGGATAAAGCCTCTTTGTCCTTTTACACTGCCACAATCTACCACAGTATCTCTACCACAATTGAGCCCCTGGTGAAAGTTAGTTGCTTTGATGTGGCCAGTCCATAGAAGCACCTCTTGGACTGGTCTGAGATAGTGGATTCCTTCCCAGATAATTTAACCACAGAACTGTAAACTGCAGTTCTCAAAGGAATTGTGGTCCCATCTCTGAATGAACAGTGCTGGTAGAAATCAACTTGCATTGGAAGGTCATGCTGTTGTGCTGGTTGTCCTCTGACCTGAGAGCTGATGAAGCCAAAACTTTGTCTGTTTGAGAAGCAAGGGTGCCTTTTGCTACTCTGGGGTTGTTTGTTGACTCCAAATGTAGGGGCTTTTTGTTAGACTGTTTGTTTTGGTTGTGGTTTTGTTGTTTTTTGGGTTTTTTTTATTAATATCACTCTGTTAATTTCTTTCCAGTCCTGGTAGACAAAATGTCTATAGAATAAGTGGCCTACACAGCAGAACTTTCCATGAACCATTTGGTTGTACCATCTGAGGTGGAGGTGAATGAAGAGCCAGCAAATGAAGATATGAATGAATCAGTGGAAGCTGACTTGGAGCACTCACAGGTAGAAGAGGGACGACAGTCTATCTGCTATTCAAGGCACAGAAACAGCAACCAAGGGGTACGATCTGGGCAGGAAGAAGAAGGGATGCTAGCTCGATCAGCCAGCGCTGAGAGTGATTTCCACAATCACATGGACATGGTGGAAGGGGATGTTATAGCCACAGCAGAGGATGGCTATGATGTAGATATAGTACAGGAGAATGAGGATGAGAGTACATATGCAGTGCAGTACAGGCCTGAGTCTGAGGAGTACACAGAACATGCTGAAGCAGAGCACGCTGAGGCTGTTCATAATCCAACGCTGCCTGACCATATCCGTTTCTACTCTACTGGACATGAGGAAGCCATGAATGCAGTGTACTCAGGTTATGTATACACTCATGAGCCCCTCCACCAAGGAGAGGATGAACAGTATGCTGAGCCCTATGCTGACTATAGGCAGCAGGAGCATGTGTATGAGGAGATAGGGGATGTGCTGGACCTTGATGTTAGGGAGGGGCTTCAGCTCTATGAGTGGGAAAGGGAGGAAACTGACAACTATCACAAGGAAGCTCTTGGTGCCCGCCTTCACCATTATGATGAACGATCTGATGAAGAGTCAGACAGCCCTGAGAAAGAGGCAGAGTTTGCTCCATATCCAAGAATGGACAGCTATGAACAAGAGGAAGATATTGATCAGATTGTGGCAGAGGTGAAAGAGAGTATGAGCTCTCAGAGCTTGGGGAGGGCTGCTGAAGACATCCTAGAGTCAGAGCAAAGCTTGGAGCATGCTCATGGTCTCTCTGGCAGGGTGCACAAAAGCAGTGGTCAACTGTCAGCTGGCTCTAGGGCCACAGCCAACCCAGGAGAGTCAGTACAGCAGAGAAGAATGGAAAAAAAGGATGCAATATCACTGGCCATCAAAGATATTAAAGAAGCTATTGAAGAAGTGAAGACAAGGACTGTTCGTTCTCCTTATACCCCCGATGAACCAAACGGACCTATTTGGGTGATGAGGCAGGACATTAGTCCAACCAGGGACTGTGATAATCAGAGGCCACTAGATGAAGATGTAAGTATACAGATCGATAGGATCACATGTTACAATTAAAGGAACAGGGACCGTGTAATATACATTACAGTGAAATGGAGAGGGTTACACTCTTCTGACTCATTTCTCAGCAAAGTATGTAAAGCTGTATCTATTTAAAATTTTTACTTAAAAGATGCATACGAACAATACATATATGTTGTCAGTGCACCAAATTTTCCTTTATGGAACACTTCTGACTTCATCAGAGTTGTACTACAGATGAATTTGACACAGAAAGCTCCATTGACTTTTTTTCTGAAACAAGTGCTACTATTTTTCTTTTTTCCTAATGATACCAAAATCAGCCAGATAGAAACTTTCTAACACAGTTTTGAGTATTAGAAAGCAGGCACTCTTTATTGTAGCGCTAATCACTCAAGGGATCCATCCTCCATTTGAGTGTGACAAATACTGGGTGAACAGAGTTCTTAATCATACACACTGATTACATATTCATTAGCTATCCCCACTTCCTTGAGTTTATTTGACATAGTCACGCCCCTTATTGGAAGTCTTTATATGGTTCTTTGGGGTCTGTCTTCAATGTCTGGTGTCCTTTTTAGGAAGCTGTTCCTCAACCCCCACTTGTGAGTAAGTGCAATATCTTTGTTTTGCATAACTTCTACTTTGGCAGCCTTGCAGAGCTGAGCTGGCATCCCTGTGTTTTGCATGACTTCTCTTTGCCTAAGTTACATCTTTTATTTATTTCTTCAAGGCTGTGTTGTTCTGTTCTACTGTTCTTGATAAGAGTAAAATGTTCTGTTCCACTATCCTTATCAA